>BFEA01000130.1:739163-751335 GCA_003427395.1 Chara braunii
GGTCCGGTCTATTGGTGGGGAGCAACACCTGCTGGAAAGCGGGTCCAGCGTCTCACACAAGAAGAAAAACAGGTGCGGAAGAGTAGGTGTGTGTACCTTCTTCCCCATAACGCAGTGCCCTGTCATCATGAACGTATACAGACCCTGTTCTGGTTCAAAAAATATGATGAGTTCGGGGGCGAGAAGCTACCCTCTTCCCCTAAACATAACGCGTTTAGTGGTCTGGGAACTAATCACTTCCAACCCAGTGGGGCAAGGAGGAGAGTGACCAGGTGCTTGGAACTATCCACTTCCAACCCAGCGGGGCAACTCGGACATAGACTCTTTCTCTTGATCTGAGTCTCTGCTTGGGTCAATACGTTGTAACAATTGAAGCAACAGGTGACTTGATGGAACAACGTTATTACAGATCCAACATCCTCGGGCCAATCTGGTGGTGTGTCTCGAACTGTCTTCCCGTCGTCTATCGTTCCAGTCAGTCAGGTGCGCGCAACTGTCTTCCTCCAAATAGAATGCAGGGTTTTAACAACTTTGAGAAATGTCTACGTCTGACCTGGAAATCGTCCTGAGGACAGACATGAATCACATGACGATGCTGTGTCAGTCATCTCACAGGTATTCTTTGATTGCCTTCGTGGCATCTCAACAGCACACTCTCTCCGTTACTGGGCCTCACACTCTGCCATGCAAACAATACCCATTCCACTTCATTCTGAGAACAGTTCTTACGAAGGGCGGACTTGGGACTCGATTCCTACCCAGTGTTATTTGTTATGTGCTGTATTAGCACATGGCGTTCTCCACCTTAACAATTAACAACGGCTTCCACAGACCACGGGCTCGTCAGCAGAGTCGATGCGTCCACTAAATCACATGATATAAGCCCATTCGACAACTGCACAGCTGTCATCAGACAGGGAGTCGCTGATGCTTTGTCTGTGCGCAGGAAGCGGTAAGCATGTATCGTGAAAAACTGACTAAGGTCAATTTGTTCTTAGTTAGGACAAATATAGCACCAGTGGAGCATGCCCCTAAGGTCCCTAACTCAATTCTGGCACTTTGGAACTTGCTAAATGCTGTGCGGGATTCTGCAACTTGGAACCATCTCGATTATTCACCTGTCTGCTATTGAACACACTGATCCAATTAGTGGACACTTGGTCTTTGGGCCTTGCCTCCTGCATCTTGTGCTGATGTGATGTGTGCTGTGGTTGGAGTGGCCTGCTGTTTTTTTTTTTTTTTTTAGGTCATAATTGAACAGGGTGCAAAAAGATTGTTGAGCAGTTAGTCTGTGAGTTGCGGAGGCTAAAACTGCTTCTGTCTCCGACTGCTGTTGTCTCCATCTGCACATTCTCATTTTGCAGCAATATGACGACACTCCAGAAGGACGGAAGGTCTGTGCATTCTATAAGTTGACTTCTTTACCTGCCGTAATTGTGCTCGACCCACAAACGGGGCAGAAGATGAAGGGATGGGATGGGATGTTGGATGCAGACCGGCTCCTTGAGGTGAGATTTTGTATGCCCCTAATCTTGGACTGTTATTGTCTGGATTTCTATGGTTAAATTAGAGCATTTTGGCGTGTTATGCTGTCATTCACTTGCATCCATGTGTGTGTGTGTGTGTGTGTGTGTGTGTGTGTGTGTGAGAGAGAGAGAGAGAGAGAGAGAGAGAGAGAGAGAGAGAGAGAGAGAGAGAGAGNGAGAGAGAGAGAGAGAGAGAGAGAGAGAGAGAGAGAGAGAGAGAGAGAGAGAGAGAGAGAGAGAGAGAGAGAGAGATTGTTTAGGGCCTGCCTTACGGTGTTCTGGTCCTTCGTCTTGATTGTTCTTCTCCTGTGTATGACATCTCAACAGCCCAGGTCTGACATTTTGCTATAGGTTGTCCCACCATGATGCCACTGAAGGAGAACCCACTGGTTTCCAAAATTGTAGGTGATCGTATTATATTTGTTGAGATTCAGTTGTGTTCACTACACCTTTGCTTATTACTCCTTTGCCTTTGTGGTATTGGCCTTTCAGGATCTGGTTCCATTCATGGATCGTGGGCCGCTGGAGAAACGAACACCTATGGTACAACCTCACAAGAGACCTCGCGAGATAGAAGCGGATTTCGAGACCTCCAGGGCCAAAGCAGTAAGGATCTTTGTTTTTTTAACTCTCATTTGTTACAAATGTTGGCGGCTTACATTCATAGGCGATTGCGATATGATTCAGTAATCTCACACTACCATCACACCAGCGATATGCAGAAACCCAACTTGTATGAGATGCAAACTGTGCAGAGAGTGGGCTTGTTGGCGACACATTGCTGGTGGCACATTTATAGGGCTGATTCGCTTGAAAGTCTTCGCCTGCCTGCTCTCTTGCTCTCTGCTTCCTTCCTTCCATCCTTCATACCTTCTTTCCTTCCGTCCTTTTCTCCTTCCTCCCTACCTTCCTCCATCCTCCTTTCCCACCTCTCCTCCTTCCTCACCTTCATCGTCCTCGCTTCCTCCCTTCTTCCCATCCTCCCTCCCTCCCTTCCTCCCTTCCTCCCTCCCTTCTTCCCTTCCTCCGTTCCTTGCCGCACGTATTTATTTAATAACTACGAAGCGTCGTCTCCTCTTGAAAGTTGAAACTTACAGGCACAGACTTAATGGCATGTCCTCTCTTCCTTCCTCCCTTCCGGCTTGCCGTCCTCCCTTCCTCCCTTTTTCTTTTGTAAAAAAAAATAAAGGGCAACGCCTTGAGATATCATCATTTGAACTGACCGGCCCTAGGTAATTCAAATTTGCAGTATGTTACTCATCTGCTTCATCTGCTTCGCGTCTAGTTCGAACTCAGGTCTGTATTTCAACAGTTCAGGGGTGTACCAACTGAGCCAGGCCGGTGGGTACCTTCCTTCCTTCTTCGTTTCCTCCCTTCCTCCCTTCCTCCCTTCCTCCCTTCCTCCCTTCCTCCCTTTCTCCCTTCCTCCCTTCCTCCCTTCCTCCCTTCCTTCCTCCCTTCCTTCCTCCCTTCCTTCCTCCCTTCCCTTCTCCCTTCCTGCCCTCCTTCTACCCATCTGTGCACATCTGTCCATCCCTCCCTTCCTCATGCCTTCCCTTCCCTCCTCCGTTCCTCCCCTCCTCCTGCCAGCCGCCCTGTGTTCCTTCTTGCCTCTGTCCCTTACGCTCTCCCTCCCACCTTTCCATGAGGGGTTAAGCCGCGCTGCACTTCACTGTACTGCTCTAGGAAGGTAATGCTGGACAGGTCGATAGGTGTAGTCTACCCTTGTGTCCCCTCTATAGCCCGAGAAGAGTCCATTCTCCTCGGCTTCGTGTTCTCTGCGAAAGAGGATGGTAATTCACCCTTTCCTGCCTGCTAGCACCCTACTGGCATGTATCCAAAATTGGTGTGTGCCCAGGGGTGAAGGCTACAGGGAACTCGTGTGAAGGTCTGCAACCATTTTATGTGATCAGTCAATTCTGTTACTGTCTGCAGCCGAACGCATACTTTGTCCTACTGGTGTGGTGAGCAGCATGATGATTGCAAACACGCCCCGCTTACACATGGTGTGTTGGTAAGGAAGGGCAGGGAGAGTGCTTTTGTCTTCTCAACGATTTTGAACTGCCCTGTATGCAGCAAGTGATCCTTTTGCTGTTTGTTGCTTTTCATCAATAAAAAAACGGGAAGCGAGCCACATGCTGTTTTTCGTGTTGATTCAACTTCAACTGCCTGAGCGCGGTGTGGGTCAGACTGTTTTGGCCAAGCTGTGCAATCTGTTACGGTGATGAACACAGCCGTTCATGATGTGTACAGAGCCTTGATGTTCAAGTGGGCCATGGTTTTTCTGTTTTGATGGAACAGGCAGCTGCTGACGCAGGTCTGCATAGTGATGAAATAGAAGACGAAGAATTACAGCGTGCTATCGCGGTATCGCTGGAGGCAATTCATGCCGAAGTTCCTGCTCTGGAGAGAAGAGGAGGTCGCTCGAACTCGGATCACAGGGAGCTTCGGAGAGAAGGGATGCAGCAGGAGGGCACTGCAAAGCTGTCTGCGTCCAGAACAGGGCCCATGGATGAAGCCACAGGTGGAAGAGCAGGACCCAAGGCAGGTGCGGAAGCTGCAAGGTGTGTGCCAGAGAAAGAACTTGGACAGGAATGCAGAAAGAGGGGCGAGCAACAGCAGGAGGCAGTGGAGCCATTGCCGGAAGAACCTCCCGTTGGCGATCCAATGGCATGCCGCATCGCCCTTCGCTTTCCTGATGGAAGGCGTGGACAGCGCCGTTTCCGTCTTTCTGACTCTGTCAAGGTGAGCACAACAGTGGAGTTTGTTGGTGACTGTGGTAATGGTTTGTTTTTTTTGGGGGGGGGGGAGAGGGGGGGGGACATCTCTCCCTCACCACCTCCACCTTCATCCCCCTCATCATCTCCTCCATCATCTTATTATCAATAATAGTAAACAACAATGAAAATGGAAGTGCCAGAATCAATGCCTGATTACTTGGCAGCAAGTACAAAGAGCCGTTCTTGTAGCCATAACCTCACTCTTCTTAATGTTGTGGCATCCCTGGCTATGGTGGAACATCCAACTCTGGTATGGTTTTATTTCTTGCTTGATATCCAATACACATTGTAGGTGCAGTTGGAGATGCACCTTTATGGAGTACTAAACTTTTCTCGCCATTCATACCGATGAGAATGCAGGCATCGAACGACATGTGTACGTGCGATTGTTATCTGGATGGTCTTATCATCTCTTATGATAATGGTGTTTAAACTACCAGTGCGGCCCCTGAGATTCAGAAATGCTCGCTGGTATACACGGACCAAAATCACAGGTTTGTCCTACAAGAGTACCGAGACCCTAGGGGGGTACCTGGGGTGTGTGCATGATTCCGAGCACCCCGATTCTGGCGGATTTGTATTCTGATTTCCGGGGATGAAAAATTCCAAAAGTATCAATCACAGGGTTGTCCTACGAGACCCTAGGGGGGTTACTGGGGGATGTACGAGATTCCGAGTACCCCTCTTTCAGGAAGTTTCGGCACCTTGTTTTTTTTTTTTTTAACATATGTGCTCCAAGCTATTCGTGGCGAGCAGAATGTGCTGGAAACCGGGTCCAGCGTCCCATAAGGACGTTTACAGCTTCAACAAGGATCTTTTTTTTTTTTTTTTAAGTTGAGAGAACCTCCCCCTGCCAGCATTGATTACCCTGGAATCCAGGGAATTAACTGAGCACGGAACGTCCTTTGATGGTAATGAGAATGAAAAAGACTATGCTATGTCAGCAAATCTGCCTGATCCTAGAACATAGCTGACTTGTTCTCGCCACCTTGGATTAGGGGTGAAAAAGACTATACTATATCAACAAATCCCAGAGCATAGCTAATTTGTTCTCGCCACCTATACTCGTTACCCCACCAGCCGTTGCGCATTCCTGCAAACTCTCTCCACTCTTCTTCTTCTGGCGACGAGCCGACCTCCTCCACCACATAGTTCGCCAGATGAAGAACGGTAGAAAGATGGGCTCACAGCAAGCAGCAACTAGTGAAGGATTCAAGCATTTCAAAGAATCTGAAGAATTTCAAAGGAAAGGAAGGGGCAAGCGCGAATCTCGGAAGATGGGACTGGCAACCATCTTTTCCTACTCAGACTAACAGGATAATCCATCCCTAACTCCCGCCTTTCTGTCCTCGTAGTCTAACTTCCCAAATCTCAAGCTCCCCTTACAGCTAGGGTTACAGGGCAGCACAACCCGCCCTAGCTCCGGCTCTCGTTGTTATAACGGATTGGAGTGCCTTCCTCCCTTGACAACTCCCGCGACCACAGTCTCTAACAGATCACAGGGCTATACCCCGACATCAGCTGGTCGTCGAACATCGCTGGTTGCCTTCTACCCCCGGCAACTTCCCAGACCTCAAAACCCCACTAATCCGAGTTACAGGACGGAGTAACCACGCCCCAGTACTGGTCTGTGTTGTCCCAGCAATGTTCTCCGAAGACATATGCGGCCAAGACCCGGTCAAGATTGCCTATTACATGCCCACAACCGCCCTCGCCTATTACATGCCCACAACCGCCCTCTTTCACCCAGTGCGACTTCCATCCTTCCCGTCCCTCACATCCCCATTCCAACAGGACTTACAACAACAAGACCACCATCCTCATCGCCACCTACCCTAAACTCATTCCACTGGCTAGCCCTCCTCACCAGTGAAACGCGTGATTACTCTCCCCTACGCAACCATCTCTCCTCTTCAGCCCTCTTCCGGCCCACCCCCAAACAACTGACCTTACTCAGAACTATTTGTTGCACTATTGGTTGTTGTAAGTATGCAATCTCGCTTCAATTATTAGGAAGAGGAGAACACCCCTCCGTTCTGATCTACCCCACTGTCACGCGTCCCTACAAGCACCCCTTCTACTCTTCCTCCCCTAGCTACGAGCCGACCTCCTCCACCACATAGTTCTCTAGGGGAAGAAGAATAGAAAGACCAGCTCCCAGATACTCGTAACAGGCCAATAACGTACCATCTCAATCCCACGACAAGCCGACCTCCTGCACCACATAGTTCGTGAGATGGAAATCGTCCGAACCACCCCCCAAAACCACCATCCTCCCCACCCGTTAAAGCAAAAAGTACAATCGTGCCAAATCAATTTCATATCAAGAAAATTGCTCAAAAAAGTACTTTTATCTGAAGATCATAGGAAAATTTTTTCCAAAGAGTCAATCTAATAAGCAGTTCAAAATTTAGAAGCCTTGGTTGATAAATCAGGAACGAAATTTTGGAGTACTCTTTAGATACCCTAATGGGGCTCTTACAATTCGGATTTATGAGCCGCCAGACTCAACAATCTCTCAGAAGTTGACGCAAGAATTTTAATCAGAATCTTTTTCGACAGATCAGATATGAAACTACAACAATCAGGAACATTTCTAAAGCTCAAGATTAGACATCAAAATGAAATCATTTTTTTGAATATCAATTTCCTTAGTATTTATAACACAACATCAACTACTTCGGAATTACTAATTGAGAAATCACAGAATGAAGCAAAATTAAGATTCGCCCTCCCAACCAACCATCAAGATTGGACAACTCTAAAATTCAAATCAGATCAAAATCAGAAGATTAATAGTAATTACTAATTACTAATTACTAGTTATTTTGAGTAGGAGCGAACCGATCCACTCATGGGCAGGACCATGACCCTATGAGCTATCAACCAATGAGAAACCTCCATCCCCACTTCCTCAACAACTCCAACTTACCTCTTCCCCCTCAAACCCTACCCCATCGTCTTCAGGGAAGGAGAGAAGCCCTCCCTCCCACTGCTAGCCACTAGGCTCTACGGCAATACTAGCACTGAAAACTTCAACGGCCATCTTCAATCCCCCCAAGAAGAACCGAAGACAGTGTGGCACCTCCTCGCCAAACTCATTGGCAGGTCACCACAGGAGGTTCAAGCCTTCATAGAGTTTTACTTACCACACTGTTGAGGAAGAAGGGGAAAAACTGGACCACCCTAACCTCTTGATGTACAGCTTCCTTTTGACCTGGTGCTCCCACTTGAACGACCTTCCTCCCTCTCTCATTCTGCATGAGAGTACGCTCCTCCCTTCCCGACAGAACACCAAAGGTGAAGCTCCCTCGTCAATAACAACCCGAAATACACTTCCCCTAGTGAAAGTACCTTGTGGCATCCCCAGGCCCCATAGCCCACCTGCCCATGTGGAGTTGCCCGACGAACCTCATCCATGCACGCCAACCCAACAAGCATCATCTATCTTGCCTTCACGGGTCACGGCACGGCGCTTCAATAGCGCTCCTCGCCATACCCACCATGCCTTACTCCCTCGCCATGCACTCCCTCCCTCCGCCGCTCACCGGCCCCTCGCACCACTAGCACACTGTTGCCGTGTGAAAATGCGGAGTTCTGGACGGGCGCGCCTGGTCACACCGGGCGCAGCGCTCCCGGTAGCGCTGCGCCCTCAGGATGCAGTCTCAAACGTTGAGGCATTCTTTCTAATTTCTGGGAACGAAAAGTTCTCAAAGGATCAAATCATAGGGCCGTCCTACGAGACCCTAGGGGGGTACCTGGGGTGTGTGCAAGATTCTTAGTACCCCGATTTTGGCAATTTTTAATGCTGATTTCCGGCAACAAAAAATTCCAAAAATATCAGGGGTGTTTGTGAGATCCCTCTGCGTCCATGGGAAAAGAGTGCAACGAAAATGGTTTGGCCCATGGGAAAGATATCCGTGCCAAACCGAATGCATACTTCAATCAAAGTTGGTATGACCCTGTAGGAGTGACATTTCAGGCTGGGAAAGCCCATGAGCTTTTTTTTAGCGTGTGTGGTTTCGACAAAGCAGGCTCGGGCGAACTGGTGATTCAAATTCTGATACCTCTCAACCAGCATCTTTACTTGGGAAGAAGCGAAGGGAATAGGAGATACATGTGATGATTGAGCAAGCAAGTGTGTGTGTGTGTGTGTGTGTGTGTGTGTGTGTGTGTGTGTGTGTGTGTNTTTGTGTGTGTGTGTGTGTGTGTGTGTGTGTGTGTGTGTGTGTGTGTGTGTGTGTTTGGCCCTCTATGCCATGTCGTGGTACAATGCTTCATGTGATGTTTGTGTGTGTGCGTTTGGCCCTCCATGGCATGTCATGGTACAAGGCTTCCTGCCACCATGACTCCAAAGAACTACTTAGGGAAACCTTTGAGATGTGATCTTCTGCGTGTGTAGAAAACCGTGACATCATTGTTCTAGTACTCAGCTTCCACACAGTTCGACGATCGATGAGAGGTCCTTACTTTTGCATTGTCATTTTGCATTCTCATGACATCATAATAGAAATAGCATCCTTGCAAAGGAGGCTGTGCTCATGAGATTGCTCGGGAGTCGTTCGTTACTCTCACAATCAAGGAGATCCCTGACAGGGGGTGATTACTACGATCCGGCGATGGAAATTATGTTCGAGTATGGTTTGGTTCAACCGGAATGGGTGTGATTACTTCAAATAAAAGCAGCTTCACTGCCTGGTGGTTGAATATCAAAAGATTATCGCAATTCGGCACGACGGAAGGAAGTGCTGTTGAGCGTCCAATGGTGTTTTGGTCGGTGATTGCACCATTAGGCGCAAGGCTTCCGGGCGGGGGCTACACACTGCAGAGGGAGGAGGGTGCTCCTTGGGCACACACGTGCAGTAGCGAAGAAGTTCGTAAGTCCGAACTCAATCATGTAAATGAATGCTACAGTTTACATGATCATCTTGAAGTCAGGAAGTGATTAGCTCCTGCATTGATGTAAGGCTGTAAGCATACCATATCCCACTATACTAACATATGTTATCCCTTCAGCAAAAGGTCAGGCGATTAGTACAATTCAGCGATAAAAGTTCATAAAACTTTGCAGAAGGCCATATGGCATATACTAAGTCTTGACGTGGTTAGTTGGAAAGGAAGGCGTGGCCATGTATGGATCTCTGGGGGCCAACGAATATCGGTGCAAATGTTAGTGCATCGATGTTCGTCAATCTCAGGGAGTGGCGCGTTTGTGCTTTTGGTAAGAGTCAAAATTGGACTTGTTTCTAGATGCAGAAGAGCACCGGTGCGTTGGTGGGGTTGTACCTCTCTATCCCTTGGGGGAATTAGGGGACATTGATCGTCCATGCAAAGCTCCTGTGCTTTACTATGAAACATTGAAACACGACCGGTAGGCCTTTTTTTTTTTTTTTTTCATGCAATGTCGGGGTCGACTGTGCTTTGATGGGGTTGTACCTCTCTATCCCTTGAGGGGATGAGGGGGGATTGATCGTCCATGCAAAGCTCATGTACTTTACTATGAACCACGGCCGGTAGTCCATCTTTTTTTTTTTTTTTTTTTTTTTTTTCAGGCAGTGTCCGGGACGACTGGCTAGCGGGAGTGATAGGAGCGTCTCCCTCTAGCAGTGTTGCCAGGTGCTCTGATCTACTGGTGGGGAGCGGCACCTGCTGGGAACCGGGCCCATTGTCCCTTAAATGAATATTGAAGACCAGAACATTCCGGGGCCATCACCCGGTTTTGGCTAAATCCAACAAGGCGGGCCGGACTAACATCGTGCTGCTGGCACACGCCAAGACCCATTCTTTGCTGTAGTCCATCTGGGTTATTGAGAGAGGTGAGACTTTTGTTCACGTGAACCATGCAAATATGCTGCATCATCAAACAACGGCAGTGGGGGTGTAGATTTGCATCCAACTGCGGGTAAGGAATTTGTAACATTGCACTGATCAAGCAAACAGAGAACTACCTAAGAGTAAGATGAGAGTGGTGGGTGCAACGCGTGGGGATCGACCGGCAAGCATCAGTACCATTGCAGGGGGGCAACAATGCTCCACGGTGTCCTCCTGAGTACATGGATCAGGCAAATACTTGCTGCCCGTGTCCTTCTATGTGACCTCCTGTCAAAGCTCGGAGGAGTACAAAAAAAAAAGGGGCGTCCTTCGGGGACATCCGTGAAAACTGGAACGATACAGAGAGCGAAGATTAGCATGGTCCCTGTGCAAGGATGACACGTATGAATCGAGAAATGGTCCAAAAGAAAAGAAAAAAGAGGAGTAGAGTACAAGGAGAGTGGATGAACGTGCATAAAACAAATGCAGCCATGATGTCATTGGGTAAGAAAAAATCGTCCTCAGATGCTGTAGGCTATTTACTATTTACGCTCAGCTGCTCATAGCTTCTCTGTGTGATGAAATGGAAATGTATTATGCATTTGGTTATAGTAGTATAGTGTCTTTGCACATTGAATTTGAAGCCTGCAAGGTGAGCAAACCAGGTGGTGATGAGTCTGATGACTCACTTTTTTTCGCACTGTTCGTGTCTTGTGTTTGCAGCTCTTGCGCTCATTTGTGTTTGCTGAGGTTCCCGATGCTGCCAATGGGCGACCTTTCCATCTTGCTCCAGCTATTCCGGACTCCCCCACGTTGAATCTGACAGCGGATACAAGTTTCAGGGATGCGTGTCTTGCGAATTCCATGCTGGTGATGACCTGGGACAGATAGAGTATTAAGAGCTATGCAGAATCGGAGATAATCACCTGTATCTATCGAGGGCTGGTGCTGACCTTCATCTGTACAGCGGCGTTGGACTTAACGTGAATCACCACGGGGATGGACATACCGTGCAGGTAGCCAGGGTCCACCTGACCTGTGTATGTACAGGGTTGGACCTAAACGGCCCCTGTACAGCGGCGTTGGACCTAACGTGAACCACTACAGGGATGGACATACCGTGCAGGTAGACAGGGTTGACCTGACCTGTGTATGTACAGGGTTGGACCTAAACGGCACCTGTACAGCGGCGTTGGACCTAATGTGAATCACTACAGGTATGATATACCATGCAGGTAAACAGGGTTCACCTGACCTGTGTATGTACAGGGTTGGACCTAACCGGCATTTACACAGGGTGGGACCTCACCCGGGTCTACACAGGCTTGGACTTGAGCTTTGTCTGCATATCGCCGAACCTAACCTCCATCTGCACAGCGTCTACACAGCTGTGGACCTCCCCTGGGTCTGCACAGTGTTGGACCACCTACCCTGGGTTTACACAGGGGTTGACTTTACCTGGGGCTGCACAGGAACTGCACGGGGTTGGACCTAACTTGAGTCTGCAAAAGGGTCAGACATAACCTGCATCCACACAGGGTTGGGCTTAACCTTGTGCTATGCAGTGTTGGACCACCTGACCTAACCTGCATCCATACACAGGGTTAGACCTAACCTGGAGCTATGGAATGTTGGACGTACCTAACCGGAGTCTAGGTATCATGCAGCGACACTCCATGGTTGCTTGGTGCCAACAGGGGCACAGGATAGACTGCTAGATGATTACCCCTGGTTTGAGGAAATGCCTGCAAAGTCGCAGCTGCAGACTGAGACAGAGACCTGGTCCCCCTCACATCTTTTCTCAGCTGCATCATAGTTAACCTGATAGAATCGGTGAATAATCAAGTCATAATCGTCTTCCACTGTGCACTCTGAAGGGAAATAATACCGCCCTTGAAATGGGGGATCATCCAAATCAATCAGGTATTCACTTTCTTCGTTCTTTCCGTATTTGTTCCTCCTTGCCTCTCTCTCTCTTTCTCTCTCTCTCTCTCTCTCTCTCTCTCTCTCTCTCTCTCTCTCTCTCTCTCTCTCTCTCTCTCTCTCTCTCTCTCT
>BFEA01000130.1:752145-768199 GCA_003427395.1 Chara braunii
CCCTGCAGATTGTCTCCCAGTCATCAATATGGTCATAACTCATCAGCGCCACCTCCGCAGTTCACAACCAACTCAGGTAAGTGTCTCCTATAGCCAAACCTTGAATGAACACTCTATATCTCAGTCCCTTCCTCTGTCGATGCATACACATTCTCTACTCATGAGGATCTACTCTGAATACTACTCATAGCTACATACTAACCCTCTACTACTAATGCTAACGCGCTGGGCAGCTATGGCTGCATCACTTCCAGCGTACGGGCTTCTTCCTGCATTCAGCCCATCTTCTACCTCCAGTGCTGCTACTACTGACTAACGCACAAGTGCACCAGCACTTCCACGCATTCAAGCCAGTGGAGATCTGGCGAGGAATGAGGCTGGCAGCTTTCTTTATAGTGCTGGCCACTCCTCGCCGGGTCTGCATTGGCTCAATTCAGCCTGTCCTTTGTCCCAGACCCTGCATTGCATGTGTCCCAGTATAGTCCCAATGAGGTTCGACTGCTGCTGGGGCCTCTCGGCCTAGATTTGGACTTCA
The DNA here is from genome assembly GCA_003427395.1 of Chara braunii. Classification (NCBI taxonomy): domain Eukaryota; kingdom Viridiplantae; phylum Streptophyta; class Charophyceae; order Charales; family Characeae; genus Chara; species Chara braunii. Next base: position 752,681 of record BFEA01000130.1, read on the forward strand.
AAGTCTGGATCTGGACTGACCCCTTGACTTAGACCAGAACTGGGACTGTGCCTATTGACTTTACTTTCGGACAGGCACAACTCTAAAAGAACAGACACATTCCTTTGCACGAACAGGTACACTGTTTGCACGTACAGACACACTCTTACCCGAACAGACATGACATACACATCTCCTGGTGAACAGGTAGGTCTTTTGACAATGCCCTTTGCCTTAGATTTAGATGTGCTTGTTGATAGAGAACTTGACCTTTGACCTGCTTTCACGTTTCTGAGCCCTGGCGAGATACCTTTCCACAATGCTTTACTTTTACAAGGCCCGTGCTGCTTTACTATTACAAGGCCTGAGGCCCATATCGGGTAAAGGCCCTTTTACTCTCGCTGGCCTAAATTCGAAGTCCTATGAGAATCACTTACCTATCACGGATATGAATTCCTCTCTTTGCGCTTTCGTATGCAGACACAATATGCGGTGCAGAATCTAACAGTTCTTCTCTTGTAAACCAGCGATCTTCACTAGAATCCTGGTATGCAAACCTCACCTTATACTGCCGTTGTGGTCTGCCTCTACGTCCTGTGTGGTAAGTACTTTCTGCAACAATTTTATCTACGTCATACTTCCCATCCATACCTGGAGGTATCGCTGATCGGCAACTTGGGAAGAGCTCATTCGTTACACAAGGTAAGAGCTTGGACGCATGGAACACTGGATATGTACGTAGATGAGGAGGAATCTCAATGAGATACGAAGGACCATCCACATCTCCAATTATGTCTAGAACCTGCCAAGGTCCTCTGTAGGTGGGTAAAAGCTTTTGAGAGATGTTCTCTTTAGGAGCAAACTCTTTAGATTTTACCCAAACCAAATCTCCTACAGCAAATTGAGACGGGCGTCTATGCTTATTTGCTTGTTCAATCATCTGATGCTGGGCTTTGAGTATGTTTTCTTTTACCTTCTCAATGTCCTTTTCATATTGGACTGCAAATTCACTAGTTCCTAGAGGAAGCTTATGGACTTGATCCGGGTTCAACCGATCAATGGGTCTGCGTGGACGCCATCCCAGATGTAACTCCATAGGAGTCTTACATGTAGATAGATGTACAGAGTTATTATAGGCACTGGCAACTTTAGGCAGATGTTCATCCCAGTCAATCTGATCGGGATGAATGTACATGCGCAAAGTTTGCTGCAATATCTTATTCATCTGCTCAGTCTGACCATTAGTCTGGATGCCTACCTGATGACATTGTCAACTTAGAACCATATACATCCATCAGTTGCTGCCATTGTTCACTTGTGAACCTAGTATCTCTGTCACTTACTATAGTCAAGGGATGTCCAAAGTCTTTTAACCAATGGTTAAAGAATTCCCGAATTACCAATTCAGTCTTGGCTTCCGAAGGCAAGGCTACAAAGACAGCATACTTAGTGAATTTATCCATTATGACCATTACTTGCGTTTTCCCATTTCTGCTCTTCACCTTAGTATCCATGAAATCTATAGAGACACAGTCTCCAGGGCCGGTAGGGATAGGCAAAGGCTTAAGTAGCCCGAGAGGCGATTGCGTGTTGTTTTTGTTTCGTTGGCACACTTGGCAACCCTGCACATACGCGATACAGTCTGCTTTCATTCGAGGCCAGGTGTAGGAACGCAATAAAGTCCCATAGGTCTTTTTCCACCCGAAATGACCTTCTGTATCATGGCATTCCCCCAAGATCATACTCTTGATCTCTTCATTATTGGGTATACACAACCTATCATGTACATCAGTTCGTTCAAACAATAGACCCTGAGTTACTTTATGATCGGGAAACTCTGCTGGCTTTTCTTGCACTAGCTTAATCATGGTTCCATAAACAGGATCAGAAGGATACGCATCTCTAATTTTTTCTTGTAGATCTGTACCTCCATCTAGATAAGTCACAATAGCACCGAAAAAGTCTGATCTACGACTTAGTGCATCAGCAACAACGTTATACTTACCCTTGACTGGCTTCAGCTCAAAGTCAAACATATCAATCTCTGCAGCCCACCTTGTTAACTTAGGTGTCATTCGAGCTTGCGTTTTGAGCTAGCGAAGTGTTTCATGGTCAGAGTATACTTTAAAATGCCTTCCTAGAAGGTAGTGTCGCCAATGATTGAGAGCCTCACGCAAAGCGTGCAACTCTCGTTCATACGTTGAAGCGGCTACCTTCTCGTTAGGTAAGCGGCAAGACATAAACTCTACAGGTCTGTACCCATGCCCATCATCTTGTTGGAGTATAGCACCTATACCATATTGACTAGCGTCGGTCGTGACCAGAAAAGGTAATGAAGGGTCGGCTACTTTCAGAACCGGATAATTGATCAAACACTTCTTCAGACGCTTGAAAGACATAGTGCAGTCTGAATCCTACTTCCAAATTACTTCTTTCTTAAGCAATCGGCGAAGGGGAGCAGCTATTATCGTAAAGTGTCTTACGAACTTTCGATAGTAATTGGCTAACCTAAGGAACGACCGCAACTCAGTCAAGGTGCGGGGGTTCGGCCAATCACTGATTGCTGCTATCTTTGCATCTTCCGGTTTGACCCCATCTCCATCAATCACATGTCCTAGGTATAGAACCTGACGCTTAGCCCATTCACACTTCTTTGGGTTTATCTTGAGTTTTGCTTCCCTTAGCTTATTTAGCACAAGTCGAAGGTGCTCAGCATGTTCTTCTTCATCTTTGCTGAAAATCAAAATATCGTCTAGATAAATCACAACAAATTTATCGAGCCACTCACGCAATAGTTCGTTCATTGTTCTTTGGAAAGTGGCAGGGGCATTTGTGAGACCAAAGGGCAGAACTACGAATTCATAATGCCCATACCTCGTCCTGAAGGCAGTCTTATGTTGGTCTTCTGGCTCGACCTCAATCTGATGGTAGCCGGATTTTAGATCAATCTTTGAGATCCTTGCACGCGATCCAACAAATCGTCTATTCGCGGTAATGGTTTGGCATTTTTCACTGTTATGTCATTTAACCTCCTATAATCTATATACATGCGAACGCCGCCGTCCTTTTTAGGCACAAAGAGCACAAGCGCACCATAGGGTGAGGAGCTAGGTCTTATCCAACCATTTTTCAACAACTCATCAAGTTGGGTTCGCAGTTCATCTAATTCTTTGGGCGACATACGATAGATAGGCCCCTTCGGGGGCGCGCTCCCTGGAATGATATCAATGCGGTGGCGGATTGGTCTTTCCACCACACCGCTTGGGGCTTCAGCCAGATCAGCGAACTCTTTCAGGATCCTCTCAATCTTTTGGGACCTGACTTCTTCCTTCGTTTCTCCTTCCTTTACTGGGCGCACATATGCAACAAAGACTTGATCATACAAGTTATGTTTCTTAACATGGCGAGCGAACGCTGGGGCACTCATACAACAGTGAGCTAGGCTGCTTTCTTTTCCTGATTCATGATAGAGGCGAATCTTTTTCTTACCTCCTTGCGGACTTGGAAGCCAACATTCATGTTCCCTTAGCATTAGATTCGCATGTGCAGCCTCACCCCAATCCATTCCTAGCAACACATCAAAGGGCAAGTTATCCTCCACCAAGAAGGTCAGAGAGTGGAGAACGCGTTTCACCTTCCCCTTTGTCTCCAGCCGAAAGTATACCTGTATCCCCTCGACGTATCGATCCATGATGGTTTCTGTACTATTAGCTAGCTTACTTACAATGGGCTCATCTAACTTCTTAACTTTAAGCCCAAGACGCAGTTTCTGCAACCCTCTTTTACTTATATAACTGTGGTAGAACCACTGTCTATCATACCTCCTACTCTAACTTGATTTATTTCCATATCTGCAATTATTAACTGTCCTTTCTTTTTTCGCATTTCAGTCCAAGCTTGGCGACGAGCGGCCAACTCATCACCCACGCCAGCGAGGGATCCATCTAGAGAGATGCATACGTTTGCCACCTTTGGACAGTGTACTAGATGGGGACTTCCTTCCTCTTCAGTTTCTGCCATTGGGGTCTTCGAATGGGAGGATTCTGATTTTTCAACATTCGAAGCCCCGGTAGAGGCAACTGGCACCTCTACTGGCTGTTCCCTTTTGCCCCCCTATAGTCAGGGCAATAGGGGACAATGTGGTCGGGGTCCCCACATTTAAGGCATTGGTCTGCCTTCTTTCTTTCGGCCCAAACTTTTTCTGTGATGCCCAACTCCTTCCAAGGCTCTCCTTCAGGTAGGCCTGGATGTGGTGGGTATGGCTTATCCCACTTGTTGTACCATGAGCCTCTTCCTCTACCCCAGGTGGAGTAAGAACCACGGCCACCGTATGAGGGACCATTTCCCATTCCTCCCACGTAGTGGCTTCCTTCACCACCACCCCTCTGGGTGCCGAATCCTCGTCCACCACGGCCGCGACCTGTTCCTCGGCCACACCCTCTTCCTTGACGCCCTCCCCCGCGGGCTGCAACAGCCGCGTAACTCCCCTCCTGAGCTACCGATCTGTCGGGTTCATCGAGACCATAGTCAACCTGATCCCAGGAGATGGTCTCGGCGCCTCCTTCTTCAAAGGTTAGAAGGAGACTGTCTTTCCCAGGTATAGACCCTGAGATGGTGCGGTTTTGCCATCTCTTACCCGCTTGCAGATCCTTCTAGTAATGGCAATAATTTGCTTCAACGAGGAAGCCGGCATGATCTATGGCGATCTTGCCGAACTTCTCATATGTCATCCCCTCTTCCTTTGTACGGGGATAGAGTTGTGCTCTTAGAGGATCCGGGAGTGCTCGTGCAAAACTGTTTAAGATTTGGGCTGGTGTTAATCCATGATCAGGGCATTGCAATAGTTCATCCATGGTTGCCTTCAATGCAGACGTACTCTTCCATTTCCTATCGGGGAGGCCGAGGATCAACATTTCTATGCGCCTTGCCAGGTTCTTGTCCTCAAATCTCTCTCTTAGCGCTTTAAGGAAATCCTCAATACGGGTTTGTTGTGAATACTCTACCATAGAGCTGCATCCCGCCTCTTTTTGCAGCGAGATGTCGAAGCTCATGGCGTCGCCTCCCATGCACGAGGTTGCCATCAATACTCTGTCCCAGTATGGAATTCGCTGTCCATACACATAAGTTTCAATTGCCGCCACCCAGTGCAACACACTCGCTTCTTTCTTTCCATTGTAGGTCCATGGCAGTTTAAGCTTAATCTTGTTAGTCTGCCCGGGTTCCTGGGAAGGTTGACCCTTTGAATCCTCAATCTTCTTCTTTCCTTTCTTGTCATCATCGCTGTCGCCAATCTCCTCCGTCGCCTCCAGCTCCCTTTACAATTTTCTCTACGACCTCCGGGGTGAAGACTTTATTAATATGTTCGTCAGGACCCTTTACAATTTTCTCTATGTTCGTCCAAAGCCTGGATGTAAGTTTGCACATGTTGGTCAACGTCCTTTGCTGACTTTTCTACGAAGTTATTCCAGACATTCTCAAATTCAACCCGATGTGTTTCTACACGTTGCAAGGTCTGCCGCATTAAGTCTATGTCTTGCCTCGTGTTGAGGACGGCCTCCCTGAGGAGTGCAAGCTGTGCTTCAGTTGCAGAGGGGTTTTCCTTTTGCGCTTCTAGAGCTTTCTGCAATTTATCCCCTTCTGCCTGCAATCTTTTCTTTTCTTCCACCTCTTGCCGTCTAGCGGCCAACAGCCTGCGATTTAGCTCAGCCCGTTTCTCCTCGAACATCAGGTTTCGTTCAACGGTGTCTTTAATAGTGGCCAACTTGGCGATGAACGTATCCCGTTCTTCATCAGATTCTTTTAACGGCTCGCTGGAGTACTAGTACTGGCTACCCCAGTTCAATGGTTCAACAGGAAGGCGGGTCGTGGTACTGCTTCCAGATATGTCTTGGCGACGACGTCTTTCCAACACTTCTTCTTCTTCTTCTTCTTCTTCTTCTTCTTCTTCGATACTTCTCAATTCTTCCTCCAACTCTCTCTCCATCGTTCCCTTCATCTTTTTCCTTACCTCTTCTTCTTTCTGTTTCTTCTTTGCTTCTCTCTCCTTTTTCTTCTTTGCCAACTTACGATCTATCTCTGCCTGTTCCGCAGGTGTAGGACCAGGCTTCACTGTTCCAGACCGCATCAGCATGCGGGACGTGTACACACGCCCGAACCCCAGTGGGAACATAAGCCGGAACAGCGGCCCCAACAAGACAGAAAGGGCCAAGAGGCCCTGGATGGGATAGTCATCCATGATGACTGCCGGCACAGGAGATCCTCCGCCGGGTCACCAAGGTACTATCCCACTTACAAACTTGGTCTTGACTTGCGGTAATGGAGTACTTATACCTTTCCTTTTCCCTTTTTTTTTGTTTTAACGGTAGAAGGTGCTGCGTACAATCAACAATAGATCAAACTACAATGAACTTGAATATGTCTATTTTTTAGTTTTTTTTTTTATGTGCTGTCTGGCCTCCTGGATCGAATGTTTGGTAATGTGTTCCTGTTGTCTTGCTTTCTCTTTTTTTTTTGTACTAACTTGGCTGGTTGCTTGGTGCAGATATGGAGTACAGCGCAGATTCAGATGGTTCACTTACCCAACCAGGCAGAGATACTTCGTGTACCCTGTTCTTCCTTTCGGGCTTAACAGGCCCGGGAGATACTCAATATCATCCTTATACTGCCTGGTACATGCTATCTGATGTGGCACATTGCCACTTCCCACATCGATCCTTGGTTCTTGATGACGATACCCAGCCTGCCTATTAAGAGGGATAGGAGAGAGACCTACTCCTATTCGCAGAATGCTGGACCGCCTACTTTAGTGAGACCAGTCCCTGACACATCACCCTTGGGTCATCAGACTCTGATGGCTCAGACCTGACAGCTATGACACCCCAGATCCAGACTTCGACTCCTGACCAGATCAGCAGCAGTCACCTTCAGAGGGTCAGCGAGAGAGAAGGTAGGGGACACACACATGCATGCAGGTTCAGGGAAAAGGAGGTGCTTCTCTCTTCTTGAAGATACCGCCGATGATGCTCCACGACGCTCCGCACGCTCCAGATAAGTAACTTCGTCACTTCTTCTTCGACCTGCTTCCCCCACTATCAAACCCTTCTTCTCTTCCTCCCTCCTTCACTCTTCCTCCATCACCACTTCTTCTCGCCGGCCTTGATCAGACCAGCGCTATGAGTGTAGCGAGCATCTGCTCCGATACCAAAATTGCATGGGTCCTGGGGACCATCTCACGCAGATGTGTACATGTCATGCATCATCTCCACACGCAGTGATCAATAGTCTCAACCATAGACAAAGGTAGAGAAGAAGAGGACCGAGTTTCACAGCTTATATTATCAGAAATATGATTACAAAGTGTTTCAAAGTTCCCCTGAGTCCAGCGCTCATCAGCGCAACACAAATCTCTGTTCAACTCATCAATATGCCTTCGAAGGCATCAGCGCTATCCCTGCAGATTGTCTCCCAGTCATCAATATGGTCATAACTCATCAGCGCCACCTCCGCAGTTCACAACCAACTCAGGTAAGTGTCTCCTATAGCCAAACCTTGAATGAACACTCTATATCTCAGTCCCTTCCTCTGTCGATGCATACACATTCTCTACTCATGAGGATCTACTCTGAATACTACTCATAGCTACATACTAACCCTCTACTACTAATGCTAACGCGCTGGGCAGCTATGGCTGCATCACTTCCAGCGTACGGGCTTCTTCCTGCATTCAGCCCATCTTCTACCTCCAGTGCTGCTACTACTGACTAACGCACAAGTGCACCAGCACTTCCACGCATTCAAGCCAGTGGAGATCTGGCGAGGAATGAGGCTGGCAGCTTTCTTTATAGTGCTGGCCACTCCTCGCCGGGTCTGCATTGGCTCAATTCAGCCTGTCCTTTGTCCCAGACCCTGCATTGCATGTGTCCCAGTATAGTCCCAATGAGGTTCGACTGCTGCTGGGGCCTCTCGGCCTAGATTTGGACTTCAAAGTCTGGATCTGGACTGACCCCTTGACTTAGACCAGAACTGGGACTGTGCCTATTGACTTTACTTTCGGACAGGCACAACTCTAAAAGAACAGACACATTCCTTTGCACGAACAGGTACACTGTTTGCACGTACAGACACACTCTTACCCGAACAGACATGACATACACATCTCCTGGTGAACAGGTAGGTCTTTTGACAATGCCCTTTGCCTTAGATTTAGATGTGCTTGTTGATAGAGAACTTGACCTTTGACCTGCTTTCACGTTTCTGAGCCTTGACGAGATACCTTTCCACAATGCTCTACTTTTACAAGGCCCGTGCTGCTTTACTATTACAAGGCCTGAGGCCTATATTGGGTAAAGGCCCTTTTAAGCGACCACTATCTGCTTTTCTCTTTGTTTGCTTTGGGAAGTGCAAATTTCGAGTTGATAACTTGATAGGTATATGATTATATAATTATATTAGTATGTGCGAGGAATGAGCCTCGCGGAGCTCTTATCAGACATACAAGTGTTCTGGTCTGTGCCCCCCAGCAAGCCTCGTGGCCGCCCTAAGTGAAGGCGGGCCTGAATATCCACTTGAGGCCTGTTCTCAACAATTTTTCCATATGTGGGTACTCAGACAGTTGCAGCAAGCCAGTGGGTTACAGACCAACGTGAGCCTCCAGGCTCTTTCTAGAAGCAAAGGGCTGCGCTGTACAGTTGAGCCCAGGGCTCAGGCGGTTGCGCCCTGGGCACACGCTGTTAGAGGCCGACACATCACGGATGGGTTACGGGCCAATGAGCAAGCAGCATTGTCGTCACACATGTGCTGCGAGCCAATGATAATGCTGCAAACACTTGGTGGCGTGTCTGCATGGACGTGCCTAACTGCACGAGGCCCAGTCCAGTTTCTGAAACTGGGCCTGGGTGCAGACACTTGGGGCCCAACTGAAGCTACCGGGCCGCCCACACGCCTGGCCAGGACAGCCAGCAGTGACACACTTTCCAAAAAGGAAAGTGTGAGCCCCTGGGAGGGGCAGTCTGGCCTTGGCAGGCAATGCGGACACGCTGCTGCGTTGCTGTGCTAGTGTCTGCATGGCGCTGCGGGTTGGGCTCGGACGGGAGAGGGGCGCTGCGAAGCAGCGGGCGCACAGCAGCCATAGCCGGGCTGCAGGGGCACAATGCGGGTGATGGCAATGGTGATCTTCGGGTAGGAGGTGCATGAGGAGGTGATCAAAGGGTGATGAGCGGAGGAGAGAGAACTTGCCTGGTGTATGCTGGTGGTCGGCATTGGTGTTGATGTTACATACATTGGTCTTCGACTTCGGTGTGATCCAGTCGCTTGAACGTAGATAGGCTGAGTAGAGTAGGCTGGGTGCTGAGCGCCAGACAGTAGGAGCGACATTGGATACAGTGTTGATGTGACCCGGAGTGTCGGCATCGGCACTTGAGTTCTTTGTGTTGCTCTTATATGGATGGAATCTTGGTGCATTGTGCTTTCTGCTTGGTACATGACTATCTGAACTACTTCGTGATGTTGCTCTCGCTCATATTCCTTGCAATTTGGTACCAGAGCTGGTTCATGATTGCCGTTACCGGCGCTGGTGACATTGTTACTTGGTGCGCTTACGAAGCTTCTACGCAGTGAGGATACATTGGCGCTGGCATGTTATGCCACTCCCGGGTAGAGGGGAGGCGGGCAGGAAGGCTGTGGCGACACCGTGGGAGCTGTGGCAACAGTGGATGTATGTGGGATGATGAGAGCATGCTGACATGGCATTTTGGATGAGGTGGCACTCCATTGCATTGTGTGTGGTACCGAGGCTATGACCGGTCATCGAAATGCATGTCGGCTCAATTGGTGAGAAATATGTGGTTGGGGGCAGCTATCCTCAGGTACGTTGTTCCCTTACCTTATCTTCCCATCTCAATCTCTTCTTACAGTGAGGAAGTGAGTCCAACTTGAGTGTCCTCTTCTGGTTCAGGAATCGTGAGCGCTCTACCTTGAGAGTCAACATTCTTCCTGGTGGTGCATCTGGAAGGAGAGGGCGGTGCCTCTGACGGGCCCTGGTTGAAGCACGGGTCATGGTCACCATGCCAACCCGTGGTAGCAGAGCACGCATGCTTTGCTGCTTTGTCCTTCAAGCTCTTGCTGCACTGTAGAGGGAACGTGGACTGACCAGTCTGCAAGGCGTCTACCAGACCGTCTATAAATTACTTCTGGTGGGATCTGATCTGAATACTGGCTGTGATCGCCGTCCTGTCTGCGATGTTCAATTAATTCATGAGGACTTTGGGGGCTGTCCTTGAATTGCCTCTTGATCAGCCAGATTGTTGGATGTAAGGCTCATTGCACGCAAGGATAAGTAACGGGCAGTACTGGTCATAAGCGGGTTCCTGGGCACAGGGGTGGGCCGTTGTGCCCACATCAGACACTGCTGCTTGATGATGCTGCCAGGATCTTTGAATAAAGAGGTGGAAAGGTCTCAATTGGTGCTCATACACAAGTAAGTTTACTCCCATTTCTGCATACATCTGTGCAACAGATTTATTTTTATTTTGATTAGTTGAGGTGACAGGCTGCTAACACCTAACAGAGCCTTAGACTAGATTGTAGTAGTCTACCTTAGCCAGTTCTGCTTCGTTGCTGTTGTGAGAGAACTGATCAAAGTAGGATAGATCATTTGATTAGTTTGTGTAAATGCTGTTGACGCCACGTGATAGGTAGCCTGCTTGACTTGCCAAAGATTTATTATTTTGTTTCATTTTACGACTCGGTCAGACACATGTTGTGGTAGGCCCCAGCGAGGGCACTAGTGCATATAGTGATCTGCCTAGCTGATGAGCGGTACAGATAGTGGGGAAGGGACAGCTGATGATCGGAGGCAAACACAGCGGGATACACGTAGACTTCCGGTAGTGTTTCAGGTTCTGCTGCCAGGGGACGAAAGAAGGTTCTGGCCCGAAGCAATGGCCCGACATCTGCAGACTGCTAGGGAGGCAGCAGCAGCAGCAGCTGCAGAGCGTGCTTTAGCGGAAGCTGCAGCTCGTGCTGAAGCTATGGCTGCTCGTGCAGCGACCTCTCAAAGTCAGCAGACCTCAAGAACTTTCGTTATGTCCTCAATCTGATCTAGTGGGACAGTGCAGGACCCTCCACAAGTCAGATGGAGGGCTCGCAGTTCAGCCAGCCACCTCCACCCACCAGAGAGGAGTTAGAACTCCAGCAAGTAGAGTTATTCCGCTTACAGCTAGAGAAGCAACTCAGAGATGCAACCAAAAGACAAGATCAGATGATAAATCGTAAAGCCAGATTGGAGAGCAGAGAGGCAGACAAGGCTGCATTAGAAGGGATAGATGAATCAACCCTAGATGATACAGGAAAGATCATCCAAGCGAATATTTTGACAGCTGACTGGATGACATCCAATCAACCCTTGACTAGATACTTAGGGCCGTGCAGGGAAGGGGTGGGCCATTACCCCCCATACCTAGTGTGCTGAGTGTCCGGCAGCAGGCAGCCTTTCCATCGCCAATTCTTTTACGGACGATGAAAGGCACCGTTCTTCCACAGTTTGGTGTCCCACCAGGTGGTACGTCCGCAACAGTAGCGCAGACTATCGCTTCTTCATCTTCAGGTCCAACGATGTAGCTTCAGGGCAGCAGATGGTTTAGTCAACGACGGGACCACAACAACCTTGGTATCTGAAAACCCCAATGAAATCCCCAGCTGTCTTCACAGTAGACAAGAAGGATGAGGCCCTCGGGCCAAGCGTACATTGCGCGAGCAGGAGGCGATCATTGTCGCTCCTTACTTAGAAGGATCGACAGCAAGATGGCTGAATGGGTACATAGCGACAAACGGCTTTGCTAGACAGATGAACGACTGGGCGCAGACCCAAACACTAGAAAGCTTCATGGACGTAGTAGAGGTGCGATGGCACAACCGTCAACACGCTCAACAAGCCATTGATCGGTTGACTCAACTCACAAGTGCCGTGGAGAACCTCGTAGTAGTACTTGGAGCTTGCTATGATCCCCAAGTTCTCCTAAGCATGTTTTTGAGATGTCTTCCCACATACATCAAGAATTTGTTGGTTAGCGAGGCCAGCGTTGAGTATCCCACCCTCTAGTCCTTCAACAACAAAACCCTAGACTTGGAGGCAAGGCTGGAAGGGGCTTAACAGGTAACTGTGGATGGGAGGAAGAAGAAGACTCCACAAGAGTGGAAGAAATAGGAAATCGTTTGATGATGGTTGATTCTGATGGGAACCAAACCAAGATTGACAAGCTTTCAAAACTTATGGAGGAAACAGAGTTAGGCAGCGAGGAGAGTGAAGAGGGTAGCAACCCCGCAACCATAACCTAGGAAAGGCAATTGGCCGCGGGAAGGGCGGTCAACATAAGAGTCAAGGGCAGGCGCAAAATTCAAACAAGACTCTGACTTGGGTGAGGGATGGCCTGGATTAAGATGAGTGGAGGGAGCGATATTCGCGAGGGGCTTGCATTAACTGCGGTGAGTATGACCACCAATAGTATTAAGTGCAAAAACGCGAAGGTTTCTCAAGAGATTGTGCTGAAAGGTGGTTTTGGGGGTTCTTTCACCCAGAGTGATGCTTCTACATGCCAACTCGGAAAACACATCACGCCAATAGAAGTTACAGCTGCGTCTACTCAAGACAAAGTGGTTAGTGTACCTTCACCACTTCAAGAGTTGGCCAAAGCTATTGACTCTTTAGTCACCCCACAAACACATCTAGACCAAACGACATTGTTTTTTGGATGTGTCTGAAGCCTTAGAAGCCTTAGAAATTGAGTGGTCGGCAAGGGACCCTCGCAAGTTTTGGGTGGCATTGTCCAAATGTCGTAAAGGGGAGCATTTCGTTGTAGAAGTCGGTGTAGGTGGTTGCTAGTGTGGTGCCTTTGTAGACATTGGCTCTACACGGAACTTCAAGTTACGATTGCGTTGATAGATTGCGCCTATGGGACCAGGTGCAATGCTTGAGTAGACTTGTAGCATCTATCGTAGCCAACAAAGAGCGCATATTGGTTAAGGACTACGTTAAAGACGTGGTCTGCACCTTCTCTTATGGAGCTGGGGAACTTAACCAACAAATTTCGTTCCTGGTTAGTGACGATTTGCCATTTGACATGTTGTTGGGTATGTACTATCTTGAGGTTGCCAAGCCCTAGTCCGTCTGGGACCGAAAAGTGCTTAAGCATAGTTACCTGATGGGAGAACCGTTAGACTAAGTAAGTATAGAGCTAGCAGTAAGTCGACTCATATGGGTGTATGTGTGCAAGTGCATTTTATAATTATTATAAATAGAACCAAGAGAAGAGTATGTGCTTAGTTTTTGTCTTTGAGAAAGGGGAGGCCGTTAAAATACCCCGAGAGATAGAGACTGTTGTTGGCAAGTACCCTGATCTGTTTGAGGAGCCTTTGGGAGTCGTAGACAAGGAGATTGTCCATACCATAGAGGTAATCCCAAGGAGTAAAACCCCAAAGGGAAGCATTTATAGGATGGCTCCGACCGGGTTGGACGAACTTCGTTGGCAACTGAAAGAGCTCACAAAAAAACGTTGGATTCCTAGTACCTCCCCCTTTGGCTCACCAGTTCTATTTGTCCCGAAGAAGGGGGGGACAATAAGGATGTGCATTGATTATAGAGTCCTTAATGCCATCACTGTTAAAAACGTAGAGCCTCTACCATGCATCAACAGACTATTGGATAGGGTGCAGGGATGCAAGTACTTCTCTAAGATAGATTTGAAGTCCGGCTACCATCAAATTGCCATTAGACCAGAAGATCAGCACAAAACCGCATTCCATACTAGATATGGTCTGTACGAGTTTGTGGTGATGCCTTTTGGCCCTTGCAATGCGCCGGGAACATTCCAGCATGCCATGAATAGGGTCTTTCATGACTACTTGGATAAGTTCATCGTCGTGTACCTCGACGATATACTTATCTTCAGTAGAACTGTTGAGGAGCATGCCCAACATGTAGAAACCGCACTTTGACTCTTGCGACAACACAAGCGTAAGATAAACTTAGAAAAATGCGAGTTCTAGAATCTTTGTACTTGGGTCATGGGATATCCGCGGAAGGGATTAGGCCCGAAGATGCAAAGGTGCCTAGCATTTGAAACTGCCCACGACCCCAGTCTATGATTGAGGTCAGATCATTCTTAGGGCGGTAGGTTGGGGGCAGCAGGTGGGCAGAGGCGAGCTAAGGAAGAGGTAGGCCAATTGGCGGGGTAGGGCAGGCACTTCCCGCACAAAAACTTTGATAAGGGCGGCCTGTATGGGCTGCCAATCTCTTGAGATCGGTGGTCCAGATAGACCGCCCTTTTCAATCTTTTTCAGCAGGCCTTTCGGACCTGGTCTGGTTTTCTCATTGGAGTCAGGAGACCTCCTCGGCCTGCGTGGAGGGCCCTGGAGGCCCCCGGCCCAGAAAGAAAACCGTAAGACCCCCCAGATTGGATGCCCTACGGCCAACCGGGGGGGAACCCGCCCGTGTGACCGACCGGTAGGACCGGTCCTGTTCCGGTTGGGGGAGGGAGCCCCTGTCCTACCGGGTTTACACAACTTTACAGCGCTGGTTTTGGGCCTTTTAGTGATGGGGGTCACCATTTTAATTCAGGAACGCTGAGATGTGCTTGGATCAGCACATAACAACAGCTCAGGTGCGCAGCCACTGAATTGTGCAGTGCACGCTGATGAACGCTGCACACTCAGCAAATTTGCACAGGGTGATGCCAAATCTCTGTCGTGCTTTATGGAGGCCAAAGGGAAAAAAGAATAGTGTGTCATAGGCGCAAGGAAAAACTGCACTCTGCTCATCGGAAAACAAAAGGAGGAAAAATTGTGTTGGCGACCGAACAGGCTGGTAGGTCCAGTTCGTGTGTGTGGTCTGTCCTAAAATGAGATCATGTGCTTGGCCGCAAACACATGCATCCATCCGTACACAACCACACTGGGGGCTGGGACATCCACCAACTTATCAGGCGGTGGAACCCTCCACAGCCTGCAGTCACCCTAACAAATGACACTCAACTTGACTAATCCACCCTTTACACGCCGATAATCCACACTTTACACGTGTTCCACATAGTGTGGGTGAGTGATAGTCTGGTTTGATTTCCATCACAGGTACCCTCAACCGCAGTGGTTGGTGCCCAACCACAACTGAGGTTGAACCACCAGCCCATCGGCCCGTGCTGTTTCACTGCTGTAATTCAACTTGTCAGCAAGTACTGGGGCTGAATCTACAGTACTTAGGCCGATTGGAGGTTTGGAGGGTCCCCCAAATTTTTGTTCTTGGTGCTACGGGGTTAGGAAAAGGGCGGGCAGCGCTTGTGAGAATGCACTGCGGGCATTGGAAAAGTATGTGCCAACACATCCTCATTATGGCTGTATTTGTTATCTGGGTGCGTTGTGTTGGAGGACGACAGCGCGATGACGCACGATGCTGCTGTACACACACACACACAGAGAGAGAGAGAGAGAGAGAGAGAGAGAGAGAGAGAGAGAGAGAGAGAGAGAGAGAGAGAGAGAGAGAGAGAGAGAGAG
>BFEA01000130.1:796178-810100 GCA_003427395.1 Chara braunii
ACAACTCACCGACTGGGGGAGGGAGCTAGATCTGGGAGCAGGGAAGCCAAGATAACGCCACGGTCCCAATGCCTATGCGATACCAAGGGAGAGCCCAACTCAAAGAGACCCAACTAAGTGAGAACCATCATGCGACACATACAAGGGAATGTATAGGGTAGGGTGGTGGCGTGAAGTAGTCACGCCCAAAGTAGCTGAAGCCAATAAGGTTGCTAAAGTCATCGAAGTGGTCGATGACGTCGATGAAGTAGGAATCGAGTCGATGTCGAAGCAGAACCACAAAACGTTGACATCCTGAAGAAACTAATGATGGAGTACGTGATGGTGTGAGTCAGTAGGGAGATAGTAGGTGGTCAGAGTGTCAATCGTCGAGACGCTGAGGGCGTCAACGAGTGTGCTGTAGACGCGCATAGGCGTCCGTCTGCCGCTGAAGAACGACCGCAGAGAGAGAGGGCTTGTTCTCAGCAATCTCCTCAGCCAGAGGAGGAAGAAAAGGGTCAGTTGGTTGAGTAGGAGCAGATGTCTCAGCACGACGAGCACAGTCATATGCACGCACCAAGATCCGGGCGTGCTCCAAGTGCTCGAGGGGCTTTGAAGTAGCCTCCTCATCAAGTTACTCTTTCCAACGCATAAGGTACTCAATGTGTGGAGGGGTATCGTCGGTAACTCGGCGAGATACGATGTCAGAAACAACAAACTCCTCGTGACCGTCCACCATGATAGGCAGAGGGCGCTCATAAGGACGTCCGACGAAGCGCTCGGACGGTCTACAATAAGGACGCAGCAAGGAGACGTGGTAAACATCGTGTACGCGAGCCTGTCGAAGGTAATCAGGTAGCTTCACACGGAAGCTGGCCGGACTAGCGGCAGTATCATAACCGACGACTTGAAGGATGCGGCATGAACCGAAGAAGCGACACCTAAACTTGCGAAGTGCAAGTGGTGTGCATCGATGAGCACATCGTCATCGACTTTGAATAGATGATCCATTCGTGATCGGTTCGTTCGAGCGGTCATGCGAGTCTAGGAGTCGACTAGACTCTCGTGTGCGCGCCTCATAATCGCTGACATATGGGCGATCCACTCTTGAAGCGCAGGACAACGAGTGTCGAGGCGCAACCGCGATGGTCGTAGGAAGTTTGCGGGTATGCGAGGGTGGTAGCCGAGGTCGCAATAGAATGGCGACATCCCCGTGGCTGGCGAAACGATGTGGTTATACGCAATCTCCGCGTGGGCTAAGTGTAAGTCCCATTGCTGGTCATCCCTAATAAACTTTCGGAGGATATTACCAATAGTTTTATTGGTGACCTCAGTCTGACCATCCGTCTGAGGGTGGTAAGACGACGAGAAGCGGAGCTGGGATCCGTACACCTCGTGTAGGCGTCGCCAGAATGTGCTGGTAAAAGCACGGGTCACGGTCAGAGATGATGCTCTGAGGTAAGCCATGATCTAGTACGACTCGGTCGAAGATGATGTCGGCGACCTCACGAGCGCTGATACGATAGCGGCACGGGACAAAACGTGCACTCTTCGTGAAGTGATCGACGACGACCAAGACAGCATTATGACCACGCTCAGCGGGAGGGTTGAGGGGACCAACAAAATCTATCGAGATGGACTGCCAACGACCCTCAGGTATGGGTAGGGGCTGAAGTAACCCATACGGATGGTGGTTCACACTGTTCACCTTCTGGTAAGTAGGATACTCCTGAATGTAGGCTTTGACGAAGACTTCGGCCAGACGTATAGGCGGCAAACACGAGCGAACGTCTTGTGGAAACCCATATGGTCGACAACTGCGTTGTCATGGAACTCGGCTACAGCCTGGACACGGAGTTGTTTAATGGAGGGAACGTAGATACGTGGTTCTAGCTGACAAGACCTGCCATGCCCGTACACGAGACCGTTCTCCCCGAGTGAGTATGAGGGAACGGTCTTGCCACTCCGCAGTGTTGTATGAATGACACGATAATCTGGGCAGTGGCGGTACTGAGTGCGATATGCGTCGATCACCGACTGATGAACAGTGGTGATGGAAATGACAGCAAGATGGATGTGTTCCTGATTGTGATCAGAACGGCGGGGCAAGGCATCGGCGACGCGGTTCGTTCTACCCTTGATGGGCTGAGTGGTGAAACTGAACTTGGATAAGTAACACCACCAACGTGCCTGTTGAGGGGAAAGCTTGGGCTTCATGAGGAAAACCTGGACAATTGAGTTGTCTGTGCGCACCGTGAAGGGCGTCCCGTGCAGATAATGGCGCTAATGCCGGGTAGCATAAACTACTGTGAGAACCTCACGTTTATCGGCAATGTAGTTTATCTCGGCAGGCAGTAGCTGACGGGAGTAGAAAACGATCGGACAATCCCCAGCACGAGCCTCGACAATCCCTTCCTCCACGATGGTCGGGGAGTAAGTAACGAGAGGACTGTTAGTGGAGGGAAGTGGTGGGAGGATAGGCGTCAGTCGAGAAGCAGTGTCAGCAGGAGGGGGGGGAGGAGGAGGAACATGGAGATAAGGTAAATCCGGAGGAGAGGGAAACACCTGAGAGAGTACAACTCCTACTGCAAAATCAGACGCATCAGTGGTGACGATAAAGGGACGATCAAAATTGGGAAGGCAAAAAACCGTCGCACGAAAGGCGTCCTCGCACAAGGGTGTCTAAGACCACGATGGGTTCTTCCAGAGGAGGGTGGATGTAAGGACGTAGGAATACCTAGCGTATCCCTGGATGAAATTACTATAATAACTCGTGAGGCCTATGAAACTGCGAAGCTGCTTGGCATATGTGGGGATGGGCCACTCTGCAATAGCAGTGATCTTCGCGTCATCCATGTGGAGACCCTGGTCAGACACATGGTGTCTTTGGGCAAAGCAACACTTACTAACCTTGGCATAAAAGCCATGCTTGCGTAAGCGCTGTAGGACTTCGCGGAGATGTCTGAGATGGTATTTTACGGTACGATTGTAGACCAGGATGTCGTCCAAGTATACGAGAACGTATTCTTCAAGGATGTCCCTGAAGATGTCGTTCATCGCCGTCTTCAAGTTGAAGGTGGCGGGTGCATTGGTGAGGCCGAATGGCATCACAGTGAACTCGCAGTGGCCGAAGCGCGACCGAAAGACGGTCTTCGGTTGGTCCTCTGTGGCAACGCGGATCTGGTGATAGCCGCTACGAAGATCGATCTTCGTGAAGAAGCGGTTGCTTGCCAGACGATCAAACAACTTATCCGCGCGGGGCATGGGATAGTTGTTCTTAACCGTGCAACGGTTAAGACCGTGGTAGTCGATGCAGAGGCGAAGAGTTTCGTCCGCTTTGCGAGCAAAGAGGACTGGTGCACCCCAAGGGGAGTTAATGGGTTTAATAAAACCTAATCGAAGCTCTCAAGCTGACGCTTGAGTTTCATCGCCTCTGGAATTGAGAGTTGGTAGGGTGCTTGATGATGGACACGATAGTCAGGCACGAGGTGGATAGAATGCTCAACACCGCGCATGGGAGGAATCCCGTTGTATGAGAAATACGGGAGGAAAACGTCGTGGTACTCTCAAATCAAACCGCGAACGGCGGGCTTTAAGTCGGTCGTGAACCACGTCGGCGTCTGCGTTAGCACGAGACGTATGAGTGGAATCGACAGTCGACGGCTCAGGGACCTGGGACGTCGAAGGGGTATCTGCAGGCTGACGGGTGGATGTGGAGATGGGAGCCACGAAGATGGAGGAAGGGTCAAGGGGATCGGGATCCCATGAGATGAGCTCAACCTCGGGACGGAGTGGATCGTAGCGAAGAAGATCCATGACATTCATTGAGTAGAACGTGACATCCTCCTATTGTATGAAGTAGGCAAATCGACGAGGAGAAGTGAAGGCGATGTCTGGGTGAGACCAAGAGGAACGAGGGTCCTGAGGAGGTAGGCGGGAGGGGTGTCGCCCGTGGTTTCAATGAAGGGGACTTGATGGGTCTGACCAAACTTTGTTTTGAGAACGAGTGTCTCGGTCGCCCATTCGGTCTCTGTGCCACGGAACCGACGAGACCAGGGACTGCCAAAAATAAATTCGTACCCAGTTTCCAACATGTTTAAGTATACGGAGGAATGGTAGCGCCGAAGAGCTTGAGTACTATCCAATGGGTGGAGGGTGAGGGAGAAGTGGAGGTCGGGGACCATCTGATCGAAGAAGCGTTGCGTCTTGTTATCTTTGAGGGTAACAAAGATAGGAGAGCGAGACCCGAGGGTAGCTAGGTGAGCTTCCTCAACTACGCGAGGGTGAACGAAGTTTCTCTGCGAGTCGGAGTCCCATAAAGCGCGATACACCCTCATAGATGTCCCCACGCGAATAGGGATGATGGGGAGGGTGCAAGCAAGGTTAGAGAGCATAGCGAAAAGACGATGCAGGACGTTTACGTGTCTCTTGAATCGCTCTTGACGAGCTTGAAGAATGCTCAAATTTATGAGAAATGACACAACGTCATCGTGAGTCGCCAGCTGAGCACTATAACGAGCCGTACGAATGGCGCGACGCGTCGAAAGTCTCGGAGGGGAAGGACTAGGTGCAGCGGTTTGTTGTGAGGCAGACGGTACCTCGATCATAGACGACGCGGCAGAGGGAACTGCGTCTGTCGTGCCCAGAGGATCCTCTGGTTAGGTAGCCAAGGGGGCAAATCGCGACTCAGTGGTCGGGAAGCCGGCTACGTGCGAGGCCTCAGCGGTACACTGCACCGTGGCTAGCTGGGTGGGGCTGGCCAGGTGGGGCCGGGAGGGACCTCCGAGAGATGTCAGCATAGTGTCGATCGAGGGCGGCATGGTATGGACACCGTGAGGAAGTGTGTTCATCCTGGCGACAACGAAGGCAACTACGACGGGCCTCGAGGGCGGCACGCTCCTCAGGGGATAGAGCTCCACGATGTCGAGCACCCACAAGCGTGGGACCCTCCTGACCATGTCACTCAGGAGTTGGTCTAAATCCTCGTCGCGATATATACATGGAGCTTCTGCAAGCCGCTCCAGCCGAGTGCGCCAGCCATACCTCTCGCGAGCCCCTACGACAGGATAGGGCTTACGCGAGGCACGACTTACCTTCACCTTACGGGAGTTGTCACCTCCCTTTAGTGGGCGTATCCCCGCCGAGCTACCAGTCCACAGTACGAAAGCTAATCAACTGCAATTGCAGAGGTGGACCAGCCGAGGGCGTTTCTTGTTCGCTGTAGCATAGGGGTTACGCGCGATCCCATACCTCTATTGGACTCGCACGCGAACCGACGCACTGGGGAGGTTGAAATCCCAAGCGCGACTCGTCGCTGGTCAACAAGGACGTATCCCACTCACCACGCATACACCACACTATGAACACAAAAATAAAACACACACACTCACACACATCAAACAACACGACAACACTCCTAGTCCCTTCAATAGCCATCCCATAACTTTCCGATGCGAAAATCGGATAGGCGTCACGGGCGAGACTTAGTATAAAACCGCGCGGACGTAGGGCCTACTCATATCGACTCGCAATGCAAGCGTACGCAAGCGATCGCAATGATGTCGTACTATGTAGTACCCATACCCATGCGGTCCTCGTTAATCTCGAGGGTCGCACTCGACACTCAAGTGTCGACTAACATGCACCTTGAGGGACTGATCTCTCGACGCTCGAGAACCACCAAGTGCGGTTGAGAACCACACCCTCTTCCGCATCCTTCGGAGAGTGGGTGGTACACAGGTTCATACTTGTGGTGGCAATCTTCTCTTATTGCCTTGGAGACCAGCTCCTTCACCTAGGGCCTGGAGAGAAGTAAAGGGGTTTGACTTTGACGACTGCCACAGACTACAACGTCCAACTATAAAAAATTTCTAAAAAGCGAAGGATAAAAGGGAAAGAGTCATTTCCTTCGAAAACATAATCTGTTTAACGCTTACGCGCGATCACTGTAGACCGCACGAAATACTCAAGACATACGTATTTACATATATATATGAAAAGGTTATAAATATGTGACGATCACTGTGGGGCTCCCCTCAGCCATGTATATATATATGTGAGCGCACACAGTCAAATCCAAAGTCCGAATCATCAAACATACCTGCAATCACATCAAAGATTCAACCAAAAAGTCCAGACACTACACGGGGTCAACTTCAACCATTCTCTGCGCTCACACCCCTTGCTTTAGCCACACAAACCTCAACCTTAATGCACCCTTCCAACAATAAAATACTCAGTACCTTTGTTAAATGACCATTCAATAAAGTATGGGTAAAAACACAATGAAACATTGTAAACCACAGGACTAAAACCTTTAGGTTGAGTGGCAAGAGTGGATTGAAGTTGAATCGTAAACTGACGAATCGGCAACCGACCTGTTATCAGTGATAAAAGAAGATGATCCTTGTAGGATCAATCTGAATCTAGCCCAGATCCTGAACCAATCAATCAAGAAGAGCTGTAACACAAGACAGGTCAATCCCCAAGTTAAATCTATAAGTCCATGGAGAATAATCCCCATCTCATGATCTTACTCAAATCATCCTAGTTAATTAAGCCTAAGTCTACCTCTAAGCAAGTGCCCAAAGATAGGTAGACCCTGACAGAGTCTCCTTTATACATAGTGGATCGCCATAATCGCCACGTGTAAAAACATAATGTAACTGCTTTAAACTAAGGAAATTTTGGCAGCGCTTTCCGTAGGAAAAATGCCTTTCCAAGATTTATATCAGCCCGAATATAGAAACAGAAATAATCTTCAACTTTCCAAAGTTAAATTTCGTCTTACTCCTTGAATTAACAAAAATTTGGGCAGCACTCCCTTTAGAAAATGAGATTTCCCAAATTTTTACTAAGCCGTATAAACTTTAGACAAGTTGAACTTTGAAAAGTCAAAAGTTGACTAACTCTTTGGATCTGCAGAAATTTCGGCAGCGCTTCCCGCAGAGAAAGTAACTTACCAGAATTTATACAAAGCCAAGTTCAGAATCTAAGAGATGACTTTGAATTTCCAAGGTCTAATTTTATCCAACTCCTTGAATTAGCAAAAATTTGGGCAGCACTCCATTTAGAAAAGGAGACTCTCCAAATTTTTACCAAGTTATATATAAAAGTTAGAAAAACTGAACTTTGAAAAAACAAAATCTGACTAACTCCTTGGATTTGCAGAAATTTCGGCAGCGCTTCCCGTAGAGAAAGTGGCTTACCAAGATTTATACAAGACCAAGTATAATAAAAAATCCCAAAAAATGCAGAAATAAGGAAGTGGCTTACCAAGATTTATACAAGACCAAGTAGTATAAAAAAAATTTCAAAAAAATGGAAAAATAGACCTAAGTAAAAATAAACTTAGCTAAAAAAATATAGGAATTGAAACTAAAATATAGGAATTGAAACTAAAATATAGGAATTGAAACTAACTCCTTTGGCTCTAGCACGTGGCGAGCAACTAAAACAACTACCTATCAAACTGAAACTCAGACTAAGTAGTGGCCTCACCCAGTCACATGCAGGTCAAACCACAAAGCTAAGTGCTCTCACCATCCCAAGTCAACCTTATCAAACAATAGTTCATAGTCTTTCAATGATTTATCCCTTTATACCCAACTTACATAAGGCATAAAGTCAAGCCACCCAAAACTTATGGGATATGCCTAACTTAGCCAAGATATACACAAAACAAAGGGCACAACTACTTCTCTCTTATTTGGGCATATGACTGGGACACTCTAATCGGCCTGAACTGTTCAAATAGCCAAGTTATATATACCTCTGTGAACTTAATCTTCAAAATGGGCGTAAGACTGAGCCGTTCATCTTAGAAACAATGCTCAACCGGTCCAAGTTACCTTCAGTTATACTCTTAATTAGTACTCTCTTTAGTTTGTGATAAGCTATAGTTAGGCCACCCAAACTTATGGGACCCTGCCTGACTAACTTGTTTATAGATACAATAGTAATAAGGTATAGCCAAATTATAACCTTTGTGTTCCAGCATGTGCGAGGCTTTGAGTCAGACCACCTTAACTTACAGAACAGTCTGACTCTCTGCCTGATTCGTTCCTCTCTGATTCAACTTGTGCGAGGCATTAGGCTAGACCACCTAAACTTATAGAATGGTCTGCCCTCTATCAAACTTACTCCCTCAAAATAAAAGCAGGAAGAGGCTGAGTCACCTAAACTTATAGATGGCCCAGACCTCCTCGTTTAGAACCAAAAAAACAAATAAAACCCCAAAATAAATAAGGCAACCAAGACACCTGAACTTACAGAATGCACTTGGCCCCTGAAAAAGTCAAGCACAATTAGCCCTCGCAAGTCAGAGCAACCAAACCACCTAAATGGTCTGATTCTCAAAGCTATTCCACAACACTAGGTCTCCCCAAACTTATGGGGACTTCCCAGCCTCCAGAGCAATCAGACCACCTAAGCTTAAAGAATGGTCTGACGCTCCACACAATCCAAAATAAACATAGCACTGGGTCTCCTCAAACTTATGTGGACCTCCCAGCCTTAATGACCGAGTCAAACTTTAATGCAATGCTGCCTTCCTCCCATTCTTCCCCCAGATGCATTCCCTTTGTTCACAATCTGCCTTCAGGCAATCAACGAAAACTGAAACTGAAATTGCACATACATTCCTTTATTTAGTCCGAGTTTGTGTCTTGAAAGTCAAACTGAAAGTCAACGATCAAATACATGCAGTATACTCAGTCAAAACACAACAGGGAGTACAGATAAGGGCTATAATCTGGGTTTATAGAGGGAAGCAATGGTTACTTTTCAATTCCCTGCCTTCAGAATTCCTCCAGAGTTTCGCCAGAGCTCCCGCAATCGGTACGAGTAACCTCCCACGTAGGTCTTGCTGCGGTCTTACGGGTTGCAATCCAGCCTGCCGCCTTCCTCTCAGAACAAGATTAAACTTAGAATGAGAAGGGCAGAAATAGGGGTTTCGGACGCTCAAGATACAGGAGAGGGACAACTCAACTCGCAGGAGAGGGCCTTGTTACCTTGGTGCGCCTGAGGGCCCCGCAATGATGGCCAAAACGCAGCAGCCTGGTCAAACGAAAGTCGTCAGTCAGTCGATGCCCCTCTGGCGACTTTCTAAATCGCAACAATGCCTCCCCTCTTCAACAATCGACACTCTGAATCCCAGCACCTCTCCTTGGATTAGCTGTTGTTACATAACCACCTGAAACACAGGTAACTCTGCGGAATTTCAGTGGGACACCACACATACATCGCTCGCTTGCAACTGCAATGTGCTGCACCAGTGTATGGTGCATGCCTCTTCATGCTGAACGCCGCACGTAGCAACAAGGCTGAAGCAGTCTGTAGCAGCTAATAGCAGCCTGTAGCAGTCAACAGTTTTGTGCGCAACCAAAGAAAACAGCAGCCACAGTTTGTGCACAGTCGAAAGGAACAGCAGCCACAATTTATGCATAGTTAACAACTATATGAACCGGCAAGGGGAAGAAAGCACAGCCTGCAATTTGCAATATCCGCCACAACAAGCCACACAATATCCAACCGGCGAGCCTACAGCCTCTCAGCCTGCATATACAGCTTTTCCTGTTTGGTACTTAAAGGTTCAATCCCTTCACAGTCACTGCGGCTGTAACTGCCGGCAAGATGAGCAAGTCCCGACTAGATCTTCCGATCGTGCCTGACGCACAAACAACCATACTCTTCATCAGTACTGCCCCGGATGCATCTCGGCAGGTGCTCGTCCGTACCGGACCTGTTCCTGTCCGGCTCCTCCTCTACATAGGTAAGTCAACACTCCGAGCGACCCACAGACTGTTTGACAGGATCAACAGTCCCACCGCTCTTCCTGGTCAGCAGGCTGTAGGACGCATTGGCCAACTTTCAAGTACACAGCCAGGAAGCTTTCTTGTCGTTGCTTCAACCGACGCGAGAGCAACACGCAGTCGGATCAGTTAACTTCAAACTTGTTCTCGCCCTGCTTGCTCTGATCGCGGTGCACCAGCTAACAGGCCAGTCACCTCACGACTTGCTCTTGGCTACCTTGATTGTTTGGAGTGTATACGGTTTGAACGACTCTCTTGTCGGCACTTGGGTCGATACCCCGTCAGACTCGTACCGGCTAATAGCAGATGACCCTGTCCCACGACTCAATTCTTGGGTCACCCAATACCGGTTGCAACGAGCCCAGCCTCTCCCTGAACTTGGCGCAACCCCTAACTGTCGGAGTATGAAACTGGCCACTCCAATCCCGCTTCCTTCTCTGCCCGGGTAAGTGACCTCTCCCCCCCTCTCTCTCTCTTTCTCTCTCTGCGCGAACTTCAGTCGCTGCCCCCGCTGCCTCTAACCCAACGATCGGCACCAAGCCCAAACTTAACTGAATCCTCTGCTAAGACACAAACGGATACACTGCACTTTCAGTCATGTGCATCGAGAGATAGAAAGGCTACTCTTGCCTTTAGGATGAGCAACGCACCAGTCAACATGTACGTATCCATCCTTGCGGCTCACCCCATGCGATTTCCACTGATAAGATGTGCCAATTTTGAATGAATATATTCCTAAAAAACGGGTAGGTTAACCCCCCCCCCCCCCTTTTCTTTTTCTTTCTTTTCCGGCGCAGCTCCTTCCTTTCGTATCTCAGAGCTTAGCAACTAATTCTAAAACTAACCTTAGAATCTACTTCATAAATATACAAAACCCCTACCTATCATCTACCCCCAACGATTCAGTCGATAATCGAGCAATATTCTCGATTTCTTTACTCTCCTTTTCTCTTCTATAGCTTCGCGCACCATCTCTTCACCGCGACGCCAACACCAGTCACTAATATCGAAGTCTAACTTAGTCAATAGACTCGCCATGGTCGAAAACATCGGAAACGGATCTCCATCCGCCCGTTTTCGTCAAGAAACGGGCGCAAGGCACCTTCTCTTCCCTCACCATCTTCGTTTCTCTCGACTTTGCCATCTCCGCGCGACTTGTTTCCTTTCTAGCCCCTTATCTACTAATTCACTACTAATACTAACATGGCCAGCGTGCGCGCCCGGGGCTAGAACCCCAAAGCTAGCTTTTACCTCCCTCGATTCTACGGGAAAACGCACGAGCCATCCCTTTTCCCGTTGTCCCCTACTTGTCGCCCCGCAATCTCCTCAATACCCCTGCGCACACATTTTTCTTCTTACCTCTTTCTTCTCTCACTAATCACCCAAACTAACGACGAATTCGAATTCGCCTCATCCTCAAACCCCAACTTTGGCATCTACCCCACTCGATTCCATCAAGTATCGAGTGGCCTCCTGATTTCTTCTTCCCGTTTTTCCTCTCCTCCGCCATAGCCCCGGCGCACCACTTTCTCTACTCACTTGTCACTAAAGTTGACTAAACCTAACATCAAAACCGAATTCGCCCGGGGCTAAAACCCCGAGCTCTTCTTCCCTTACTTCAATCCGTTAGGTAGCGGAGAAGATCTCCACTCTCCCTCTTCTTCACCATCCTTCCATAGCTCCGCCACACTCCACACACCTCGCATGCATCTAGCGCCTCTTTCCGTCTGAGTCCATTCTGCCGTTTTCACCACTCTGCCGGCCTCGCCCTCTTCCCCCCTTGGTCCAACAGCGCCCAGCGCCACGGTCTGTCCGACAAGGGGGACTTCTGAGGGACCTGCTACTTGACAATTCGATTAGTCTTCTCCCCCTGTGCCCAAGGCCGGCGGACTACTGCCTGGAAGCGCTGCGAGTCTTTTCACAGCGCCCGCCCTTCCCCTTTCTGCACAGCCTTTGCCACTCTACTACGTGAGCCCCTGCCACTTTCTCGGTTAACGCTGCCTTCGATAGCAGCTGACCCATCGTTTCTCTCTGACCATCAGGCGGTCCGAACCCATTTCGTCGCCAGCCTTTGCGCCCGCTACCCAGAGATATGTCGTTAGCCCCCCCCCCGTGGGGGCTCAAGCACGGTTGTGGCTGCTAGGGGGTTCCCTGCATGCCCCGTGGCTTTCGACACTGTGCTCTGGGCCATCTTGCCCATGCGCAATGCGCCAACTTCCCAATCACATTGGACATGCCCACACCCACACCTCTCACAATAGACCACGGCTGGCGGGTGCGGCGTTCGAAAAAGGCATGCCGCCACTTAGGCTTTTCTCCGTTTCGTGGCCGATCGCCCACGGGCTCACCAAAACGGGTGCGCGTTCAACTCCTTGGTTGCCGCGACGACCACCCACGGCCACTGTCGTGCCGGATTAAAAAAAATCAGGGCGTAAAATTTTATAATAATCGCGATAAAAATAATAAAATATATAGGAATTTTTTAATCATAAAACAGGAACCGCCAGTACCGCCCCGACGCCGTCAAATACTAACCCAAGGGGGATAGCCCCGCCAGGCCCTCACCCTCCTCGCTCCGTTCACGCCACCCTGATCCGTGCGTCATCGTCGCTTGGTCTTGATCCCTGAATCTACCTGATGAAAGTCCGATGCCCTAACTAATAGTGTCAGGCCCAAGTCTGGGTCTAACTCTGACGGACACCAAAATTTAAACCAGTAAAGCGCGACGCGTAGACCTACCGAGACGTTCACATGGTTGTCGATGCCGTCCTCGCCAGAGCTCGATGCGGTAGTCAATCGAAAGACTGACTTCGAACCTGTTGGTCAAAAGAACCTTAGGTAGGAGTGCCTCATCGCAAATGAGGCGGGCGTCCTGAAACACTCTGATGTGACGCTCAAGATCGGCTGGTGCGAAGGACCCTCGCCACTGCGTTTGGGTGACCCGATCTAAGGCGTCGGTTACATCGTGGAGAGTGTCGTAGCGGTCATGGAGGAATGCGGTGAAATCCGCGAGAGTAGGAGCCTCACCTGAGCGAGTACGATGGGAATAATAGTTCTCCCATGCAGAGAATGCGCTGCCTCGCAATTTAGTTGCGAGGGCGGAGCACTACAACTCCTGACCAGTGTAAGTAAGTGTCAGCGCATGTGTGGCAGCCTGCAACCACTGCGACACGTGCATGGTATTGTCGTAGTCGGGTATGTCCGACAAACGCACAAGGGTGGGAGCGCTGTGTTGACGGCGAGAGGAGAGAGGTTGATGGGCCTGCACTGCGGCGGCAAATGTCGAGGCCGGTGCAAAGGTAGAAGTGGTAGCAGGCTGAGAGTCGGGGCTGATGGTGGAAGGTCTAGCAGACGTGGAGGCAACGGCCGCAGCCAAGTAGTGAGGTAGGAGGGGAGAGAGGGGGGAGCCGGTCGAGGGAAACGAGCCGGCAAGACAGAGGTGGGAGGGGCGGTATAAGAAGAAGAAGAAGGGTGAGCAGCCTGTGAACGGTGAGGCTGTCTGAGGGAGAGAATCTCCGCCTGGAGCTGCGCCACGGTGGCCTGTTGGGTAGCCACCCGCTGGGTGCGCGAGGTTGGAGGTGGAGGAGGCGGAGAGAGTACCCTAGTGGGAGGAGGAAGAACTCCGGGCCGTAGTGCCGCGACTGGTGCAGGAAGTTTGGAAGCAACACCGGGGTGGGTAGATGAAACTGCCTGACCAGATATCGGTATCTGGGCGACATCACATGAGGCAGTGGATGAAGCGGCAGGGGCAGCGGGAGTGGCGGAGGCCAATGGATGTGCCGCAATAGACGGTATGGTCTGAGCGGCAGCAACACTCACCACTGAGGAGGGGGAGTGCTGGGCGTGGCCCGCAGAGGAGGACGAACCACCACGTCCCCGTTGCTGGAGTCGTGGAGAGCCAGACTCTGAGCCAGTAGGGGATGGAGTATGAGAGTGGTGAGGAGAGCGATGAGGAGAACCCTTGAGTCAGTGAACTTCAAGGGCGAGCGCATTGACTTGCCTCTCTAGGGGTGCAAGCACATTGAGTCGCGCTTGTAGAGGTGCAAGGATAGACGCAAGAACAACGCGAAGGTCCGTGGGGTCCACATGACCCTGAACCGTCGGGTGAGTGGGCGCCTGAGAGACGGAGGG
>BFEA01000130.1:820786-830956 GCA_003427395.1 Chara braunii
GAGAGAGAGAGAGAGAGAGAGAGAGAGAGAGAGAGAGAGAGAGAGAGAGAGAGAGAGAGAGAGAGAGAGAGAGAGAGACCTGTGGCTCGTTGGTAGCCATAGCTGCCTGGATACTTGTACGATTTGTCGAGTTGAAAAGAATGCAAGTGTGTGTTCAACTTTTCTGAAGTGTAACTTATGTGTCAGGCTCCACGCGTGTCTGAAACGGGTGGATAGTAAGTGTGGAAAGGCCATTTGGAAGTGTGGATCAGTGCAGTCGAGAGGGATGTGACATGATTTCATATTTTCGTTTTATTTTAATAAGCTCCATGTGTGTGTGAAACCGGTGCGTCTTAAGTGTGGAAAGGCCATTTGGAAGTGTGGATCATTGCAGTCCAGCCGGGTGTCGGGGAAAAGCCAATGGTGACGGAACTTGATAGGGGGAGGAAGGGAATGGTTGCTGATTTTGTGCTCACAACGAAACATATGTTAGTGTAGGGCTGCAGGGATCCTATGCAATATGACAAATGAGATATGACGGGTTATTACGCTAACTAACGTGATACCAACGGGATTGATGATTGTATAGGGAATACTAATGGAGGATTGTAGGGTGATACCCGGCCTGTGAGCGTCTTGCTTCGGATAGGCTATCAATTGGGGATTTGAACTATCGGTGTCTGGGTACCACTGGGAGTCTCCCGGCCGATTGCTGGCTTTTGATAAGGCATATGAGGGCCATGCATGATTGTTTTTTCTTAAAAAACGATTGTTCATAAAGCTTGCCGGTGATGAGCAACCGGACTGCCGCCCACCAGAATAGACGGGGCTTGTGTGTGTTTGCGTGAAAGAAAAAGGAGATGATTTCATATTTTCTTTTTTATTTAATAACGAGTTCTCCTCAGCAAAGAGTTGTTTGATTTGTAGATTGTTCTTGGATGTTTTGAAATTTAATTGAATTCTGTGCTGGGGCTGGCCAGGGCCTTGCCCTGGACATTGCTCCGCCGGGTCACCAGGCCAGTCTGAGGCGGCATTGGTGGCCTGACTGTTCATCGGTACTTTATTTTTGTATAGTACGTACATGGTACGTATACACATACATACACACATACACACATACACACATACATACATACGTACATACATGCATGGGCTGTCTCTTGATGAAGGTATGTCTGTGGGTGGCCACCAGCTTTTTTGGGCGGGAATGTTTGTTTGGAGTCATGGCCACGGTATCTTCGCGAGGAGGGTAAGAGAGTCTTTGGGCTGCTCTTTTGGAGCACATGGAAGATGGGGAACTTCTATGGTGTTTTAAGTAGTGGTGCTCCTGGTATCGCATGGAGATTATTTTGTGGCTTTGTGGGCGGACTCAGAGGGACCTTCCAATTCTTTCGGACCATTGGAGGTTCTGGACGGTGCTTTCTTGCTGGTAGTGCCTTCTGTGTTGTGGTGCACCTATTTTTTGTGGTCCATGTAATGTAATTGTTAAGGATGTTGCCTTTTGTCCTTCAGCAATGTATGCCCGAATGTTTGGGTCTGTGCCTGGTATGTGATTTTGCAGAGCAGGCTGCAGTTGTACGGTGAGTGGGCACTTGGCGCTTCCCTCCACCTTTTTTCCTTAGATTGAAAAAATTCCCACTCAACCACACAAACGTGGGAAACCTTGCGTCTTCTATTAATTGCCTGTTTATACTTCTTTTATTTTATGGATGGTTTGTGATGGCTTGTAGACGGAATGAGAGAGAGAGAGAGAGTTTGGGGGCTCTTGACAACACAAATACATGCCTACACACATACAAACATACACACATGCATACATACACACATGCATACATACATACATACATACATACATACATACATACATACATACATACATACATACAGACAGACAGACAGACAGACATACATTATGATACATACATACATACATACAGACAGACAGACATACAATATGATACATACATACATACATACATACAGACATACAGACATACATTATGATACATACATACATACATACATACATACATACATACATACATACGTACATACATACATACATACATACAGACATACATTACGATACATACATACATACATACATACATAAATCATATAAAAAAGATGAGCTTAGATCATCTAAAACTTACTCTGACCAGCAGGGATAGTGATGACCGCCTCTCTTTGTCTCTATATTCAAATAAGACTCACAAGAGTTTAAAATGGATATCAACTGCTGGCAAATCATATATTCGGAGTGCTCATTTCCCCCCGTCCTCCCAATTGGATAATTGTTTGATGACATCTTTGCAGATGGAAGAGACAGTGCTGATGTTGTGGTGATCGGGAGTGGCATTGGAGGGTTGTGTTGTGGTGCTCTTTTGGCACACTATGGAGAGGATGTTGTCATCTGTGAGAGCGCAGCGATACCTGGTGGAGCCGCCCATTCATTTGAACGGAATGGGTACTTCTTTGACTCTGGTCCATCCCTTTTCTCTGGTCTTTCTTCCCGTGGCATGCAGGCCAATCCCCTCGCTCAGGTACGATGAGCACCAGCTCCCTTTCCTTGCCGCATATTTCGTTTTCTCGTCATTCCGTGTTGTTTTTTTCTTCATTCCATTCTGCATATTCAATGTTTGTTTGTTCCTGTGTATGTGTGTGTGTGTGTGTGTGTGTGTGTGTGTGTGTGTGTGTGTGTGTGTGTGTGTGTTGTCATATTCGCTATACACTAAAAAAAAGCATGACTGTACCAGACTGTTTCGTCGGACTTTCACCGACTCATCAGGAGGTGTGTGTCTGCGCGCGTGTGGATAGATGGATAGATATGCAGATGTATACTGTTGCAGAGAACTGCCTGGTGAACTGTAGGTAGGAAGGGATAAAAGGAACAGAGGTCTGCTGCTTCTATGCTGTGTCTATTATGGGTCCCAACGCCTGTGCTATGAGTGCAATGACTTGCTGATTTCGACTGCGGAGACTGACTGCGAGGTTGTACAGTGTGCTGTGTGCTTTGCTGTGTTTTTTGGTTTGCACTGAGGGCCGCCCGCTATTCTAAAAATAGCTGGGACTAACAGCAGCAGGGGCTGAGTGGTTACCGGCCCTAAGTGGCCCTGAGCCCTAAGTGCAGCAGTAGGACCGGTTTCCTAGAGGCCGAGTAGGCCCTAACYGAACCGGTACCGGTAGGCCCTAGGCTAGAGTAGTGTAGAATCTACAAGTAGGTTAGCGTAGGACTGTTGAGGACTTTTTGGCAGTTCACTTTCGCGATACAACGTTTTGGAGCCAGGAGGTTTGTAGCGGCGATTGTCTGCAGGCAGTACCCTGAGACCCTCACCGTGGACGGCAGCCATAGCCAGCCTACTGAGGGCATGCCATAGCTGGGGCATCCCCTTCGCATCAACCCCTGTGGGTTTCTGCGATTGGTTGGGCTGTGTGGAGACTCCTCACTGAGTCTGTGTGGGTGGCGGCAGCCATAGCTCCCGGTTCTTCGTCAAAGTTGTTCATCGGCACTGAAGACTTCATCGCCGGATCTGTTCTTCATCTAGGTGGTTGGCGCTGGCCTCTGGGAGGCCAGTTCAGTATGGCGCTACTAACTGGGTGTAGGAGAGAGAGTGGAGTGTGGAGTTCTGAGTGTGGCGAGATACTGGAACAAACTCTGTAACGATTTTTGGTTACTTGGCTCATCATCAGTGTGTATTCCAATTGTTATCCTTGCAGGTTCTTTCTTGTGATTGGTTGTTGGGAGTATCATCAGAGAGTGAGAAACACTGTGTGTCCTCTCCCCATCTGTGCATGGTTGTGCTTCCGCTATCTACTTCGATCTGTGTGCGGTGTGGACTTTGTCTCCTCTCCCCCTTCTCTTATGCATGTATGGGCGTGTATGAGACTGTCTGAGTGTGAGTGGCGGTAAAAATTGGCAGGCAACCAAGTTCATAACAGTTGGTATCGGAGCGAGATTGGAATTGGAGCACTGAGGGTTGAGTGCAACTGGGCATCTTCTTCATCTGGCGACATACTGGTGTTAGTTTCATGACGATTCATCTTCACTAGTACTGAGTCAGCAGGGAAGAAGACTTCAAGCGGTGGATTCAGGAGTTTAGTGTTTACACTGAGCAAGCGCACTGAGCCTGTCAGGGCGCTTGTCTGAAAGTGGCGAGAGCAGAGTCAATTCGCCATAGCCAACCCTGAGGGTAGTATTGCGAACGACCTGAGAGTGGCGAATTACCCCTGAGGACTTCAGGGATTGTTGAGCCGCTTCATCCCCGAGTAGCGCTGAGGGAGGTTGACAATCTCTGTCAATCTCAGGATGAAATAAGCCCATCTGGGGCTATTTATAGCATCAGCGGCTGTGGAGTACTGTGGCAAGATAATTCGTTGTTGGCTTTCTGGGCGCCACAGGGTCAGATTCAAGGTCAGAGTTTGAGTTAGGATCTAGGGTATGGCCACCAGAGTCATCAGGGATGAAAATTAAGTCTGAGTTAGGATTCAGGGTCTTTAACTGAATCGCTCTGCTTGTTTGGTCCTTGTCTGTACTTGCCTTTTTCTTTCATTCTCACTGATCACTCTTGTTTTCTAGTGGGCTCTGGAAATCTAGTGTTTCTCTGGAAGAGTAGTGGACTGTGTTTACTAACTCCAGTGTGGTGCAGGGTCAGTAAAAGGAAATCGTGTGGTTGATTTTGCTGGACTAACTGTCTATCTGACCCCTTACCCCAGAGAAACAGTCCCAACCCAAACCGTTTGTGCCTATTCACCCTCCTGACTTCTGTGCCTGAGTTGGCAGCGAGTTCTGAGTACTTGAAGGGATCTGTACATCGCTGCATACTCTCTGCTGTTTGTTTATTTTTGTGTGTTGTGAAAGAGGAAAATGGCTGATCAAGTCGCTCAGCAGCAGCCACAAGTAGTAGTAATGAAGGTAGAGGGTGAGCAACCTGCTACCTCCACTCCTACTACTCCTCTCACTGCTACTCAGCGAAGGAAGAAGGAGATTCAGGAACGATTGCAGCAGGAACAGGCCCTGTTGGACGAGTTGGAGAGACAGGAGGCAGCCGACCTAGAGGCTGCAACAGATGCTTCGCGACAGGAGTATCTGTTGGAGCAGCTAGGCAAGGCTCTGTCTGATGAGCGTTGTGCACAGGTGACTAGGAATCTGGCGGAATGGGTCATTCTAGAACACAAAACCACCAGTTCCTATTTCACTAACTGGGATGACCGTATAGGTCGTCTGGAGCACAGGGTGGATGACCTGGCAGCTCAACAGTCCAAGATCCTGACAGCAATCCAGGACCTGACTGCTCAGCTGACAGCAGCCAAACTGATTGCTCCCCTGTTTCCTGTCCTCTCAGCGAAACCCAAACCTTCCTCCTCTCCCTCTTCAACACCCTCTGGTTCACGCCATTCTTCCCCTTCACCACCTCCTTCCCAAAAAGCTACAGCCCGGCCAACTTATGCATTTGTTGCTGCAAGAGACCAGAGAGGTCCCAAGATCCCAGCTCCCAACAAGTTAAGAGGGGATGACCCAAAGACCGATGTTGGGGATTGGGCTGTTGGGACCAAAGCCTACTTGAGGGGCTTTGTCTGTGCAGAACAGACTAAGGTGGCCACGATTCTGGGACTGCTGGAGGGACCCGCGTTGACGTGGGCCACCTCAACTTCCAGCAGTCTGCAGCAGTCCATGGAGGACTGGGCTTTTGGGCTGGGGGTGGACAAACTTCAGCAGACCCTAGAGGATCGCTTTGCTGACAAGGAGCGGGCCCGCAAAGCTGCTGACAAGATTGCTCGCTTGGGGCAGCAGCGCTACAGCGGTACCCTGCAGGCCTTGTTTGCAGAGCTCAAGCAGCTCACCTCTACCCCTAGGTTGGTCATGTCTACAGATGATTTGCTGACCAACTTCTGTAGGGCAGCACCTGAGAAGTTTGTTGTAGCATTGTACAGCGCTGGGCACAACGACTGGAGATCCTTTGGTCGCGCAGCCCTGGACATGGAGGCCAAACTTCATGTCCAGGCCCCCTCCTTTGACAGGATGAAAGGTGCCTTCCCTTGTGGTGGTAGAAAGGGAAAGGCAGCCTTCACATGCAGGATATGTGTCAGCCTCTGATTCAGATTCCCAGGCTGATACACCATCAGTTGGGACTGGATCCGCTGCTGAGACAGATGTTGCAGCGGCCCTGACTCAGGCTGTTTTGGGAGTTCTGCAACAGCAGAAGAAGTTATTTCCCTCCACAACCTCAGCGAGCGTAAAGGGGAAGGACAAGGGACGTCGGCCTTCCTCCTCCCAGCGCCCTAACCTCCCCAAAGACGTCCATATGCCACCTGACCCACTCAATCCCTCCACTCTCCCCTGGCATGACCTCAAGATCCAGGCGGGAGTGTGGAGAAGAAGAAAGGAGAGAGGGGTCTACCTGAGGTGCGAGGGACAACACTTTCTAAAGGACTGCCCTTACATGCCAGGCCCAGGACAGTCGAAAAACTGAAACAGACCCTGGGGACTGCAGCTCCCCCCAGTGCTGCACCTTCATCTGCTCAGGTAGATGAACCTGCAGCTGTTTCAGTTGAGACCGATTGTGAGAGTTTGGGGACTGCGCGGGCAGCATCCTTCTGCTTGCAGGATCAAAGGGCTGTTGGATTGTGGAGCCACCAGGAACTTTATATCTCCCAGTGTTGTTAAGAAACTGCATCTGGGAATGAAAGTTCAGCAGCTGCAGCAACCTTTGCTGGTCAGGATAAGTGACTCCACAGTGCTCACCATCAGGGAGAAGGTCAAGGGTATCCCCGTTACCTTCGACAGCGCTGGAGAAGTCAGACATAGTCTGAACTTCTACCTATTCCCTGACCTA
This sequence comes from Chara braunii, assembly GCA_003427395.1. Classification (NCBI taxonomy): domain Eukaryota; kingdom Viridiplantae; phylum Streptophyta; class Charophyceae; order Charales; family Characeae; genus Chara; species Chara braunii. The sequence goes on from BFEA01000130.1 coordinate 827,599, forward strand.
CCCTTTGACCTGGTGTTCTCTATGCAGTGGTTGAAGGCAGTCAACCCAAGGATCGACTGGCAGATCCCAAAGGTTGAACTACCTAACAGACAGGGGATGTACCAGCCATGCATGATTGCTGTTGATCATCACCCTAAGACCTCTTGCTACTGCCTGAGAGCGAGGGAGTTCTATTCTCTCTCACGCCAATACAATCATGAGCATTTGTTTATAGCTCTGGTCAAGCAGACTGACGCTCCTCCTGTTTCTTGTCCTCCTGAGATACAACAGGTGGTTGATGAGTATGCTGATCTGATGCAGGAGCCCTTTGGGTTACCCAACCGGCCAACCAAACATCAGATTGAGCTACTGCCTGGAGCGGTCCCTCCCAAGGGCCGAATCTACAGGATGTCCCCTGCTGAGCTTGAGGAGCTCAGAAAGCAGCTTGAGACCCTGACCAGCAAGGGTTGGATCAGACCCTGCACTTTTGAATTCGGTGCACCCGTTCTCTTTGTGCCCAAAGGGAATGGCGAGTTCAGAATGTGCATTGACTACAAAGGTCTCAATAAGATCACTAGGAAGAGTACAAAGCCACTTCCTAGGATCGATGACCTTCTGGAGATGGTGCAGGATTGCACAGTATTCAGCAAAGTCGACCTCAAACTTGGGTACCACCAGATTGAGATGGCAGAGGAGGATGTCTACAAGACAACCTTCAAGACCAGGTATGGTACTTACGAGTTCCTGGTCATGCCATTTGGACTTTGCAACGCCCCAGGTACCTTCCTCACAGAGATGCACCGCATCTTCAGGCCTTACCTGGACAAGTTCATGGTTGTCTACCTAGATGACATCCTGGTATTCAACCGAACTGCCAGGGAACATGCGGAGCACTTGGCTCTTATCCTTCAGTCATTACGTGACATACAGTATAAGATTAACAGAGAGAAATCCTCTTTCGGAGTTCCCTCTGTCATCTATCTGGGTCATGTAATCTCTGGAGATGGCCTGGCTCCTGAAGCAGCCAAGATAGCTGCTATTCAGGAGTGGCCCCAGCCTCAGACAGTGAGGGATGTCAGGTCCTTCATGGGTTTGGCCGCATATGCAGTGACTGCACCCCTGACCAACCTAACAAAGAAAGACACTCCTTTTCTTTGGTCCCTCCACTGTCAGTTGGCCTTCACACGACTCAAGAAGGCCTTGACTCGTGCGCCTGTGCTGAAGTTGCCTGACCCCACCTTGCCATTCATCCTGACCACTGACGCTAGTCAGTATGGCATTGGGGCAGTTCTTCAGCAGGATGATGGGAATGGTCTACGGCCTGTAGAGTTTATGAGTAAGAAGATCAAAACTCAAAAGCTCCAGGACTCCACCTACGAGAAAGAGCTATATACTCTTGTCTGTTCCCTGAAACATTGGAAGCACTTTCTCCTGGGAAGGCACTTCAAGATCTTTTCAGATCACTGCACCTTACAGTGGACGAGTCCCAGGGAGAGCTGAATGATAAGTTGGCACGGTACATTCAGTTCATAGACATGTTTGACTTTGAACTGAAACACAAGAAGGGATGCTACAACAAGGTAGTAGATGCCCTCTCTCGTAGGCCAGACTCTTTTGCCCTGATCTCCTCTACTCACTCCTTTGGAGAAGAGACCTGTTAGACCATTGCTCATTTATTGCCTCAGGACCCGACTTTCGGACCCATAGTTAGGAATCTGCAAGCAGATCCTAACTCTGAACCAGGCTATGCTCTGAGTTCAGATCTGGTGTACACTTACAGCAGAGGGGAGGAGCGCTTATGCATTCCTCAGGACCAATGACTCAGGACACTACTGATGTCAGAGTGTCATGATGCCCGTGGACATTTTGGGTTCCTAAAGTCATATGCAACCCTGTCGCATCGCTTCTTCTGGAAGGAGATGCGGAGTGATATGCTGCGCTATGTGGAAACCTGTGAGCTCTGCCAAAGGAATAAGGTCCTCCTTTGGGACTGCTCAAACCCTTACCCATACCTGATGGCCCTGCTGAATCTGTGTCGATAGACTTCACAGATTTAGGCAAGACCACCCCTCGGGGCATGCGTCAGGTTATGGTCTATGTGGACAGGTTCTCCAAATACGCAGAGTTCATCCCCTTGCTTGAAGTGGCCAGAGTTCCGGTTGTGAGAGCAGCCTTTTCAGAGAGGTGGGTCACACACCATGGATCGCCGACTTCTATAGTCAGTGATAGAGACCCCCGGTTTTGCAGCGATGAGTGGCAGTCCTACTGTAAGGACTATCTGCACTCACGATTGGACATGACTTCCGGTTGTCATCCTGAAGCCAATCGTCAGGCTGAAGTGATGAACCAAGTCTTATTCCAATTGCTGCGTCCTGTCATCTCTCCAGATCAGCAGGACTGGGATGTTCACTTGGCTCGAGCACAACTTATGTATAACATGTCTGTCCATTCCTCGACTGAGTTTAGTCCATCCCGGTTGCATTGGGGACGTGAACCACGACAGCCTCTCGATGATATCATCGATAAGGCCAAGTCTGATCTGATGCCAGGCACCGCAAAGTTCACCAGACGCTACCGCATAGATGTGGAAAGAGCACGGGCGAACTTGTTCAAAGCCCAAAAGGCGATGATTGAACAAGCTAATCGCCACAGGCGGCCTTCCCCCATCTGCACTGGTGATCATGTTTGGGTAGCCAGCTTTGAGCTGTCGAGGGAGGAGGATATCTCCCCCAAGTTGTTGCCTCGTTACCTGGGTCCTTGGCAGGTCTTAGATACAGTGGGCGCCGACCCATTCGGTCCGTCCTATGTCATTGACGTCCCGCTGCATCTACGAACCTACCCGGTCTTCCATGCATCTAAGCTGCTTCCCTTCACTCCAGCTGATGCATTCCCAGACGGGCCCCCTCAGTTTGGTCCACCGATCCCTGGCGAGGGATATGACGTGGACAAGATTGAGGATGAATGGGGCACAGGCCCTGATCGGCAGTATCTTGCGAGGTTCGCGTTCCAGCCTCCTTCCGAGAGCAGATGGTTCTATAGAAGGGAACTTCTCAAGACAGCAAAGTCAATTGTCTTACGATGTGAAACGGCTCATAAGGGCAACCTTCCTCGCCGTTCACCTCGTCTGCATCCCTAGCTCGGAGGTCCTCGCTCCCTGGGGGGGTAAGCCTGCAATGACTTGCTGATTTCGACTGCCGAGACTGACTGCGAGGTTGTACAGTGTGCTGTGTGCTTTGCTGTGTTTTTTGTTTTGCGCTGAGGGCCGCCCGCTATTCTAAAAATAACTGGGACTAACAGCAGCAGGGGCTGAGTGGTTACCGGCCCTAAGTGGCCCTGAGCCCTAAGTGCAGCAGTAGGACCGGTTTCCTAGAGGCCGAGT
>BFEA01000130.1:845485-856228 GCA_003427395.1 Chara braunii
ACCGGTAGGCCATCTAAAGCGCAGTTCACTGTTTTTTTTGCTGTTTCGAACTGCTCACGGCCCAATCTTGCAGTGGATTGTTATTTCTGCGAATTTTGAACTGTGCAGCGGTCACAGGCGAAGTTGTCTCAAAGTTAAAAAAACTAATTTTTCTCTTTTTCAGAGCAGCAGCTCTCTGGATTTCCGGAGCAGAAAGTTCTGGTGCATTTACGATTTATTTGAAGGAATCCTCTTGCCATCTATACTTCCCTTGCTGCCTTTTCCTCCGAGGGTTGAGAGGCCTGGCAACAGGTCGTCTGATTCAGGCGTACAGGCCACTGAGGAAGATAATGATTATTTTGGCTCCTCTGTTAGGTTAGATTTGTAATGCCCATACCACAATGGCAGCTTGTATAATTCGATGGTCTCGTTCAAAACTTGACAATAAAAAAGCCAGGAGTTCCTTGGCTGGACTGTCCATACAGAGCACATAATAAGGCCAATGCAAACACACATAGCTGATGTCATATTGTCTGAAATCAGGCCGGGTATCTTTCTCATGTCTTCAACGCCAACGAGCTCATAACCCCAGTTGGCGAGAGAGTCCAGAAGTCCCTTGTCTTTCCGTCTGTGGGCAGTGTGGGGCTATCAATGGAGACGTTAAGCTTCGGTCCCTCTTCAGAAGCAGGTTTTTGAGTAAAATGCCATCTCTTAGTTGTGAACTCCCTGTCACTGCACAACAGCTATCTACTTTGCACACACACTGCTCGGCCCAGCTTCCTGACACAATCTTCAGTCAGTTTGCACAGCACCTATCGCGTCAGGTGTTCAAGCACTTTCAAAGCCCATGCTGCATGGCGAGGTTGCATATCATCGCCTCAAAGTTCAGGCTCATATGTAGCACACCAAAGAGGATGGGAGGGAGGTGAGTAGGGGAATCCTTTTCCCCCATCTTTTAGCAGACAGCTTCTGATTCACATCAAAAACAAAAAAATAGATGCTGATTTCATCACTTCAACTTTTGTGATGGTGCATGGCCTTTGCCCTTTTTTTCCCGTCCTTTTTTCTCTTTTAGCCTTTGGATTCTTTGGAAGTTTGGAGGAAATTTCCCTGGGGTTTGTGAAATCTGGAACAACTTTCTTTTCATTGGCGAAACTTTTTCAAAGATGTGGCAACAAGTTCAAAATTTTGATCTGTGCATTCACAATGTGAAAGTTCGTCTGGTTTTCATGGCTCTGCTCCTCTGTGTGAATGGTTGTGTATTTTTGCAGTATGTTCATGATAACTTGGAGATCCACCATACCATTGTAAATAACTGGGATATCGGAATCGATGCACCGCAGAATGTCGTCCTCATATCTGTTCCAACTGTACTGGATGCATCTCTTGCACCTCCGGGAAAGCACTTGGTTCATGCGTATGTTCCAGCCACTGAGCCATATGTGATTTGGGAGGGACTGGATCGACAGAGTGCGGAGTACAAGGCCCTCAAAGAAGAACGCTCAGAGGTGTGTGTGATGTGATGATGCATGTGTGTTTGTATTCCCACTGCTTCCTGATTTCTAGACGACATTAACACCTTGACATTAATTGGAAAGAAGGTGAAAGAAAATGAAGTAGGCAGCACAACCGGATATCTGGCCCAGTGGGCGCATATACCTAATATATATGCAGTGGTCGGGGCCGTTACGCGGCCATGCTGTGCCTCTAGTGCCAGCGGCGTGTCTGGAGTGTATTTTTTGGCTGTGACAGACCTAACTTTGTTTCGTGTGTTTTGCTGGCTTGTGATGGGGTATGAACCGATAGTTTGTAGAGTTTTCCATCTGGTGTGGGTGAGTGATTGTCTGCTTTGATTTTTGTGAGGGGTACCTTGAGGGCAGTGTGGTTGGTGCCCACCTCAGGGTATCAGTTGTCGGGCAGTCGTTGGTGCTTAACCACAGCTGGGGTTAAGGTGGATTATCACTTACAGTGTAATCAGTTAGGGGATTCTTCAGACTGTTGAAGGTTCAGCCTCCTGATGAGTCGGTGAAACTCCGACGAAACAGTTTGTCACAGCCCCTCGTTTGTTGTCCTCTTCTCCATCTCTGCCTACGGTTTACCGGGCAGCTCTGTTTGACGATATATACCACGACTTCGCTAGCACCCTGCAACGGTTTTCTCTGGTCAGGTCGAGCAGCAGTGGTCGGGGCCGTCACTAAGCGGCCATGCTGTGCCTCAGTGCCAGCGGCGTATTTGGAGTGTATTTTTGGGTTGTGACAGACCTTTCTTTGTTTCGTGGGTGGTGTGGGTGAGTGATAGTCTGCTTTGATTTTTGTCACAGGTACTTGGAGTGCAGTGGTTGGTGCCCACTTCGGGGTATCAGTTGTCAGGTAATCGTTGATGCTTAACCACAGTCGGGGTTAAGGTGGATTATCACTTACAGTGTAATCAGTTAGGGGATTTTGCAGACTTTTGAGGGTTCAGCCTCCTGATGAGTCGGTGAAACTCCGACGAAATAGTTTGCCACAGCCCCTCGTTTGTTGTCCTCTTCTCCCTCTCTGCTTACGGTTTACCGGGCAACTCTGTTTGATGAATGCTCCTGCAACCTTTCATCGATGCATGAATGAGCTGTTTCATTATTGGCTTGACAAGTTCGTTGTTGTTTATCTAGATGACATATTAACTTTTAGTAAGAGTCTGAATGAACATGAGGAGCACCTTCGAGTTGTGCTTTTTTTTTTTTTTTTTTTTTTTTTTTTTTTTTGGTAAAAAGCCGAGCTTGGTCGCTGGCCGGATTTCGTTTATTTCCGGACCACTATAACCGACCTCCTTAGCAACCTTGATTGCATCTTTGCCTCTAGGAAGAGTTCATCCTTTGTCCATGCCGACTTGTTCCGTTCAACGTCCTCCTCCCTGATCCTTGGTGAAAAAATATCAGATCCGCTTAAACCCTAAACCCTTCACCAGGGCTCCTATCTTCTGAAAAAGACGACCTTGGGTGCTAGCCGAATTCCATTTATTGTCCGATCACTGTAGCCAAACTTCCTCAGAAACCCTCATTTGTGTGCCTTTTCTATTTGTTCGCTGACTTTTCCTCCTTTTTCACCTTTTCCTTCTTTGTCTGATCCCCTTGGATCTTTATTAACTGGATCAGATGGCGTTCCGGTGCTGCCAGGCTTGGGATCTGTTTCCTCTTCGTCTGTATCCCCTGGGGCATGTAGAATCTCTTGTGGCCTGAGGGAGGTTTGGCCTTCTGGCGACGTCCGACGTTGGGCATTCCTTCCAGGACTTGAACCATTCCCCTTGCATCCCCATAAAGTACTCTTATCCATTTTCTGAACTTCGGCCCAACCCCCATTTTTTCCATACTTAGTTGTAGGAAGTCCCAATTGACCTGATCGTAGGCCTTTTCAAAGTCAAAGAATAATATGGCCGCTTGTACTTTTTTATCTTTGATGATTTTAGTAGCTTCATTTAGACAGACCACGTTATCTAGGATATATCTTCCCAGAATGAAGCCCGTTTGGTCTAGGTGAAAGCATTTGTCTGTGACTTTTCTTATTCTATTGGCTAGGGTTTTTGCTAATATTTTGTAAATTACTGGTAGGAGGGTTATCAGTCTGTAGTTCCTTATGTCCTCCCTTTCGCCTTTCTTGTACAGCAGGGTTACCACCCCCGTGCTGACCTCTTCACCGAGGGATCCGATCTCAAATGCCTTTCGGAAGAATGATGTAACCTTCTCTCCTATAAGGTGCAAGTTGGCCTGCCAAAACTCTTTTGGCAGACCATCTAGTCCGGGGGTTTTGTTCGGCTGCATGCTCCTGAGGGCTTCGTATAGTTCCACTTGAGATATTTCTTTTTCTAGGTAATCTATTGCCTCTTGTTTGAGGCTTTTGTCCAAATGTTTCAAGAATTTTTCCCTAGCTTTCTGTGTGTTGTTATTCTCCCCTGGGATGGTTTTAGATGTGTACAGATCTTGGTAGAAATCTGCTGCTACTTTTAGCATTGGTTCCTGTGAAGTTTGTACGGTGCCTGTAGGGTCTCTTAGTCCGTGTATCCTGTTGTTCCTGCGGTTTGCCTTAATCCTTTGGAAAAAGTATTTCGTCATAGATTCGTTGCTTTCCCAGTCTTTTACCCTTGCCCTAATGGCCAGGCCCTGCCTCCTCCACTCTGCCCACTGTCTAAGTTTTATTCTAGCCTCGTCTAACAGCTGTTCGTAGAGTGTGTCCCCTGGGTTGGCTATGAGGTTGAATTTTGCGAGATCCACCATTGCTTCCAATCTTTCTTGCCTTTCCTTCCTCCTTCTAGCTTCGTTCCTCGAGAAGTGGCTTGCCCAGTCACTTAGGGATCTAGTCGCTGCCGGTAGATCAGACCAGATTTCTCCTTCCTTGAAGTCTTGCTTTAGTTCGTTCCATTTATTTTGGATGCCCTGTTTGAAGGAGTCCATGCCGAGAAAGGATGTATTCAGTTTGAAGAAACTCCTTCCTGGAGAGTTATCCAGGGTTAGTTCTAAAGTAATGGCTATTGGGTTATGGTCGAAGCCTGTGTAGTGGGGAAGTCTTCCTATTGTGCAGTCTATGACTGCTCCTTCCAGTGACTCTGATATAAGGAAGAAATTTATTCTTGAGAATGAAGTTCTGCCTTGGATTGTCTTCCTAATACAAGTGTAATCCTTTTTGTCCGGGTAGAGCGTTCTATACGGGTCCTTGAGGCTATTTTCTATAATTAGTTGTGCCAGGGTTGCTGAGGCTGGGTCTTGGGGGCTTTCCTCAGCCCAAGATATTATGTCCAGCTGCGAGTTTTGGATTGTATTCCAATCCCCTACTATAATTGTGTGCGCTTATCGTTGGGTTAGGCCCTTGACCTCTTCCAAAAATTCCACTTTCTCTGCAGAAGAGTTAGGGGCGTATATGTTTATGATTGAGATCTCCTCACCCCTATAAGATAGTTCTATTTTGGCCCATCTTCCCTTTGTTTGGTCCGCAGCCACTGAGTTGACACGTAAAAATTGCGCAGCCTCTAAGTTGCTATGAGTAAGAATGAGTACCCCTGCTGACACCTGTTGAGGGTTGTACACTACTACAACTGTCGAGTAGTTTCTTAATCTTCTGATGAGCTCATTTTTAATTGCCTTGTGCTGCTCTGAACTGGTGAGGTGCGTTTCTTGTATACATAGCACATCCGGAGGGTTGTTACTGTTCCAACCTGTTGTGTTGAGAAGGCAGTGCCATTTTTCTGGGTTGGAAAGGATAGTTGCCACGCCTCTAACATTCCAAGATTGGACTTTTAGATCCCCCCTTCTGTCCTTCATTGTTTATGTATTTCGTTATTAAGTTTGACTTGTCTGAGCCGGTCTAAGTAGAGGAACTGCTTTCCGGTTCGTCCTCCCATGGGTGGAGTCGGGACAGCAACTCGTCCTCCCCCATTGTGAGGACTCTAGCCTCCACCAAGGTTGCTAGTGCTGCTGCATTTTGGGACCTGGTTGTTTCATTCCCCAAGGCCGTGATAGGTAGGGCGGCCATCCACCACCAGGATCTCCACTGGAAGCCCTCCGCAAGTTCTGCTTCCTGATCGAAATATACTAGGAGTGGTCTTGCGTCGTATGGACTGAGGTCCTTCCCATCCTTTTCCCCAGGCGTGTCTGATTGGCCATTTTCCCCTTCGTATGGGCCTTTTCCTACTAATCCCATGATCTTGGACTCCTTTCCCTTACTGATTTTGCTCAGCGATACCTCCTTTTTTTGCCCCTTTTGCAGTCTGGGGATTGTCAGATCGCTATGAATTGCGACGTTCCACTGCTTTCTTTCTGGGTCAAATTGAACGGGAATCATTGCTCGGGTTGGTAGGAGCGTGCTTGCTTCCTTCCTCACTCTTTCCCAGAACCCATCGTGTGCTTTGAGATGCAGGTCCTCCACTGCCACTGTGCGCAGAGACATTTCTCTGTTCAGATCGGAGAGCCTTTCGCATTGTGCGTAAAGTGMCTCTCCTTGGATGCCCAGCAACRCCATGGGGTCGCTTTCCTTGCTGGATTCTGCTTGCCCCTGCTGCTCCTTTTTTCCATTCAGGGTGAGTGTGGGCCTGTACTTAGGCAAATTGGGTCCACTGGCCTGCGGTTTCTCCTTGCTGTGGYTGACGTTCCCATCGTCTATTTCCATCTCCTGGTTCTCCTTTGTTGCACTGTACTTTTCTGCTAGGAGGGATGCCAATTCTGCCTCTCTCTCTAGGGGGGCGAAAGGGTTTTCCGTGAGAGGGATGGCTTGCGTCGGATTGGTTGCAGCTGTTGCTTGTCTGTTTTTTTGTTCTTCCCTGTGTAGAATCAGCTGCAGGTCATATTTGTCCTGCCTTTCTTTCTCTAACTTCTGTATGAAGTTCAGAAGCTCACTCTCTTGCCGATCAGTCCACGGATAATACGCCGCCTCATCCCACTCCTGTTCGTTAGCTGTTTCCTCTCTATCATACGGCCCTTCTAGATGCTTTCTCTTCACCCCCACTGCTGGCAACTGCCCATCAATACAACCATCAGTCGGAGGGGTGACTGCCCCTCCTTCTTGCTCTGTCCCGGTCAGGCTTTCCCCTTGTCCTTGTCCTGTTTTTGCTTGCCCCTTTTGAGCTCTTCTGGTGTATATCCTTTGTTTCTGCAGGCCCTCTTTGTTTCTTTCTAACTCTTGATCCTGTCGGACTGCCTCTACCCATTTCTTTTCGGTGACTTCCTGAATTGACTGCAAACCAGCCCGCAGATCCATCTCCCAAATTTCCTGCTTTAGTGCGTCTATATTTATAGCCGGTTCTCTGGTGAAACATTTGGGGGATTTCTTCTCCACTTTYAGAGTCTGCCATCTGCTGTCGTACGGTGGATAGRYGTCAGGTCTGGGTGTTGGTTCGCTGTCCAGCGTCCARACCCAGTCTGGAGTTTCCAAGTTGTCATTAAAGACCCARCCTGCGTATTGTGCGCTYGGAACGAACCARTATCCTTTCCTKTCCGTTACCTCCTRTAGGTTAGCTGTTTTGAGCGGCTTGGGCTTAGCATTCTCCCTGACCTTGGGACAGCTTGAGTCTGTCCCCAGGTGGCCCCTCTGCCTGCATTTGAAGCACAGGGGGTTGGATTTGCTGGAAACCGTGATTCCGATAACTTTGCTTTCGTGCTCAAAGAACCATTCTTCAGGGGTGAAAGGGGCCGGACTGTTCCCTGTGTCCAATATTACCGTCATTTGATTGTGCCGTGATGTAAGAAAATCTGGAGTAGACACTATCCAGTGTGATTCTTTGAAGTGCCCAAATTCCATTCTCACCCTTTCTTTGACGCAGCCATGCATTGCTTCCGGCACATTGTCAAATTGCATCCAAAAGTGCTTTTTTAACAGATCTTGTCTGTACCTGAATGGTGTTTGTTGATAGCCTGTTGCCTGTTTCTAGGGGTGAACGGTAACTACCGACGAATTGCATGTGAAACACTTGTTCTTTAGGAATGACGCCAGGGCTTCCTCCATACATAACACCATGATGACGTTCCTTGCCCTTGGATGAAACGACACCTTGGGGTCCGTTCCTTGGATTGGTTCGAGACTCTTCAGTTTTTCCTAGATCCATTTCAACTTCGCTTGTCTGTCCAGCTCCTGACTCTTCTTCGCAAATGTGAAGAGGACTGCATGCTTTCTGTGCAGCTCTTCCTGCTTAGCGGTGAGTTCTTTCGGGCATTCATAGACTACCACCTCTTCTTGGTTGTTTCCTCCCTGATCAATTACTTTAGTCGTTTTGATGAGGGTTGTCCTTGTTTGTTCGGCGAGCCAGTTCTGTGTTTCAATTCCTCTGCCTTCCATATTCGTTCTTGCTTCTTGCACACTGCCACAGTAGTGGATTAGTGATGGGACGAACGTGGTGCGAGTGTTGAGGGCTCGGACAGTGGGGTGATAGCCGAGCAGCAATCGCGGTGTGGCTTGGGCCAGTAGAGGAGAAGCGTGAAAGGTTGTGGTGGGCAAACAGATCCCGACAGATGTGAGAGGGGTTAATTTGGTAGAGAGTTGGTTGGGGGGGGAGATGGGGCGCAGGGAGGCATGTGGAGGATGTTATTGAATCATGAATTACTGGGAAAAAATTGTCAGCATTTTGCCTCCCCACTTGGGGATCGGCTTGACCAGTGGAGGAGCGGCGAGGGAACGGTAGAAGAAACACTCTTGCTGTGAGATGGGTTCGGAGTGGTGGCCGGTCAGGATCGGGCTGAATTCAGGGCGGGTCGGGAGCAGAATGGGAGTAGGGGCGAGATGGGGTTGGATGGGCGTCTGGGTGGGACGGGGTTTGTGTCGGGGAGAGAACGGTCGGGAATGAGTTGATGTGCGTGCAGGTCACGATCGGGTTAGAGTCAGGGGAGGTCGGGATCGGATCGTGGTTGGGGGTGAGTGTCGATCAGATCGGAATCCGGGGGTGGGACGCAAACGGGTTGGGAAGGTGGGTTAGGAGTCAGGTAGAAGAACAAAGCAGATTAGGATCGGGGTCGGGTTGGAAAAGTGGTCGATCAGGGTCGGATAGGCGTCAGGGTGATGAAAGGTCGGTTTATTGGGGGAGGGGGTTTGTTGGCGGCGGACAGCTCGAGGGAAGGAGGGATGAAAGGTGGTGAGAGTGAAAATGTTGATTGAGGTCGGTTGCGATGGACCACGGTTTGGGTGGTTCCAAGCTGGGATCGGGATAGCGGTCGAAAAGACGGGTTGGGGCCTGTAAAGGGAGGGCTCGGTGTCAGGGACTGGATGAGGTCGGGATCGGAGTGGAGGTGGGGTGGGATTGGGATTGGGTCTTTGTTTTTCCCCCCGATTAGGGCGGACGATTCGGAGGGAAAGACAGCTTGTCTCCCCAATTGGGGAGCCTGAGAGCAAATCTTAGTTAGCAAAAATATGTGGGGTATAAAATAGTCGTGACAAAAGAATCGTTAATGTTGATAATGATAATGTAATAATAATAATAATAATAATAATACTCTAAAAATAAATGAAATCAATATTTGTAAGCTTAATAATAATGATTAATGTTAATTATGGTAACGTAATAAGAGTGGTAGCGGTTTGGGGGGGGTGTTGCTGGAGGTGGCTGGGGAGGGGTGTTATCGTGCTGGGGAATGGTTTGATGCTGGGTATGTGTTGGGGATTTGGCGGGGGAGATGGATTGGGCGTGCTTGGTGAGGAACTCTTTGATGAGGAGATGGGGTGGCAGACGGGGCAGTTGGGGTGATAGAGGTGAGAGAAGGGCGGGCGGATGCTCTGGAGAGAGCGTGGGAAGGGTGGGGAGGACGGGTGTGTGGGGAGAGTAGGTAGTGAAAACGACGAGTTGATTGTTGGTAGTGGGCGACGGGCGACGGGATAAGCGGGGTCTGGGTTGAGCCGGGAAAGTGGAAGTAGCGAAGAGTGAAGACGGAGGGGGGCCGACACGTTAGGTTTGGGAGTGAGAGAGAGGGAGAGAGAGAGTCGGGGTGTGGGGGGTTGGTGTGGGGACGGGGAGACGGCAGCGCCGTGTGTGGAGGGCGGATGTGGGAGTGTGGGACAGGCTGTGGATAGTAAGTGGGGAATCGGGAGGGAGGGTGTGCGTGGTAAGGAGGGGTGGGGAGGTTTGGGCGAGTAGTTGGAGTAGGGGGACGGGGGGGGGGAGATAGGGTGGGGAATTGACTTTCTAAAGCTCGTATGACGTATATTAAGATACGTCTGTTCTAGCTATGTGCTGACTGCCTGACTTAGAGTGTTGATGCTTAGGTTCCGTCTTTTGTCCTAATGCGTTATTGATCGTTGCCAATTGCTCTCGATCTGTCGCTTGTTACGAACAGTGTCTTCTTCCCCCTCGCTGATAATGCTTCTCTGCTGCCGCCAAATTGTGTTTTCCAGTCTTTCCCTTGGTCTTCCTCCTCTCCCTCTCCTGGCCTTCCTTCTCCTCGTACTGTCCCGTGGACCTGATCCTCATCAGTTCCCGACTCTTGCTCTGCTCCGTTCTATCGGAATAGGTCCTGACCAGTTTCTCTCTCCAGTTCTCTTTCCAGTTGGCAGTCCTGCGCTCGACTCCGTTGACCCTTTCTCCAATCTCCCCTTGGGGATCGAATTTCCCGATCTACTACTTTCCGCCTGCCTTGCCCTTCCTCGCCTTGGCGGCTTAGTGAGGGTCCTATTTGAGGTAAGGTCGGGCTGGATCGGCTTACCATGTTTAGCTTGGGAGTCGCTTCACCTTCACCTCTTTCTGCCGGCTTGTTTGAAAGCTTTTGTCTGTATTCGTTGTCTTCTCTGCGCTCTTTTGTCTTCAGGCCTCACTTGTTCGCCATATGTTTTCTCGACGCTGCACTGTTTCTTTCTCGTTCAAGTTGTGCTTAATAAACTGGGAGAGGCGAAATTTAAGATTAACCCGAAGAAGTGTGAGTGGGGAAAGTGTTATGTCCTTTACTTGAGACATATGGTACATGGTGATGGGATTAAACCGGAAGACGCTAAGATTGCAGCCATTAGAGATTGGCCTAACCCGCGCACATTGACGAAACTGCACTTGTTTCTTGGTTTGGCCAACTATTATCACAAGTTCGTTCGGAACTTTATGAAACAGTTTTCACCTTTGGCAGTAGCCGATGCAGATCCTAGGGGTCGATCCCTTGACCTCAGCTTACCTGTGTACAGTATCTGCACAGTTCCCTGGAGTTGAACCTGTGACCTGCACGATATCCAGTGGTAAGTAGGTCGCCGTAGGTTGTAGGCTGTAGGGAGATTCGAACTGTAGACCTGTAAGGTAGGAGTCCAAGTAGAGTCCAGAGGCCTAGCTTTAGTCCTT
>BFEA01000130.1:951455-971473 GCA_003427395.1 Chara braunii
ACCCACCCCGGTATCGGACAGACAACTTCGCCCTCGCAGGTAGCTCGGACTTTTAAGAGGGGGAGTGTGTTACATCTTCGACTCACACGGGTCCTACCGGACCCGACTTAGGGCCGGAGGGACACACTAGGGCCTAAAGGCCCGACCTTTGGGGTTACAGGCCCTAAAGGCCTGATTTTGGACTATCACCCATCGGGTAGGCCCAAACGACACTTCGTTTGGGCCTGGAGGCGCTCTTGAAGCTGCCGCCCGCCGATTGAGGCTGAACCGTCCATCTGGACGGTCCAGGGTCTGGCCTGGCCTCGCAGCATTGAGGCCAGACCATTGCCCACCGGTATAAGTACCGGTATCCGCCTCAGTAGGGGGATTGGCCTACCGGAACTCTACCGGCACGGCATGGTCAGTGCTAGGGCACTGTTTTGATGCGCTAAACTTAGCGCAGGGGCTGAAGCAGGAGCGCAGCATAGCGCAGCAGCGAGCGGAGCAGCAGCGGGCGACTGAGCTTGCACGGCGGTTMTYACCGCCTGAGGTATCGGGAGCTTGGAGGGTCTCTCCTCCTCTCCCTCGCCAGTCCCCTCTCTCTCTCTCTCCTCTTCCTCTTCCTCCTTCTTCTTCTTCTTCTTCTTCTTCTTCTTCTTCTTCTTCTTCTTCTTCTTCTTCTTCAGATTGGAGACTATCCAGTTGGACAGAGATCAGAGTTGGATTTCGGTCATACGAGACTGTGGTACTTACCTGATTGGAGACTTGGAGATTGTTGAGGTTGATACTCGGCTGCATCACAGTTGGACACCGGTTACATCTGGACTCTGTTATCTCCGACATTGGTGACCTTTGGTCCTAGACATTTTGATCTTGTTATATGACATTCTGGACTACCATTTCGGAGACCTATCAGACTCTATCTTTGTGACCTATCGGTGTGATCTACCTCCCACCTCCTTCGTCTCTCCTCCCACCTTTCATCTGTGTATGTGTGTACGGGATCTGGGTATCGTCTATGAATGACCCAGACCCCACCATCTCATGATTGTATGTGTGTGGAGTGATGCCATGTAAGTCAGTTGGTGTGAGTCAGTCTATGTGAGTCAGTTCGTTATCAGACTTCCGCTGCATAAATGCTCATCCTATATTGGTTGATCTTTGGTTCTGCCCATACTCATTGAAGTATGTAACAGTAGACCTGTAATATCTACCTTAGCTGATAACCAGACTACTGCTAAATTAAAAGATTGCATAACAGAAGTAATTTGTACCTTTTCATATGGAGGAGGAGAGATTAGGCACAAGCTGTCTTAACGATTTTAATTAGAGGTATGCACTTTGATATGACTTGCCTTTTGGTATGGACTAGAGGATTTAATTTGTGCTCTTTGGAGTCTGCAAGTTTTTTAAGAATTTAAAATCCGGTTGCAGGATGAGGAATATGAGTTCTTCTTTATTCGATCTGGCGCCCACTGAATGGGTGAAGAGGTAGCGTCTGCAATCCATTGCAACCTAGTGTAGGCTCAATTTTTCATTAATCTTGGTCTGAATCTGCAATATTCTATTTATGATTAATGGGACGCTGGACCCGGTTTCCAGAAGGTGTTGCTCCCCACCAATAGATGGAGCTGTAAGGACCTGCCAAAACACAGACTGAGAACATAGCTGATTTCTGAGTTTTGCGGCTGGAATGAATGCCTTGCTGAGATTCCTGCTTTTTGCTGAGTCTTTTAAGTCTGTGTGTGTGCGTGCTTGCTGGTCTGTGTGCCAGTCTGAGTGCTTGTCGGCTTGAGTGTGTGTGTCCCGCAAGGGCAATTGTTTGCTTGGGAGGCCCCGCAGGACTGGTGCTTACCTGTGGCCGTGACTTTGGGGTTGCAGCAGGGAAAAACACTCAAGTGGGCGATGGGGTAGCTTATGGCACACTCGAGTAGCGGTAGTGTAGGCCCATTGGCACTCAAGTACTAGGTAGGCCAGTACTGTTCCAAGTAGCGGTAGATTTGTCAGGAACTGGAGGCCGAGCAGAAGAAGACAAAAAGGTGGCATTTTTAGAGGCCCAGTAGCTGTAGGCTAGGTCTAGGCGGGTATCAGTCCAAGTAGTCTTGAGTTAGGGCCTGTACAGGTGATAACAGAGTCTGCAATGATGTTTCCCTCCGAAAGGGCGGAAGTAGTGGTTGCTTGGAGGCCGCACGGCCTGGAAGTCACCGGCCAAGAGGTAGGTAGGCCGCTATATCTCCAGGAGGAGCGAAGTCCTCCTCATTTGCTGCGTGCAAGTTTGGCCGACACGCTGCTGGAGCGCGTGGTGGAGCAGCGCTAGTGTGCTGCGCTGTGGGAGGAAGAGGAGCGCCAGGTTCCCAGCGCCAGGGGTACTTACTTGGCTATGGTGAATGTCAACGGTCTGCTATGCTTGAATGTGCTTGCTTTAACTATGGAAACCAAGAAATTGGGAATTCCCACCGGCATTGTGGAAGCAGGGTTGAGATGGATGATAAGGCGAAATAACAATGGGATCTGGGATCAGATCCGTCAGGCTGTGAACTACATCCGGTGACTACTTGGCACATGACACAGACGGGACCAGCCAGTTGTGTTATGCCACTAAGTTAGGGCAGGTTACAACGGCTACTGGTCACCTGGACCTCGACGACTGGTATGAATGGCATACATTGCTGCAGATGAAAAATCGGATGCAATCCGGCGTCTAATTTTCATTTGGGACTTTGCGTTGGTTGTTTTTCTGCTTTGCGACTACTTGTGGGCCTCAGCCATTCAGATAGGGCCGAATCGACAATTTTGAGTACCAGCAGGGTATGATCGACCCCACGACATGTCAACTGGGCTGATAACTACAAGCATTATCAGAGTACCAGGGATTTTTTGGGGGATTCGGGCGGTTTTGTCAACGGGTTGGTTTTAAGGTACACAGTGCTCAGCTAACGTTTATGAGGGCGTAGCTGAGAAGAGAATAGTATAAAACGTAGAGCAAGTACGATACTCATCCTCAGTCTGAGTGGCCAATGAGTAGAAGGATTGGGAAATCCTCGACATTGTGCGTTGGGGAATTGTAGGCAAGAAGTTGGTATCGCCATGATATTAAAACTCATATCTTCTTCTTCTTCTTTAAGGTGTTTCATTATCTTCAGCGTGTACAGCCTCGGACTCGACCTTGCCGTGGCTCGGGAACGAGTCCGAGGTGCCAACTCCATGTGAGATTGTGCATGGCCTTTTGTATGGATGCTTTGCATCGCTTCAATTTCATCTTTCGTATCTGTATTAATTTCCATTGTATCTTCTTTCTTTATTTCATCATCTACTTTGCATCGTACTATCTTCATCTCGCCGCAATTGCGTTACCCTATGATGCGGCTACGGATCATACGATCCCCACGATAACCTTAACCTTCTCCTATCGTGGTCGTAAAGTGTTGGTCATCCTCCGCGCACCTGTCTACACGAGGCGGTTCCTTCGTTTACAGCAGCACTTTGAGCTCTTGGATTGAGGCGCCACGCTCAACTTATATGGCTGTTCGAACGGAAGAGCCTCTTGATCTGTCGAGATAAGAAGGACACTGCAGCTGCACTATACGTGGGAGTGGGGGGCACACACTTTGCGTTTGTTATTTGGGAGTGTATGGACGGAAGAGGCCGGGGGAAAGCCGATAGTAGGCAGGGCAAGTGGTCCAATTGTGGTAGATTCTGGATAGACCACAGTAATGTTCCAATCAGACCGGCGAATCCGAGTGCGTATACTGATGGCGTGGGCGTACCTCACCAAGCTCTAGGGCCCTCGTTGCATGTACCTCCGACGATGGCGTACCAAGCGCCGGGAATCGCGAATCAAGCACAACAAGTGCTGCTTCAGCAGCAGTACCCAGCCAATGTGCAGGGTCCTTTCATGCAGTCGATGTTACCCACTGCACAGCCTCTGGCTATGGCGCCATTTCCTCAGTATCAGCTCGCCGGCTGGGGTTTCCAGAACTGGACTCCGGGCGGACAGGCTCCACTCGCTCCAATGGCTCCGCCAGCTCCGCCAGCAGCGCCAACACTAAATGTGTGGTATCAACCACCTGCTAATCAGCAGAATTCCCAAGGCCAGAACGGTGATCGGCCCTCTCAGGGTGGGAATGGCAAAGGCCCTGCGGCTAATGCCTTCCCAAGGCCTGGGAATAGAGCCTACTTTACAAAAGAATACATGGATATATTAGAGGGGATTAAGAGCGATAAAGCCCTAGAGGAGGCGAGAAAGAAAGTTGCGGGAGGTAGGTGCTCCGGGATCAGGATAGTGGATCTTACCGATGAGTCTAGAAGCTAGTCGGGCCACCACGGACAAAAGTGAGGAAATGAAGGTGTGGGTGACCTCTACACTGGGAAACTCGTTGAAACTTATCTCGGATAAGTTGGAGTTGCTGGACAAGAGGATAAAGTTGGCTGACGACGAGAAGGCAGAACCGAAGAGGCTTAGGGAAGAGAAGACTACGTCTGAGATGGAGAGTAAAGAGATATATAGTAACGAGAAGCGTAAACGGGGTGAAGTCAAGACCCCTGCTGAAGCATCACCACGCTCCAGTAGGATCAAATCACGTGTACGCGCCAGCGTGAGGACTAAGTCATGGTCCAAGCGGATTGATGTGTCGGTTGATGAGGAAGCAACCGCCAGTGTGAGGCAGAATCTGCGGGCGAAGCTAGATAGCAACAGTGAACTGGCTGATATCAAGAAATTGCTCGTTACGCTGGTCCAGGAAGTTGGCGATCGGAAGGGGAAAGGCGCAGCATAGGCCCCTGAGAACAATCGGCCGGTCGCTGGAGAAGATAGCGAGGATGTGGATCTGGCACGACCAGACAAGTAAACAATGACGATGAAGAAGCTGACGAGTATGGCTTAGCTGCTTACATGAAGCTCTGGCTGGAGTTCTACGGCTCACTGCACTATACCCGCATTCAGGAGTTGTGCAAGCAGAAAGAGATCCAATATTTCCGTAAAGAACTCGTTGCGTGGGAGCTGGTGAGGATTGATCTCCAGGAGTACGCCGATCTCATCAGCAAAGAGAAGCCCGCTGAGGGTGAACCTTCGCGGAGCACAAACAAAATGAATGGAGGTAACTTCGATGATGCGTCCATCACCGAGACAAACCTGATCGCGGAAAACTACGCCTGGGTAGTCTAAGGTCCCTCCAACGTGCTGTTTATCGGATCTTACGTTTGAAAGAGAATGTAGATAGTGAGGTAGCGTTAATTCTAGACAAAATTCACCTCCTGATTATCCTTCTTGCCTGTCTTAGGGGTGAGATTGCCTGGGGTAGAGCATACGTTCGGCTCTGGCTCAGGTTATCAGCCAATGAATGGGATCAACTATTGTTTGTGAGCAGCTGCGTGTACGTTCTTTTGTCCCTAAACCATCGCTTGGTGTACATTGGGAAGATTGCACGGGCGCTCAAAGAAAGGTGGGCGGAGCACGTGCGTGCTATCAAAGGTGCGAGCAAGCAGAAGGTACATACCTGGCTTCGGAATGCGGGTTTTGAGAACTACGTTCCCATTCCGATCTGGTTTGGGGTAGGGACCTCCATTGAAGAAATTGAAAGATCAGCCATCAGAAGCCATAATTCGGGTTTGAATGTTAAGAGCCGGAAAGCAAGGCCGA
Source organism: Chara braunii (assembly GCA_003427395.1). Taxonomy (NCBI): domain Eukaryota; kingdom Viridiplantae; phylum Streptophyta; class Charophyceae; order Charales; family Characeae; genus Chara; species Chara braunii. The sequence continues at coordinate 957,073 of BFEA01000130.1, forward strand.
ATACCCGCAGGCACAGGACGAGGAGTAACAACACACCGCACCTGTCAATTACTAACATTGTGGAACCTGTGTTTTTTTATTGTGATTGCATTGGTGTAATGCAAGATCCTGATCTCCTCAATATTATGAAGTCTCTGTTTAAACAGAAGGTTAAAGGACCAATTAAACTCGCTAATAATCGGGGGGGGCGCTAGTTGAAAGCATGGCGACTCATGCGTATTTTGTTCGGATTCTCGAAAATAGAGGTCAATGGGACTAAGCTGCTGCTTAATGATGCTAAAAATGCAATTGAAAATGGAGGGGACTGGTTGATCACTGCACTTCGCCAAACTATAACAAAACTAAACAAAAGAAGGCTGAACTCATAACTCTATTACGAGCCCCGTGGAAGCAGAAGTACTAGTTCCGCCTATCTCTCAAAGAATTAATTGAGCTGAACAATGGTGTAAAAACACTATATCAGTGACAGGCAAGGCAGATTATCCGAGGAATCTTCACTAATGTCTTTAAAAAGAAGTTTGGAATTAACCCAAGAGTAAATATGACAATTAAAATCTCGTACTGTACTAAGGTGAGCAAAGTCAAATTGAAAAATGATGTGAAGGATTGGATACGGTGTAAAATTCTTCCTATATCGCTGGCTGACTTGTATGCTAGGAGGGCTCGGGTTGTTTGGCTCAAAGCTAACTCGGTCGGATCTCTTCTGCATAATCATAAGTCGTATACGCAACTCAGCTCCTTTGAGTGCAAATGCGCCGACTTTGACATGCGTAAAGTGGATGGGCATGTCTCAGCCAAGCTCAGCGACATAGAGGAGGTGCACCCGTTCCTTTTCAATGCTAAGAATATTCCGTTCCCTGGGATGATAACTTGTAAAAATGATCTAAACCGGGCATGCAACGAGGCATTGGACTGCCTGCGGAGCATGAAGTTGACCACTGCATGTATCCATGTGAACTGGCTTGCTGTAAGAAGCGTTGGGGAACACATGAATGACAAATGTATCCGAAGTGAGTATGTCCTTAGGGTAAAATAGACACTTGATGGTCTGGTTTTGTCACCCCTGGACCGGAATATTAGCAAGACCTGGGTTGAGTGCGCCAAACTGTATGAAGCCGGTTTAAGGAAAATGTACCTTGACAATGGGAGCTACGAGCCTGTTCAAAAAAGCCAGGAACATGTCCTGGGTACTATGAAAGGGCGGTATGATGAGCTCAAACTCGGAGCAGTCACCAAGTGGGATTTCCACGGGGAATTGTAGCATGCCTATATTATTACTAAAGAAAAGGACAAGACAAAAAAGAGACCTATCGTACAATATTACACCAGCCCATTCAGATCGGCATCTGGTGTACTTTCAACTGCCCTCAACCATCTGATCAAGAGTGCTGACGTTCCACATTTCAACCTTCGGTCCATGAATCACATGAGGAATGAAATCAATAAAATAAATTGTCTTGATGAGGTAGCTGGTCGTGGCATCACTGCCCGGACCTACGACATCAAGGCAATGTTCACACAGTTGCCCCACAGAGAAATTCTTAAGGTTGTGGAATGGATTACCCGACTTTTCTTGTCCAAGGGTATTAAGTGGATCCGAGTAAAGAGCAGTGGAAAAATCGCTACCTTTAGAAAGTCACATGGTGAAGCATGATGGAAATTTGTTCGTCTTCAAACATTGGTTACAGTAACTATTTTCCAGCTAGAAAACACAGTCTTTCTGGTGTCCAACCAGATCCAGCACCAAAAAATGTAGCATACCTATGGGAGGCCGAGCTAGCCCCGCCTGGCCTGTATCCTCTGCATTTTTTCTGAGTATCAGTTTTTGAGCTCACTGGGAGCTGGCGCCAATTACATCACTGGGAAAAGGCACATAGGTGACCTCTTCATCATGGCCTCATATTCAGGGATAACCCCGATAGTAAGGAGAAAGTTGAGCAATGCCTGGATAAGATTGTCACTTGCTACCCATCAGGCCTCAAACTTGTTCGGACGGACCCCGACATCGGGATTTTGGATTTTTTAGACACTAGGTTGCTTATCTCTGACACACGTGCATCGGTCCTAATGACCCACAAATTTAAGATTGCACAAGATATTTGGGGTCCGCAACCCCTTTCTTTTCGCACTTTCAAAGATTTTTCGTCCTTCGGCCCTAAGGCGGCTAAGTTTGCCACAATCGAGAACACCCTACTTCGAATCTCTACAAATACGAATAATGACAATGGTCTGCTATGCTTGAATGTGCTTGCTTTAACTATGGAAACCAAGAAATTGGGAATTCCCACCGGCATTGTGGAAGCAGGGTTGGGATGGATGATAAGGCGGGATAACAATGCGATATGGGATCAGATCCGTCAGACTGTGAACTACATCTGGTGACTACTTGGCACATGACACAGACGGGACCAGCCAGATGTGTTATGCCACTAACTTGGGGCAGGTTACAACGGCTACTGGTCACCTGGACCTCGACGACTGGTATGAATGACATACATTGCTGCAGATGAAAAATCGGATGAAATCCGGCGTCTAATTTTCATATGGGACTTTGCGTTGGTCGTTTTTCTGCTTTGCGACTACTTGTGGGCCTCGGGCATTAAGATAGGGCCAAATCGACAATTTTGAGTACCAGCGGGGTATGGTAGACCCCACGGCATGTCAATTGGGCTGATAACTACGGGCATTATCAGAGTACCAGGGATTTTTTGAGGGATTCGGGCGGTTTTTTCAACGGGTTGTTTTTAAGGTACACTGTGCTCAGCTAATGTTTATGAGGGCGTAGCTGAGAAGAGAATAGTATAAAATGTAGAACAACTACGATCCTCATCCTCAGTCTGAGTGGCGAATGGGTAGAAGGATTGGGAAATCCTCGGCAGTGTGCGTCGGGGAATTGTAGGGAAGAAGTTGGTATCGCCATGATATTAAACTCATATTTTTTTCTTCTTCTTTAAGGTGTTTCATTATCTTCTTTATGGTGGATATCATCTTCATCACCTTGGTGGGCGCTGCATCTGGAAGGCCCCCGTTCGGGTAGAGCTGCATCAAGAAGCTTCGAGGCAGAGGCATGCATGGCGGCCTGAGTGGAAGAGATCATAGTTGCTTTGCGTTGTCTTTTGCACGTCAAGGCAAGGCCTTTAGTAGTCTATCATAGCCTCGGCCTAGAAGAAGAGAGAAGAGGGCGGCCATGGCTATGGTGGACCTCTTGTTGTCCTGGCAGTAGACGAGGGATTCACACATTGATTATAGTTCTGCCATTCATCATTATTATTATTATTTATTGTTTGAATACGAGGGGAGGAGAAAAGGAGTTTGGTTGGCGAGAAGAAGGGGGATTCATCATTGGTCTTTTGCTGGTATACAACATCTTCTTCTTCTTTCTTTCTTCCTCTTCTTCTTATTTCCCTCTCTCTCCTCTCAAGTTCATTCATTTCATTTTGCAATTGGACGACACTGTGCTTTCTCATCATTTTGCACTTCGAAATTGGCCAGGATCGTCACATTGGTATTGGACCAGATTCTACTTGCTGGCGAGAGTTGACTTTGCTGCCCCAACACTAAACTGAGTGGTTAAAGGCACCACTTTGGGTTAGGGTTGGCCAAGTTGAGGGAAGTGGGACAGCGTGGTATGGGGAAGCAGCACCCACCTGGTTAGGTTGTGTTGGGTCGACACTTGACCTGACCACGTTGCTTGAGTGTTAGTTGCGGTGGCGAGACACTTCAAGAAGACTTCGTGCGACAATTTGGGAGAGGCGACAGTGAGAGGCACTGACACCTGGAGTCTGATCTAAGGGAGAGACTTGGCGACGTTTGGGCTTCCCTCAAGTAGGCAAGCTTGAGGGAAGTAGCCATTCTGCATCCACTGACTAAAAGTTGCTACAGTAACTTTGATCTTTAGCAACGGTGGGGAATCCGACGTTGTACTTTGGTGTTGGAGTCAGACCCTTCTAGTAGATAGGACATTAGTGTAGGGGTAGCATTAAAGAGGTCAGGAGGACTATATGAGAGGGGGGTGAGTACTACTTCATCTCGAAGCTCAGGCCACTCAGGTAAGTGTCGTGCACCTACGGGATGCCCATGTGTGTGTGCATGGTCATGTTTGTCCTGCTGGGGTAATTCTGGGTTTCTTTTCCTACCCTCTATGGTCTTGATTGTGTGTATGAGTATGCAAACTGCTTTCTCACCTGATGAATAGAGAGATGAAGTATCTTTCTGTGAGCGCCATATCTGTTTATAGTGCCTTCTCTTTTTATTGCTGATGGTTATAGTGCCTTCTCTTTGAAGTTGCAATTGATTTTTCAGTACGGTAGAGGCAGAAAATTGGTCCATGCGGAACTCCTATTGGTTGGGACTCGGTCACGGCCTACGTGGGACCCTGAGGTACCCAGTGGGAAAGGGACCAAGCAAGAAGGGCCCCTCAGGCTGAAATCTATTGATGTCAATTATTCTCTTTCTGTCTGGAATCCCGAGTTTCATTCTTTTGGTTATAGCACTCGCTGCCGAGAGGATCTCGATTGAGATGTTTTGTAGACGTTACCACACAGTCTGTGGATTGGCTCGCACCTTATACACCACTAAATTCTCCGTCGTTGCATGTCGTTACTCGAAGTCTGAATTTGTTGTACGTTCACAGAACTGATCAGATTGGGCTAAAGGGGATCTTATACTAGATCTGATCAGGTTGAGACGCTGGATCAGAACTCTCATATGAATTTTTTTTTTTGTCTTTTATTGGCTGCTCTCTAGTTCAAATGTATTACCGCTCCGTTTATGAGTTTTACCTTCTATTTCTTTGTGCTTTCGGTCTGTTTTTTTCACTAAGTTCATTTTTGGATGCCTGTGGAGACTCGTTGACAAAAAGAAGAGAGAGAGAGAGAGAGAGAGAGAGAGAGAGAGAGAGAGAGAGAGAGAGAGAGAGAGAGAGAGAGAGAGAGAGAGAGCACTCACTTTGAGTGACCTATCTTGCCTGCTCAGAATAACATGGCAACGGTAAAGGCGTTCGTGGGTTTGAAAGCCCAGATGGATGCAGCCAATGACGAGGACAAACCTCTTTTTGAGGCCCTTGGAAGAAGGCGTTGGAGAGGGAGGAGACGGCCAAGGAAGTCGGGCAGAAAACCGCTCTCACAGATCATGAGGTTGCCATCAAGACTGTCCCTTCCTTGCCTGACACTGAGGTCAAGAAAGATCTGATCACCTATGTGCGTGCTCTCATAGACTGTCACATGCTCTGCGAACGTCCTGGTCAGGTGTTCAATGAGTAAATATTGCAGACACAGATCGCGGTTATCTCTAAGGAGCACTGTGACCAGTTGCAGCGGATGGCAAATCTGCACACAACCGAAATCTCTAGTCCCCTTCCTCTACCTCCTACCTCTAATGCTGCTAATCAGTTTATCATTTCTCCTCTCCATGACTTTTCTTCTTCTTCTTTGAGTGTGGTTCAATATGGACGTGCAGTAGGTGCAAACTTCGTTGTCGCTGCAACGAGAGACAACGCAAGTAGTCCGGCAAGTGCTGCAGCCACGAGTTCGAAGACAGTAGTTGCTGGTCCCAGCTACAGCGGTTCCTATGTGAACAGGAAGGTGGTGTAGATACTAAGTACGACGGCAAGGACAATGTTGAGTCTTGGATCAGGTCCATGAGAGCCTACTTCAAGGTCCTGGGAACTCAACTAGTGAGCCAGTTGTTGATCGTGGGGACGAATGTCGAATCTGTCATATGGGGCTTCTTGGAAGTTCAAGCTATACGAGCTGGGTATACAAAGATTAATCTGACGCAGTGGCTTAAAGTCACACCAGTTGCCACACTCGAGGAGATTTTAACTAATCAGTTTAAGGACCCACATGCTGCTGTAAGAGTTAGAAATAAACTTCTGACCATCTCAAGCACAGCCAACACATGCTGCTCCCCACGAATAGATCGGAGTCTGGCTTTGTTTTTTTTTTATAAAGAAAAAGAAAAAAAAAAGAAAAAAAGCAAGTGGTCGAGCTCCATGCATAGCCTCCAATCCTATCTCAAAAATATGTTTGCTACTTCCGGATTGGAGATGACTTCATGGTATGAAAGGTATGATTCCCACTAGTTAAATCTATCGCGTAGGCAAAGACCCCATTGGATATATAGACTAGTTTCCTCTCATGCAGGATACAATCAGCCTCGAGGCACAAGATGTCATTTTCACAATAGATGGCAAAAAACCGCAAGCCGCAAGCGGCTCAGAGGCAGCAACCGCCTCAATGCACTTGACCTGTTGGAGTCTTAAGAGGAGGACTACACAAATGACCCTACTCTTGGTTTACGACGAAGAACAGCACGCTGATACAACCTCTTCCTTTTCAACCCATGGCTCAGAGTCCGAGATTAATAATGAATAAGAAAAATTGAAGTCCTTTAGAAAGTCTACCAACGTGAAGGGACCAAATTGAAACTCTGGGAATAACTTTGTCCCACTCCCCAAAGGAGCCAAAATCCCAACCAAGCCGGAGGATGCATCAACCAAACCTTGGGTTGATCTTCGGATCAGCAAAAACGATTGGAAGGCTAGGATTAAGAAGAGAGGTTGCCTACATTGAAAGAAATTGGGACTTAAATTTGAGGAGTGTTCTAGGCTGCAAGGAAACCAGAATCGGGCTTCGTTGTCAGCACACTCTACAACAAGGGAGACTGAACCAGTAAGTGGCAGTCCCTCTGAGGAGCAGTCCTCTCTTGAAGCCCGATCATCTGCTGATTAACACTTGCAATGTTCTTTATGTTGAGCCTTGGGAGGAGTTTCAAGAGTAGCTTCCACTACCACCTGGAGCATTGGGCTGAGATGAAACAGCAGCGTCCTCAAGGGACAACGGACTCGGGAGTTGATCTTCTTCAAACTTCTCATTAACCAGGATCGTAACAGAGCAGCTTTCTCCCCCCCCGCCCCCTTAAAGGTATGCACTATTTAGAGGTAGCCAAAGCTGAGTTTGAGTGGGACCGAAAAAACCTGCTCTACAACATTTTTGGTGGTAGGACTATGCGAGTAAAGGAGTTACACTAACGCCAACCTGTATGGATAGGCGCAGTGTTACAGCAAGCTGAGGGTAAGAAGTTGAGACCCATCCGGTACATGTCGAAGAAGATGTCATCAGAGAATGTCCACATGGTTTTGAAACACACGAAGCATTATCTCCATGGCAGACAGTTTGAGGTGAAGTCTGACCATGAGACACTCAGTGGATCATAATGCAACCCACACTTTCTGATTCGCTGAAGCGCTAGCTGTCATTCATTGAAATGTTTGACTACATGCTAAAGCATGTAAAAAAGGAATACAACGTGGTTGCTGATCCAATATCACACGCGGCCGGCTATCTGGGTGCGCTGGTGACTGAGTTCAATACAGACCAGCATGTACGTCAGCAGGTGATAGGTTCCTTCCAGAAAGATAGCATTCTCAGTGAAATTATCGGAAGTCTTCAAACACCATATAGAAAGGTGAGTTGAAGATTACAAGATGATCGAGGGATTGTTGTTTCCAAATTCCAAGTAAGGATAGGTTTAAGAGACTCTGTATATCTGATTTTTTGAACCTCTAAAGAACTTATTCCTAGGGGAATGTCATGACGCACCTGGTCACTTTGGCTATAAAAAGACTTATGCTAACTTGTTGCAACAGTTTTTGTGGCCAGGCACGAGGAGGGATTCTTAGGAGTATGTAGAGAGTTTCCTCGTCTTTCAGAGGAACAAACCTAGGCCACAGCCCCCCCTAGGCTTAATCAAGCCACTTCCCATACCCGAGGGACCAGAGCAATTTTTGGTCATGGACTTCATAGACGTGCTGGCAACCAGCAGACAGGGGAACAAACAGATTCTTTCTGTTTTTTTATAGATGGATTCTTTAAGTTTGCCAGATTTACACCGCTACCAGCAACTTCTAAGTCTGAGTTGGAAATTACGGAGTTCGCTAATCACTGGATTAAAGACTTTGGATTACCGAAAATCATTGTAAGTGCCAGAGATGTCCATTTCACAAGTGAGCGTTGGCAGAACCTGGCTTAGAAATGGGGTTATGAACAGTGGCAGAATGTGGCTTAGAAATTGGGTCATGACCTCAAAATGACTTCAGGGAATCACCTTGAGACTAACAGACAGGCTGAGCAGAAGACTAAAGGAGAACAGCTTCTCAGCGATTTCATTTCTCATGCTGAGATTGATTGGGATGTCAAACTGCAACAAATGGATCGGCTGTATAATAGTGCAGCCCACTCAGCTGCATTTGGGATGGAAGCGAAGAGCTCCCCTGGACTACTTCTTTCCGGACTGCAACTAAATATCAGCCTTGGGCACTGGGCCCCTTTGAAAAAAAAAAAAAAAAAAAAAAGAAGCTAGCCTGTACAACTATAGAATGCACCCTATGGTACAAAAAGGTGATGGAGCAGACTGTGGAGCAGCTGCAGAAAGCATAGAGGGCATGTCATCGTCTCTGAGATGTAATGTCCTTGTACAGTGAAGGCTAGGATTTGTTCTAGAATTAGGAGGCCAGATTTGCTGATACAGCAGCATACATACTAATCTCCATCATGTTTAGCATCATCGATTGAGGGTTCTTCAGAGGGATTTGGGCCTAAGGGATTCAAAATGCGAGGCTTCAGGCCTTGGCAGCGCCCAGAAGGGGCCGCTTGCAAGAGGTGACCCGGCCCTAAGTGAAGGCCGAGCAGAGAAAAATGCTGCCAGGGCTCTGGCAAGACTGGCATGAGGTCGTTGGGAGGAAAGCTGGACGCAGCCTCTCCAACTAAACCGGTAGGCCCAGCCTCCCAGTTAGTTGAAGAGGCGGATGCCCAGGTACCCAGTTTGGAAGCTTCTCGGAGGGTTCCCAGACTGGGGTGAGCCCAGTACTACCGGTAGCCAGGCTGTCGCAGCCTGCGGACACAGAGAAAATGAAGGGAGACCACAGCATTCAACACAATTGGAGGCACTGGTTTCCGACCCCAGCTCTGAAGCAAGTGCATGCAGCCGGGCCCCTGAGAATTGATGAAGGAGGATTGGAGGAGCAGCCACGGGCAGCTGCTCCGGCTTGGCTTCAGCCATTGCTGTGTTAGGGGGAAGAAGGGGTGCTGGTGCTGGGGTGATCAGGGGTCTAGGATAGCTATGAGAACAGGTGGACTTACCTGGCAATGATCGAAGACACACTTAGGGTGGTTAGACTCTGCTGCATTGCTGGGGCTGGGGGGGGGGGCAGCGGGGGATAGGTGGAAGAGAGAGAGAGAGAGAGAGAGAGAGAGAGAGAGAGAGAGAGAGAGAGAGAGAGAGAGAGAGAGAGAGAGAGAGAGAGTAGGCTGTGCATACTGAGTGAATAGGATGGTAGTATAGGCAGTCACATCATTGGAGACATCGTTGTTGTACTGATAAGAGGTGGCGAGAAGCCGGGATTTCTTCATCAAGAGACTTCGCTGTCAGTGTCTGCTCGTTTGGTGTGATCTTGGCTTTGTAATTCTATTTTGGACTTTGCTCATTTATGCTGGTTCTGCTTTGACTCTTTGGCTGCAGGAAAATTTGTACTCTCATTAATGGTTCCTTGCATGATAGTAAACTAGTAATTTATAATATTTATATTGAATATGTTGCACTTTTTTTCTGGTAGAAAAGAGTGATACAGCGATTTACATTTTCTTTTCCAATTTTCGATATTCCAGTTTACGCCTCGTAAGAATCTAGGCTACCAGAGTGGCCCAGGCCCATGCTTGGCCTGGCCCCCCAAAAGAAAAACGAAAAAAAAAAAGAGGTAAAAAAAATATAAAAACTTTTCATTTGGTCCACCTGGGCAAAAGTTGTTCCGTTTATTTCTGTATAACATTTTTTTTTTTTTTTTTTTTTCTAACTTTCTTTTCGGACCTTCCCTGGCCCTTGCCCTGCCAGGCCGGCCCGGCAACCGGGGTCACACGGGCGGCCCGGTTCGTAGCCCAGTTAAGAGTAGAAAATGTTAAAATAAAAAAACTTTTTTTTTTCAATTTCCTGACCTAGGGCAGGTCTCCAGAGCCACACACATAGCAACAGTGGTAAGGGTACTAAGGGGTAAAAAAAACTTCTAAGGGGTAAAAAACATTAAAGCTGAGGGCCGGAAATACTCCACGTGTTGCTGAATCTCAAAACTGACCCTGTCTGAATGCACCTGAGCTTCTCGACATCGGAGTGCAAATCTCGTATCTCAACATCTGCAAGCTCTGATGGCTGATGGGGTCAGTTTATCCTTATAAAATGTACTTTCTGACCTCTCCTCAAAAGAAAAGGGGAAAAAGAAAACAAGGCATACACCTCCCATGACCCTATTCAGAGACTCTCCATTGGGGCGGGGGGGGGCGCTAGTGATCTAGGGGCTCCGTTTTGCAATGTTAGGCCTTGAGGAGGATCTGTCTGAAAATAGGAAATTATATTGAAAGAAGTGAACAGGATGATAATCGGGAAGAAGAATTGATAGGAGATGCCCAGCTGGATCTCCACCTGTGACTTCCCTATTACGCAACCATGCCTTCACCCACGAATCTCCCGGGAAACTACCGTCTTCAGCAGAATAGAACATCCGACATCCGGTCATTATAGGCGTATTTGGTGCAACTTTCAGTCCACCATCCGGTCATTATAGCCGTATTTGGTGCAACTTTCAGTCCACCATCCGGTCATTATAGCCGTATTTGGTGCAACTTTCAGTCCACATACAGGGATAATGACCGGGCGTTCTATTCGGGTGAAGACTGAAGTACCCTACTTCAGTGGAGTGGTGGTGGCTTATCTGGTGCCCTATCAAGGATAAAAAAGGAATTTCAGGTGCTACGACGATGCGACTTTCTTCATTGCGACACAATGGGAAACACAAGAATGATTCTCTTCCCTGTTTTTTATGTTCTCTTCACTTTTTTCATTTTGCTTGGCAGCCTCGCTCTCTGGTAATTGAATTGGTTGGGCTTAAAAGAATGAGCCCTTTCTTTTCTTTTTTTTTTCTTTTTTTTTACTCTACCAACAGACAGATTGGGTGTTTTCCTTCTTTTTCGTTTCCTGCAACAGGTTAGCAACAGGTTAGCCCCTTATGTCAGTGTTCAGGATTTGAGCCCATGGTCTGCTTATCAATGTCAAGATTTGCTTCTGCTTATCATTCAGCCATAAAGCCGTTACTGATCTGAAAAAAAAGAAAAAAGAAAAAGAACAACAACAACAACAACAACAACAACAACAACAACAACAAAAAGAACAAGAAAAAGAACAAGAAAAAGAAAAAGAAAGAAAAGAAGAAGAAGCAAAAAAAAAAAGGACGTTACTGATGTTTAAATGCAGGAAACACACAGACAAGGGTCTTCCTTTTGTTTCGTTTCCTTTCCTTTTTTGGCTTCCTTTGTTTGTTTGTTTGTTTTTTTTAAGAAATTCACCGCCATCAACAGATAGGAGTGATGGTAAGACCGTAAGAGGATGCACTCCTACCCCTGTCTTGCATGCAGCTCCAGTCTATTGGTGGGGGGCTATTACCTGCTGGAAAGCAGGTCCAGCGTACTTTTCATTTCGGTTTTCTCATCTCTATCTCTACTGTGTTGCTCCACAGCTGGGAGAAAACACACAATGTCATTGGATGCTCTCTCTGCCCCTCCTGGGCCGAAGTCCCACTTACGCCAGTTCTCGATTCCTGACCGTCAATTCTGAAGATCAACGGCCGGAAATGAAGAATCCGATCAAGCGGGACTTGGCACCTGCCCTCCCTCGAAAAGCTACTTTCTTCCTTGGGGAAATTGGTGGGATGGTCCCTTGGGACGTCCAATAAAATTGGAAGGCTACAGAGAAGGTTAGCATGGCTCCTGCGCAAGATGCACCCCTAGTTTTCCCTTTTTCGGCTGCATTGCATGCAGGCATGCTACATGTGCATGAGGCACGAGGTGAGGCGCAATCGTGCGTACCTGGCTGGTAGGGACCTGCAGACGCAGAATGAACTGGTGTCTCCCGAGCACAAGGGAAAAGCCCAGGTGTGTCCCTGGACGTTCTCCTTTTTCCCTGTGCTGATTGGTTTCCTCTTTTCTGGATGTGCTTTCCCTTTTAGGAACATTACTATGTGCATCATGCTCATGCAGCTCGGTTGGTATACCCATGAACTGTTGAAATGCAGACCTGGGAAAAAAAAACAAAAAACAAAAAAGCAAACCTGAGTTTGGATACCCGAGCAACTAGCTGAATAGAGTGAAATAATTATTTCTCTCTTCTTTCTAAAAACTACACTATGTTCTTCTCTCAAATTCACCTTGAAGTTCCACTTCCTCCCTACCACGACTCCTAAGGCTATACAGGGAACCCCTCAGACTGCAAGCATAGTTGTATTCGGGAGAAGAAGGTAGTGGTTTAGGGTGCAGGGTTGGGGCTGACGGTGGCGGCTCGGCTAACACAAAGACTCTCGGCATTTTGCCAGTAGCTGCGCCTCCCTTTTCATCTTCCCCCACCACCAACTGAATAACAGCAGTGTCTAAGGCCACCACTCTCCCACACACCACACACACTATATCTAATCTATCAGAACAATTAGTTAAACTTCTCTCCATCCAATAGAGATTGGTGGAAGATTGGCGGGAGTAGGATTTGAACCTACAACATTCAGATTATGAGCCTGACGAGTTACCAATTACTCTATCCCGCGCGCGTACTCACACTCACACTCCCACCCATGTTGGTCAAAGACCCAACTGATACTGACCAGGGGGATCAAGCGGACTATCTCAGCCGGTTGGCTCCAGGCCGGCCCGAGGCGGTCATGGGGACTGAACCCACAACCTCCTGAATGCCACTTGCGTGTGTAAACAATTGAGCTAGGCTGTCGTTCGCGGCGGCCGTTTAATTACCAGGCTGTCCTTTGCGAATCCCGTTTAACTAGCGTGGCCCCTGTGCAAGGATGACACGCATAAATTGAGAAATGGTCCAAGGTGGTTGCCCTTTTCTTTTTTCTCAAATGAAAGCGACAACCTCGTTGAACCTTCCCGCACATGAAGAGGACAACTTTCTGGATATGTTCAATGAACATAGGAATTGAATTCGGTTCCTTCTTTTGCTTGCAGGAGAATGTACTATTGTTCGAATCGAGAGAGAATAATAGGGAGAACCCTGGTGAAGGTAATTTTTTGTGTGTCGTCCGGCCTGGCAGGAGTGGGAGGGACCTGAACTCCCTGCAATCATACTGAGAAATTGAATCCGAAGAGTCGATGAGGGCCGAAACAGGTTTGCTTGGCTATCAAAGACTGTCTTCTTTTGCCGAGAATAGTGGTTTAGCCACATGTCATTTCACAACATGAAGAGGTACCTGTTAAACGACAGTACACTTGTCGGTATAGTTCACTCGTCGGTACCTGGGTAAAATCACTTCTTAGGTTGAGGTCTTAGGAAAAGCCGAAGAGATAGGAATGAAGGAACTATATGATTAACTTGGGGGGACTAAACAAGTCCTCACCTCTCCGATGGCACATCACTATGCAAGACATAGCTGGAGCAGGGTTGGATCCAAGACATGGCTGAAGCAGAGTTGTTTGGGTTCGAGGGCTACACGGCGTAGCGTGAGGTTGGGTGCCGATGGGTTGTATCCCCCTCAAGAGTCGGGCTAGAGGCATCAGGCGAAATCCATTAGGTGTTGCGTATCTGTTTCATGATCAGATTAAACCACCATCGGAAAGTGGCAGCGGTATACCGGCCGCGACAATGATGAACGAATGGGCCACTACGGGAGCACCCAAATTCATCTGACTAGAAATACTTCCACACCATTTTTTCCTGCCCGCCGGCCAATATATGGGTAAGGTACTGGTGGTTTAAGAACACGTTCTTGGAAAGGAGGGTTGATGGAGATGTCAGGAACCGTAACCTGTTGCCGAACAACAGGAAGTGAAGGGTGTTTAATGTTTTACGTGCGGTAGAGGACATTTAATTTACTCAGTTGTGTCACATGCCCGATAAGAGGTCAGAAGTCAGACATGCAGGAATGCTATGGTCAATCCTGAGAGTAGCACGAAGAAGAGCGAAATGCAAGGCTCAATCATGCACGGAAATCGATGGAATAGATGAACGACTCACCCAGAAAAAAAACCTGGACACCGAGAACCAACTCACATGGTGGGGGAGGGAGAATAGGCATGGAGGAATGCCTCCCAGGTCAATCATGTAGAGACGAGAGGAGGAAGAAGAAGAAGAGTAAGTGACGAGGAGGAACAACTCGCGGTATGGCAATGTTATTCAAAGTAATCTCCTTCTGTTTGTTCACAAACTCCACCTGAAAATAGCGGTCGGAAACCGATATGAACCAGATCTGTGTCTGGGACAGCAGCGCCTCTCTCTCTCTCTCTCTCTCTCTCTCTCTCTCTCTCTCTCTCTCTCTCTCTCTCTCTCTCTCTCTCTCTCTCTCTCTCTCTCTCTCTCT
>BFEA01000130.1:971496-1005912 GCA_003427395.1 Chara braunii
CTCTCTCTCTCTCTCTCTCTCTCTCTCTCTCTCTCTCTCTCTCTCTCTCTCTCTCTCTCTCTCTCTCTCTCTCTCTCTCTCTCTCCCCCTCTTACTTGGATAGTAGTCACCACGAACATGGTCGTATGCAGAGAGCAAGTGAAATATTCAGCAGGAAAAGCCCACGTGAGGAAGATCAACAAAGCCCGAACTCTTAAAATACAAATGCGAGTCAGAATCCAGATGGAACTAGTTGAGTGAATTTCTGAATTACCTGGGGCCAGTCAGTTCAATGATGATATCTCAAGGCCGCCGCTCTCTTTGAGAAAAGAAAAGAAAAGAACTTGAATACACTTGCAAAGTTTTGTCTCCTCCAAACATAAACTCATGGGCATACACACATGGCACATCGGTGCCAATCTCCACCTGCAATCCTGCGGCTTCCCCCTACACCGTGTTTCAATCGGTAGCCAACCCATCATCATCAGGAAGGGTCCCTCGGGACACAAACCCAAAGCACTGACATAGACAAGAGAAGTGCAGAGTGTCTGGTCCCCAATGTACCAAATGTATCTTACCGTTAGCCAGGTTGCGGCCCGCTGGTGCTGTGTGAGTCCAGCGTTCTGATTTCCATAGGTCCCGTGTTCAAGTCCTTGCAGAAAAATCACTTGGACCGACCCACCTTACACAATGTGCTACCGCACTGTTTTCCGAGTCCGAAAGTGAAAACAAAAAAAAAACACGAGAAACGACAAAACGAAAAAGACGAAAGAAGGACGAAAAAACGAAAAACGGGAAACGATTTCAGTGTATCTGGTCTTCCGCCATACAAAACGGACATCGGCAGTCTCTGGGTTGAGGCCCGCAACTGCAGACTTTCGCAGGTCCCATGTCTGAGTCCTCTTTCCTTATACGAACCCAGTTCACACAGATGCCAGTTCA
This sequence comes from Chara braunii, assembly GCA_003427395.1. Taxonomy (NCBI): domain Eukaryota; kingdom Viridiplantae; phylum Streptophyta; class Charophyceae; order Charales; family Characeae; genus Chara; species Chara braunii. Next base: position 972,418 of record BFEA01000130.1, read on the forward strand.
CAGCCTACTGTCACCTTGCCTCCCTCTCTCTCTCACACTCTGCCTCCCTTCTACCTCCATCCCTACTCTCGATCTTTTATCTTTGCTCTGGCTGCGAAGATCTGGAATGTCCTGTTGATCATGACCTCAAGGTAAGATCTGATACGGAAGTCCTTGAGACATAGTACGTTAGAGTCCGCAATGCGGTGTCTGTTGAACTCCTTACGACGCGATGCAGGTAGCTTGTGTTTTTTTTTTTTTTTTTTTTTTTTTTGTTCACCAACATGTCATTTTGTTGCGCCTTATTTCTCCATAGCTTAGCATGTTCAGAAGAGGCGAGTCATCCCATCCCTCCTGCTCCCAGCCTGAAGGACGCCAAAACCGTAGTGAGAGCAAGAGTTGAACTGCAAGGCATGTCTCTCAAGCATCCAGCAGTGCCCACCAGCATGCCACACTGATGCATGTGCAGGTAGCTTGTAATCATCGCAGTCTTGGTATGTTTGTCACTGTAGGACGTATAGTCTTGTATGCTCTACTAGATGAGCGAGGTACCCTGATTCAGGGCGTCTTGGTTATTCATCTGAAGGATCGATGTGATCTTCGGTCCTTCACTGGTCGACGAAAATCCTGCATCCCAGAAAGGACAGTGTTCCATCATCCTGATCTGTGCATTCTAGTGTGAGATCAGCTGGGTAGCATGCCCACAGGTTTTCCAGGTCTCTAGCCTTCCAAGCTGAGTTGGCTCTCTCTCGTAGATATGTTAAGAAGACAGCAATGTCGTCCATCAACCCCAGTTTAAGGATCCTCTTCTGATCTATCGCCCGACTATGGATGAACAAAGCCTCGTTTCTAGCGCATAAGATGCACCTTAGTGCTGTGCTGGACGCTCGTGTGGCCTCCCATCGGAATGCCCTTGACCTGCTGTTTGAGTTCTCCTTCAGTACTGTGGTCGAATTCATATTTGACCCAGACAGGTACAAGCTTGAACTTCACCGAGTAGTGTCCGTCCCTGTCTTGCCTCCCCATTGTCGGTTTCTTTCCCCGTCAGTTCATGCTCACTCTGTCGCCACCTTTCATCTCCATCATCGCACAATCAGCCAGTCCACTGATTCCCGGATCTTCTTGTGTGAAAGCTCAGTGAACATGTTCTTGATGTCGAAGTTGGCTTTCATCACTCCTTCCCAGCAGTTCAAGTGACCCGTCCAGGTCACCAGTCTACTGATCGTGTCCTCAGATGATGTTGTGTTAAAATGAAGTTTCTTTGCCAAACATACAAGCATGCACTGCAGGGGTTTCTCCACCCTCTTCGCGCCCTCCTTCGTAGGTGTATTCCATGCCGGCGCAATCGGCCTCTATCTCACAGGGTCCTTGTGTTTTGGAATTAAGTACACATCTCCAAAACGACCATTCTTCCTCCATGATCCAACTTTTTCAGCCCTAGCTCATCGTACTTCTTCTTACTATTCATCAGTGCCTCTTCCATTGTCGAGCTACACATCCTGAAATTGTCGCCATACCAGAATGTCTCGTAGGTCCCGGTCCGTGGGCATGCACATCAGATCGCGCAGTCTTCCCGTCCATTCTTGTATCTTCTTCTTCTCCATCACGTACTCGTCCACTTCTGTGTTATGTACAGAGGGTTTTGCCTGCGATCCTAAAGATCTCCCCAAGTCCATCCGGGATAGCAGCCATGGTTCCTCATTTCACCTGGATCGTGCGTTGAGGCGGTATATTCCTTGCATTGGGAAGAAAATCCAATGCACCAAGGCCAGGTAGACTACAACGTACATGGCCTTCCACTAGAGGGAAGGGGCAACTTGCACATCCGCAGATGGTACCATTCGAGCGCACAAAGTTTCAATGGTTGTAAAGCATATCGCCCACCGTATGTTTTTTCATCCACACAGTGAAGATATGTCTTCGTACAATCGTAGTGATCTCCTCCTTCATGCCCAGATCTCCAATCTTCTCCTTCGCAATGTTGTTGATCCTCCTTCTGTCTCACTATAATCCTCGTTCTTATCTTTATTTGCAACTTGTTGTATATCACTTAAGATAAGATAATCATTATGCTTTGCCTACTCCTCTTATCGAAACCCCTAGTAGCTTGATACATGTATGTGAGCTTGTGGTCTTCCTTTCTCCGGAGTAGTTGTCTTCGCCATTGCTGAGTAAGAAGAATCAAAAGTTCCCTTCTGATCTTCGTCGAGAAAGCAATCGTCCCTGCAGGGTTGTTGATAGTTAGCAATCCTCCTTTTTCAAGGAGCTTCTTTCCTTCTTTTAGCAGACATATCGTGCCCCGCATCTCTATTGTTGATATATCAAATCGTCACTCGAGGACCTTCGGGTCCTCACATCATATCTCTCTGCTACATACAAGGTGTTTATCTCTTCGGCCTCCCTTGACGGTCAGTTCTAGATAGTCTACCGGTCTGGTGGTTTTCGATCCGGCACTGTCTTCGAATCTAAGGATGATCCCTCTCTTGTCATGTGTGCCTTGTCTCCCTTTCCTCTCGCGCTTCCCTTCTTTCTTCTTCCATCGTTTTGGGTGAGCACGTTGTTTGTCATATCGGTTAAGCGTCAATGATCAGTGCCTGATGAGGCACCACTCAATCCTCTTCAGGTCTTCATCGCTTTCTTATGTCGTGAGAGGCATTGCTACGTAGTCCTCCATGTATGTCCTTCTAAGCCATCTATAGAGTGGATTGACTCTTGCTTTCCTTTTCGTTACTGTAGGTTACATGCTTTTTCCATCTACTACTCAATTCTCTACTGGTACATCCGATATAGATCTTCCTACATCTCGTAGAGATCAATGCATAGATGCATTTCCTACTCGATTTTCTCATCTTCCCATAATTTCCCAAATTTCTCAGTCCATGGTAGTACCCAATATATCATGAGAATTACAATCACATATCTAAGCGAGGTATCAATCATATTCCCCAGTTCTCTAGTAGTAATATAGTGTTGTCTATAAACTACCAGAGAGTTCCACATTAGACAAGGCTGATCGAGGTCAATACGTCAGTTGTCTACTGGGTCCGAATCTCTGTTTGGACTCACACCTACATCGGCGTCATCATCAGGTCCCGTGCTTGTACATAGGACCGCTTTGTGTGGCTGCCTATCAGTTCCTTGATTGCCTTCTCTATCATCACGACTCGATCTGCTCCTCTCCACAAAGGCAGTGTAGTTCCACCATCGATCACATACGTAGGTAACTCCTCATGTTCATGCAGTAGTCGACTATCAACAACGCATTATCTGTTATCGAATTCTTCCTTGCTTGGGACCTGGTCCTTGGTATGTGCGGTGTAGTTGGTTCTCCTACTTCTATCCCGGGGTTAGGCTGTCTAACCCTCTGTTGCAGTCGTTGAGGTCTTGAAGGTGTACTTGGAGTCTCAACTCTTGCTCTTCTCGGGGGTATCGCGGATGATAACAACGCAAATTGATCTTCATGAGGGTCAAGCTCCCTTCGGGCGTGTTCCATCTCCCACTCAAAATCTTGTTCCATCACCTTTTTCCTCGTGCGGGCAAGCTCTCAATCTTCCTTCAGTTTTCGTAGTTCTGCTTGTCTTCATCGCAGCTCTTCCCTCTCCTTTTTCGGGTTGTCTTCCTTCACCAATTCTCCCTCGAGCTCCATCACCTCGATCCTCGGTTTTCCGATTTTATCCCACTGTTGGTCTCTCGTCTGCACCTTCGATCGAACCTCTTCCATTTGCCTTGTGAGTTTTTCATGCAGAGGTCTTCAATTGCGAAGTCATAGCAGCCATCAGACGTGCATCTCGAAGCTCTCCTAACTGCCATTTTGTCAAAATAGACATTTTTTTTTTTTTTTTGAACGAAATTGAAACCAAGTTTTTTGGCAAAAAACTCGTCCAAATTTTCCACGCTGGAACCCGCCGGATGTATATGAACTTAGCTTGAGACCAGATACATCCAGGCTGGATTTCGAGACCAGATACATCCAGACTGGACTTAGTTTGAGACCACATACATCCAGGTTGTCTAGCCTGGATGTATATGGTCTCAAGCTTATTTTATATACATCCAGAGGGTTCCGGCGTCTTAAGAACGTCGGACACTCAAGAGCAGCAAATTTGGACAAGTTTTCAACAAATTTGGACAAGTTTTCATCAAAAAAACTCGGTTTTAATTTCGTTCAAAAAATCAAAAATGTCCATTTTGACGAAATGGCAGTTTCCTCGCCTCCACAACTCGGTTTTGTGTTGTCGATGCGGCTCCTCCCCCCTCTCTCTTTTCTCTTTTATAGTCTTTGTGGCTATTGTTCCTTTTGGAGTTCCTCCTCCTTGTTTCGTCTCTTTGCTATGTCTAAGCAAAGTTCCCTTATCCATATTATATTGTCCATATTATTTCTCTTCTGCCATATCAAGCCGCTATACATGTAATAGGCGCCGCCAGTACTATTATTATTCCTGCTTAATGCAGCGCGAGCTTGTTGAGGGCAATCCCTCTCAAAGCGGCCATCCTTTCGGCACGTATAGCACACCATCCTCTTCACCTCCTCGAGTTAATCTCTTCGTACTCCACGTATCTCCCACCTCGACTTGTCCAATGTAAGTGAAGTGACCACCGTTCGAGGTGTCTTTCCTGGTCAGTTATCGCCACACTCTTACTTGGACAATAGTCACCATGACTGTGGTCTCATGCATGCATCATTCTCATTGAGGGGAGAAGAGAGAAAATGTGACGAAAGATTGATCACGAAAAACCCACGTGAGATAGATCAACAAAGCTCGAATACACTTGCAAGGTTTCGTCTTCTCCAAACATCAACCCATGAACGTACACAAATGGCACAACAGTGCTAGTAGCTGCCTGCAAACTTACGGCTTCCCTCTACATGATGCTTCAATCGGTACTGATTCGGTAGCCAACCGATCATCATTTGGGGGGGTTCCTCAAAACACAAGGCCGAAGGAATGAAATAGACAAGCCTAGTTAGTTGAATAGATCTGTGTGGCAACGTCCCTGATCCGCGGCTCGTCTAGTCCTTGCAGAGTCACTTGGTCCGACTCAACGTACACATTGTGCTACTGTTTTCTGAGTCCGAGAGCGAAAACCAAAAAAAGACGAAAGACGGATGAAAAACCGAAAAACTATTTCAATGTATCTGGTCTTCCGACGTACAAAACGAACATTTGCAGTCTCTGGTTCGAGGCCCACAACTACTGACTTTTGCAGGCCCTGTGTGCAAGTTTGTTTTGCTTATACGAACCCAATTCACACAGATGTTAGCTCACCGCCTACGGTCACCTTCCCTCCCTCTCTCTCTCTCTCACTCTCGATTGATCGATAGCACGTGTGTGAGAGAGAGGGGACAAGAGGGACAGCGAGACAAATAAGGGGCCATTTTCAAATTGATCTGGCGCCGTTTCTGCACCAATCTGAATATGGCCCCATTTTTGTGCCAGGTTTGTGCAGAAATGGGGCCAGATTCATTCAAACATGGGCCCTTCTCTCTCTCTCTCTCTCTCTCTCTCTCTCTCTCTCTCTCTCTCTCTCTCTGTGTGTGTGTGTGTGTGTGTCTCTGTGGTGCTGGTTGATTGCATTGTTTGAATAATTGTGGTGCTGATTGATTGCATTGTTTGAACTGCCATTTCGTCAAATTGGACATCTTTTATTTTTTGAACGAGATTGAAACCACGTTTTTTGGCCGAAAACTCGTCAAAATTTGTCGTTCCTGAGGGTCCAGCGTTTGTAAAACACTGGAGCCCCTAGCTGTACATGGACCTAGCTTGAGAGCAGGTACCTCCAAGCAGTCCTGCCTGGAGGTGCCTGGTCTCAAGCTAGGTCCATGTACAGCCAGGGGGTCCAACGTTTGTGAACAGCTGGACCCTCAGGAACATCAAATTTTGACGAGTTTTCGGCCAAAAAACTCAGTTTCAATTTTGTTCAAAAAATAAGACATGTCCATGTTGACAAAATGGTCGTTTTTAAATAATTATGGACCTCTTTGACTTCCTCACTCTTTTTGCTATGCACAGAAGGTAAGGGAGAGGGAAGAAAAGGTGGACAAAATGGCGTGGATTCAGTCCTCTCGACTGGTTTTCACTATCTTCCACAACAATAATACAGCGACCATGAAGACTCGTGCCTATGACCAGTCATCAAAGAAGAAGAATTAAATGTTTAGTACAGACTCCAGTATCACCTTTGACATCAATTACAACATGTATCATCAAGGGAATATAACTGAAACATGTTGTTCCTAACTTAGATTTTTCTTACCCTAACTTAGATTTTTCTTACCTCCCCAAAGCTCCCGCCTATATCTTTGCCCGATTGGAGCCTCTTGTTTCATTCATAAAGTCCCGATCAGCACTGATAGGTCTTACCTGTACCCATTTGGTTTCCAAACCTCCTCTTAGATTTTGGTGGGCTCTTGTGGAACGTCCGGGCGCAACCCTTACCAGAGCTAGAGTGGGTACGGCAGACGAGCCAATGCGAAGGGGGAACAGGGGACTGCGCTCATGACAAAGATCAGCGTAGCACCTTATATCTAAAGCGGCATGTTAAGGGCATCATGAAGAAGTGTGGTCATCTTGGCAGCAATGCAGGCAACTGCACGGACCACAAGCTCGCGCACTCCTCCTCAGACAACTATCCAAGTAGTAACTCCTCCACCGTGGAGGGGGGTTGTTGAACTGGCCCCGTCGTGCATGGACCGGTTATGGGCACGGCCCAAGGTGGTCATGACGAACCCAGGACCGTTGCCATGACGAGAGGGCTCATTGTGAACTTCAAGATGATGATAGAGGATGTCCATGAGGTCAATGTGCTGGGTTGCAGCCCGATAGTTGAGTCCTGGCAACGTTGTCTCCGATGTCATACCCTATCGCCTTGTAGCGATAAGAAGAACTGGGAGTCGGGTTGAGCTTGGAATTGAGAGCAATAATAAAAGGAGAGTCATGTGGTGCCACGAGGCTAGGAGGAGGACTGGTGGGTGGACAGGGAGGAGGTGGTGAATTGGCACAACCCGTGATGTTGGCATACCGTCTCGAAAACCTCGTTGGTCCAGGAGGAGGATTGTCTACAAAGCTCCCGCTAGTAATCAGTTAAGATATTCTAAGAAAAACGATGCATGGATGTGTGATCCAAGAAAAGGTGCAGATCGATTTGAGGCAAGCATAAAAAAAAGTGCAATCATTATGCTTGAGAAGGGTTGAGCCGCACCACGTACTCATGGTAATCCGGGTGACTGGGGCGGTAGCATCACGACAAGCACCAAAGCGTCAAGAAACTTTCGACGAAGGTGGGGGGGAAGTTGAGGCCCTAGCGGGGAGGTTAGTGACCACGTCCTCCCATGCTTGGTGGGCAATGAAGTCTTCCTATGCTCGGCGGGCGACGAAGTCCTCCCATGCTCGGTGGGCATCGCCACGAAGGAGGTTTCAAAGAATATCACACCCGTCCTCGTTGGGGATACCCACTAGGGTGGGTGCATGCGTTACGGTTTGGAGCTTTGAGGCGACACATTGCGTGTTATCCAACTCGGTATGTCCAATGAGCAAATATAAGGGGCTATTACAAGAGCACAGGGAGGAAAGAGGGTAGGGGCCCTCGACCACAATGGCAAGGATCTAGCCCGGGATAGGGATAGGAAGAGACTATGGGCCAATGCCGTTGGAATAAGGGCTGAGTAATAGATTGGTGGACACCGTGGGTGGCAGTGAATGCATTTGGAGATAGTGGGAGAAAGGGGGAAGAGGGCCTTGAGGGTATCAAACCGCCAAAAGGGGTATGGGTAAGGAGAGGGAAGGAGAGGGGAGAGATGGAAGTATTCATAACTACGTTGTCAAAATAGACAAAAAACATATTCATTTAACCGTTAAGATGGATTTGTTACGCTTCCCAAGGATGTAAGATGGAATGATGATATGGTTCAAACTTTCAGGCGATTGGAAACTCCAAGAGGGGGAAGTCGGAATGTTGAAGATCCAACAACTCATTCTTGGCCGGAGCGATGAAGGTCTTCGAGCTCAGTTACTTGGGGTGCATAAGGTGGGCGGAGGGGGAAGGGAGGGATCGTACCATGATAAGGGGGAAAAGCAGGTGAAAATATGGTAGAGGAAGTGGGAAAGAGAGGTGGGGGTAATGGCGTCGAGGCAGGTGTAGGGATCCGGTTGGTAGGAATGGTGGTAGAAGTAGATAAAACTGTCACATGAGCTTCGCCCTTCACTAACCATTTTGTATTTTTCCAATTTCGTACTTTGCGATATGATGCACCACCATGTGTGGCAGGAGCGGTCACCGAGGTGGATGCGACTGTCTACATCTAGGAGGTGGAGTGTGTGGGTTGTAGGGAGTGGTGACACCAACTGCAAAAGGGAAAACCGACCCATGAGGTACCCATAGATAAGAAGGGAGTAAAGTGGCAGGAAGAGCGTTGGGGAGAAGATGGTTGCAAGCGGTGGACCTCAAGGGCGAGGTAGTTGAGATAGGTGACTGGAGACACTAAAATGGTACAAAAAATGGTGTCAATGTCGGGATGGGAAGTAATGGCGTATCCTTGGGATATGGTCAGATCGGTCATCTAGGATAAGGCTGATGCTAGTGCGACTTTCATATTTATTGATTTTAAAAAAACATATGATCATGTGGATTGTCTTTTTTTGGATAAGTGTCTAGAAAAATTGAAATTGGTCCTTCCTCCAGGAGATGGATTGAGATTTTGCATAAAAATGGCACTACTAGAGTGATGGTTAATAGTAATGTGGCTCCCCTATTCCTTTGTATAAATCCGTCAAACAAGGGGATCCAATTGCCCCATTCTTGTTTGTGATCATCACAGAAGCCCTAGCAGCAAACCTACGTCATCATAAGGATATCAAATGTATCTAGGTAACCTCCATCTCAGAAGACACAATTCGGAGACATTCTCTCTTTGTAGATGACCTTTCTTTGATGGTGGAAGCATCTTAAGAGAATCTAGCAGAAATTTAAGACAATGCAGACATGTTTTGTCGTTTATCATATATGAAAGATTACAAGGGTAGTAAAACATTGGGATGGTGACTTCATCACCAAGAAGTGCGAATGCCATAACAACCTCATGTCAAATGACTCCCCTTTGCTAGGGATCTCACTTTCTGTTGAAGGGAAATAAAGAACTCATAATGTATGGGTCACCCAACAGGCTTAAATCAAATTAGAATTATGAAAAAATAAACACACTTTGTTGTTTGGACGCACATTAACTATTAGTAATTTTGTTTTAATAATGTTGTTCTAACTTCCATCTGGAACAAATCAGCAATGGACAAGGCAACCCTGAAAATGTTTGAGCAACAACTAACAACCTTCTTATGGAGGGGTAATGATGAATATAAAAATGTTATTAGTAGGGTTGTCTGACAATCGGCAGTGTAGCCTAAGATCAGAGGAGGAATGAGGGTTATTTATCTTTCACTGTTATGGCTCTAACCAATTAGTGAATCAAGTGTATGTTGTTCAATCCACAAACCCCATAGTCCACACTTGCCAAATAGCAAATCAAACGATTAGTTCCCCCTTCCGCTGAGGGTATTGTTCCACTGGCGTGGCTAAAGAACCGATCCTGGTTCCTGCCCAGAGGAAGTTCTAAAGCATTTGCAAGGCAAAGAATCTCAGACCGGCAAGCAGTGACCTTTGCAAAGACTTTTTTTGGGTTACCTTTCTCAAAGCATGAAGAAAACCACCTTTCACAGACACGCCCTCCGGAAAGGTGGAAAGAGGTGTGTCAACGACCTCTTTTTAATAAGAGATGAACTATGGACTCACAAGGGCATCTCCTCCATTGCACGGACTCACCATGGAACAAATGGGTTAGAAGAGGAATTCTAAGAATTAATGATATACAGAATGTGGATACGAATGATTGGACTGAACCATCACTATTGGTCACCTTCGCTATTGCCACCATTCAATAGAGGCTCTAAAAAAGAAATAATAGATATAATTCCTTTGGAATGGACTCATATCCTGTGTAGAGGGCCCATACTGGTGATAAATGAGTGGGTGGTCATCAAAGATCAACCACAATCGATTGGTAACATCCTTGATAAGTTCCAGAATGGATGTCCTCCTGTTGGTATTTGATTGAGCCACATGATAACACTATTCTCCCGAACGGCTAGGGTGGGTGCAAGCTAACCAGACTTTCAGAATCAAGGTCCTAAGAAGAAAAGGTACCTGGCTAGCCTTTAGACCGGATACTCCTGTTTCCAAATTGGCGTTGGATCCAACTAATTGGACTTGGAGCTTATCAGGAGGGAGTAATAGTTCATATAAGCGGGCCCGTCATACTCAAATAGTGAAATCAACCTATCGTATGCTGCGACTGAGAATTAATATGAAGGATAGAGTGTCATCTAGTTGGATGAAACATCTCAATCTTAGACTTAAGGCAAATAGAACATCGATGTCCGCCCACAAATAATCGGCTGATAGATAGGTCCTCCTTAGACCAGAAGAGCATTGCTCGTTGTTGGTGTACATTTTGTACGTCTGTCTTTCTAAGTAGGATGAATTCGAAGACCATTGAGCATGTGTTTACACAATGTACGGGTGCCATTTGTCTTTGGAGGTGGTGGGATCGTATTTGCGGCCAGCTCAGTCCGCTGCAGCCCCCGCGGCAATGGGGTTGGAAGGCTATTTTACTAGAATCATGGGTCTCTGATCCTCATGAGCCTTCACACAAAATCTCTTTCTATTGGGAGGAGAGCGGTTTTGTGGGCCATCTGGTTGAGGACACATACCTATGCGTTGCAAGGGACCAGATTAAATGGACCATAAGGCACTGATACAATCAGAAAACAGATTCAAACAGAGATCTCGACTAAATGGGAACACACAAAAGGAAAACTTCAACACTTATCTTCATGAGCTGAAATTCTCAAACACATTCAAAAATTCAGTTGCAGCTGGCTTGGAGGAAACCGGGGGGAAGAAATGGAAAGAGTTAAGTGGGATGGGGCTATGGGAGGGGATGATGAAGAGTTGTGTAGGGATTATAGGTCGGTATTTGGGGACTGCACAACTATAGGCCCATCCATACCCTTGCGTTCATTGTTGGATTTCTCTGACCCATTTCCACCATCTGCAACAGCTATGGTTCCCAAATCCTGGTATGGGTATGAGTGAATGGTGTTCGAAGTTTGAATGGCAAGAGTCCATGTTTGCAGGGAAAGAAAAAGAGGGGTATGGTCCTCAAGGGGAATCAGAGCTAGGAAAAGGAGTAAGATCTCACACCCTGAAAAGGGTGAAGAGGCGATGATCCTCCCATTACTTTTCTCGTTCCTCTTTATTTAAAAAACTGTTGTTAAAGAGGGACGCTGGACCCGGTTTTCAGCAGGTGCAGCTCCCCACCAATATATGGAGAGACCTCAATGGGTCCTACTTCAAGTTGGAGGAGCTGCTCGTACCACTCTCCCTAGTTGAACCTGCAGAGTCTTTTGGGAAGAAGAAAAAAAAGAAAAGGATAAGGCTGATGCCATGAGGAATGCAGAAAAGTGTCCGTGTTAGTGGATGTAGGGACGGCGGGAGCGGTCATTATGGGAGGTGGAGAGGGAGCGGTGGAGGGACGAGAGGAGGCGGTATGGAAATGGAGGAAGTAGTGGGGAGAGGACCAGAGAATTTGGCGAGCTGCTCAGGAAAGGCCGGCTCAGATCCTGTTGGAGGTGAAGGGTGCATGGGGTTCCAAGTTGGAGGTGAAGGGCTCAGATCCTGTTGGAGGAAGTAGTGCATGGACTTTGAAAGAGGTGTGAACAAAAACCTAAACCCCTAGAAAATTCCAAATGAGAGGTGGGAGGATGATAGGGGGTTGATCTTGGGGGAGGAAGCATAGAGAGAGAAAATGAAGGGGAAAAGAGGAAGGGGGAAATGGCAGGCGCTGAGTTTGGATAAGAGAGAGGCGAGAAAGTTAGAGAAAGAAGAGAAAGGAGGGGGGGAAGGGGGGATGTTGGGGAAGGGCGGAAGAGAGTACATAGATTAGTAGAAAGGTGAGTGAGAGGGGAAGATGAGAGTGGGAGAGAGGGCTAGTAGAGAGAAGGGGCGATACCGAGCTGTTGGGTGGCAAAGAGCAATCAAGATACCAATATCCTAGTGATCTTGGCCTTCTAAAGCGCCTGAAGGGAAGAAACAACGGTGTGGGGACAGCACAAGTGTCTGCCTGTAGGGTGTTGGTGCCGTCCTCCATGCATCTACCACCTGCAAATCCGTCAAAAGTGGCCCACTGGCAGGCCTTTGAGTGGGTAGCAATGCGGCAGCCAAGCTGCCATGAGGCGGGAAGATCTGTTCAGATTGATCAGATCTGCAAAACTGGCAGGGTTTGGCTGAGATCTTGATTGGCGGACCCCTTTCTGCACTGCAGTGCAATCCCTAGCAAAGGGGTCTTCAAAATTTTGCCATGCGCCGCTATCTGGCACTGCCTGATGGCCATGTCTTGTGTGCAGCATTTGCTGCCAGGGAGGGGAAGGGGGAGGGGGGGGAAATAGGAGCACGCATAGGAGCGTGCAAGAAGCTGCTGCAGTGGGGGGAGGGAGTGAAAATAGCAGCGTGCAAGCTGCTGGGTGGGAGGGCCGGAGGTGTAAGTAGCAGCGTGGTAACTATTGAAAATGTTGCTGTCATGCACTTCGAGCTGTGGCTAGTGCGCTAAAGCATGGGCACATGTGTGTGGGGACCACAGCTATCCGAACAGCGATTTCGTCAAAACGGACATATTTTATTTTTTGAACGAAATTGGAAATCCAAACTTTGGCCAAATTTTGATGAAATTTCGGATACGGCATTCTGAAAACGCCCGACCCCCTCGATGTATCTGGACTAAGCTGAAGTCCGCTACGTCCAGGGGAACGCCCTCACACCTGCGAGCTGGTGGATCAATCAGGCACTGGCAGCCTTGGGTGTATGTACATAACAGGAATTTTTTTCCCCCTTGCTCCTCAGCGCACAAAAAAGACAGAAAAAGGAAAACAGCATAAAACCCCAACACAAAGGCACTTTCCGAGTTAAAATGAAGCGTTCTACGAATCCAATGACATGCCGACTTTGCTATTAATGATCCAAACATGTAAAAACTGGACACATGGCATACCCTAAAGCACCTACATATCATACACTAAAAAAAAAAAAAAAAAAAAAAAAAAAAAAAAAAAAAAAAAAAAAAAAAAAGCAAAAAATCAGGGCAATATCACAGTTTCAGTGCAAATTTTGGCAAAACAAAACACCCCCGGTTAACCACATGTGCGGGTCATGGTGCTGGGAAAATCACTTCACTGTGGGGCGGGTTGGGGCTCTGCACACGAGTCTGCAGTTATCAAAGCGGGATGGCGGGATTATGACCGCACCCACCTGGTGCCGGGGGGGGAAGTGATGGTGTTTTCCTGCTTGATGTCACATCGTGACGTTCTCTTCCACCATATGTTGTTGTTGTGGTGCTGCGCCCATCGTGTGGAGGATGGGCGGGGAAGGAAAAGTTCCCGCTCTGATACCAGAGTACTGCTATCCTGCGGAGATGGTGGATCCCGTCCTGCAGAGAGTGAGAGAGTTGCCATTGGGGAGAGATGGAGGTGGAGCTGGAAGGCTGGTCAGGAAAGCTACTGACAACAGACACCACACTGGCACACCGTAGATCATTGTACTTCAAGACTCAAACATTGAATGAGGAAAGTGAAGAATGAAATTCAATGTGAATGCAGCCTGCTGCTGGGATATTCCCCCAGCGGGCCAGCGGAGAATTTTGGGGCCGGCAAGGAGACAGAGGAAGGAGGACCCACTGGTGCTCACCAGTGGCTCCTGCGCCGATATCCGGCCCGCCCACGGGTGAGGTACAGGGAGAAAAGTGCTGATATGGGACACGGGACCCGTTTTCCAGCACAGGGGTTGTTCTCTGATGGTTGCATTGCATACTAATTTTTGCATCGACTTTTTACCTATGTATTTCAAAGGGACGCTGAGACCAGTTCTCAGCATGTGAAGCTCCCCACGATTAGATGGAGCCTTTTTTTTTTTTTCTTTTTTTTTTTAATGATTATTGCCTGTGTTCGTAAAAAAAAAAGAAAAGAAAGAAGAAGAAGCAGAAGCAGAAGCAGAAGAAGAAGAAGAAGAAGAAGAAGAAGAAGAAGAAATGGACTGGACTGGTACATGGACCCGGTACAGGAGTAGACAAATACGAGGGCTGGGGGACAGGCTGACGGCCTAGTCCCGCAGGCCAGAAACTCACCATGCAGCTCAGGAAGAGAGCTCAGTAATGGCTTTCTGTAGCTGAGGGAGGTGGGGTCTCATGGAGTTTGATAGTACAGTTGATCGGTGACAGCGAGCAAGTTCCTCAGCAGGAGCTGCCCCAGGAGTGGGACCAGGTCTCAGCAGGAGCTCGTCCGAACAAGCAACTACAACAACAACAGGCTTGGAAAGCATGGCGCCAATACCAGGGTGCCACACATCTATAGATTCTATACCACGTTTGGCGTGGCCAGGCATCACTTCAGCAAACAGCATATTGACTGATTAACATCATAATAGCAGGAACCATGTACAATGTCTGCATTTATCTGAGAATTTTCATAGATAGTATAGGTCAGCCAAGGTGATACAGGGGGGCTGTGGACACCTAGGAGTAGTCACAGGAAGATTAGTTTTCGACTTCTAGTTGGGGGCTGGGTCAGTTCTTTACGTAGGAGGCCCGCAATGGGAACGGGACAACTTGCAGCTCCAAGGGATACAGGGTGCTCCAGAGTAGATTAGAACAATGACTACAGCCTCAACATTGACATACATTGTTGTATTGAAGGGGCGCTGGACCGGGTGGACCCGGTTTCCAGCAGGTGTCGCTCCCCACCAATAGATGGAGCAGCCCAACAGCCGAGGCCTCAATTCCGGTGGTTCTCTTACCACTGCCCGGATAGTGGCCTTACAAAAAGGGCTTTTGTGTTAAAAAAAAGAAAAAAGAAAAGGACACAAAATATAGTCCCAGTCTAAAGCCAGGCTGAAGCCCTGGTGCTGCAACTGCTGTCCGGTCAGGCCATCCTGCCAAGACGGCACAAGTGTAATGGCGCACAGTGGTAGACACTGTGGTAGGACTGGGGCAGTGGAGATAGGACTAGGAGAGTTGAAAAGAGGAGGCTGGGTGGGGTCTCATAAGAGCCTAAGAGGTACGACCCGAAAAGGCGAAAACGAAAAGTTGGAAGAAAATACAAATAGGGGAACTTCAACTTTCAAGCTTCGACTAACAAAAAGGAAAACACAAGCTGCGCCATGGACTCGTTGTTTTGCCTGGATGTTGTTTTTTTCCAGGCCAAACCAGCCAGAGCTCAGGCCGCTGCATCCCGCCTGGCGCGGGGCGCAGTGTGTCGACAGCTGAATCGAATCGGAAAGTTATCGGTGGGAAACGTGCTGGTGGTGGTTTTAATTAACAATTAAGGAACTGTCAGGTCAGGGGTCCCCTGTTGAGTTATTCTGAATTTCTGAATTAAATCATTTTGGAACGCATGCTCTTCGATAATATTTGTTCTACTTGTCCAGGTACTTGTGTACGTCAATCGAACACGGGTCGGTGAATTTTGGATTAAAATTTTTGTGTTTCATGATTCATCCTTAAGGATTGTACGTGGGGGAAATGCTAACCTTCAAAATGTTGTTCCATTTTAAAATTTTAACCGATGTCCTGTCAGTGAATGAATGAGGAGTTTCTACTAGTCTTTTAGCTGGTTGCTCTTTGGTTTTCCTCCTCCTCGTGCATGCACACATCTCGAAAACCCCCATGTCTTCAATTCTGAAGATAGACAAATACAGCACGAGTTCCGTATGTGTGTGTGCGTGTGGATACATATTACATATATATCGTCGAACAGAGCTGCCTGGTAAACCGTAGGCAGAGCGGGAGAAAATGTATTATATTTGACGATATATTATCAGTATATATATCTGTATATATATACACAGAGAGAGAGAGAGAGAGAGAGAGAGAGAGAGAGAGAGAGAGAGAGAGAGAGAGAGAGAGAGAGAGAGAAAGAGCAATGCTGGGTTTGAACCCAGCACACGTAACGTACTGACGGAGGAGAATGACCAAGGTGGCAGAAGGAAGAAAATGGAAAAGAGCCAAAGTGTCCAGATGCTCGCCTTGCTGGATGTGAGAGCAACCGTATGCAATT
Organism: Chara braunii; assembly: GCA_003427395.1. NCBI lineage: Eukaryota > Viridiplantae > Streptophyta > Charophyceae > Charales > Characeae > Chara > Chara braunii. The sequence continues at coordinate 988,548 of BFEA01000130.1, forward strand.
GAAAAGAGTTTGTTTATCTTCGTCAGAGGGGCAACAGCTCCTTAGTCCAGAAAGCACACCAGCACCATCAAGAACGCTCTCTGAACGGTGTCAGAATCTCGTCTGGCAGCAGCAGAGCATCGTGAGAAACCGTTGTGTCATCATCAGCAATATCTGCTCGATCTGCCCATACAAGTTTGCCAGAGGCAAGCTTTCCGTGAATGCCCTCTGATTTTCTTTAAATATTTCAACGGGTCTTTCCTTTCTGCTTCGTTCTGTACAATGGGCTGATTTCCATTCCTTGTGAGGAGGCAGAGCCAGCGCTAGCGACTCTCTGTGTGTGTGTGTGTGTGTGTCTGTGTGGAGAGAGCGAGCGAGAGAGAGAGAGAGAGAGAGAGAGAGAGAGAGAGAGAGAGAGAGAGAGAGAGAGAGAGAGAGAGAAGTTAGGTTCGTTTTCGATCACACATGCGAGCGGTGGCAAAAGACAATCTGACACCACCCTAACCGGGCGCTTCCAGGTAGCTGTGACAAGCAGCAACGGACTTTTCGCAGGGCGTGAGCTGTCAGAATTATGTAGTACTGGTATCCCTCTTCTTCCTCTTCTTCATCTTCTTCCTTTTTTTTTTTCCACTTCATTTTGGTTCATTCTAGTGGTGGTGGAAAATAAAATCTGATAAACTACAGGCACCCCTCCTCCCCTCCCAGGCTTCCGCAAAGAGTTTACACCGCAGCCGACGAAGGATGCCCGGCCTGATCTTTCATACACTTGCTACCGTCTTCACCCGAATAGAACACGCGGTCATTATCGCTGCATCTGGACCCAAAGTTGTGCCAAATACAGCATCTATAATGACCGGGCGTTCTATTCGGGTGAAGACGGTAGTTTTCTTGTTTTTTGGAACTCAGAGTCTGTCTACAAGGATTCCTCAGCGCATCTATCCAACCTCTCTTTTTTTTCTTTTTCTTTTTTCTTTCTATATTCTTCTCTCAACTTCTGTTTCTTTACCTTCCACTACCTACTCCTAACCCCTGCAAGCATAGTTTCCTCTCTCTGTGAAGGGGAGATTTCATGTTGCCCCTTGCCCCTAATGGTTAGGGTAGGGTATAGGGTTGGGGCCGCCAGTGGGGGTCTGGCTAACACAAAGACCGAGACGGTGAGACCTGCCAGTAGCTGTGCCTCCCTTTCTCATCGTCCCCCACCCTTCATCGAGTAGCAGCAGAGGCTATGGCCAATACTCTCCCACACACCACACACAACCCACTCGCGCTCACACTCACACCCGTGTTGGTCATAGACCCCGCTAATACCGATCAGGGGTATCCAGAGGACTATCACAGTCCGTTGGCCACAGGCGGCCATGGGGCTTGAACCCACAACCTCCTGAATGTCACTTGCATGCCTAACCAACTGAGCTAGGCCGCTGGGTATCCAACCTCTCTTTCATTCAGATGAGCTTTGTTCTTTTCTTCTGTCCCCCTGCACGGTACAGCAGGGGGAAAAAGGGTTGGTAGGCTGGGAAAAAGGACTTAGCATCTGCTCGTTTCCATCGACCCAAGATCCCTATTCTTGCTTAAATTTCATTCCAGCTTTAGCTGCTGCTGCTTCTCATCCAATAGGCTCCAAGCAGTACAGCATTTAGTACCCCCTGACGTTAAAAAAAAAAAAAAAAAAAAAAAAAAAGCATTTCGGACATTACAGTTGGAACAATACAGAGAAAAGATGAGCATGGGCCATGCGCAAGGATGGCACACATAAATCGAAGAAATTATCCAAATTTTTGTCCTCCGTGACATCCATTAAAAGTGGAACGATAGAGAGAAGATTAGCATGGCCCCTTTGCAAGGACGACACACGTAAAATGAGAAATGGTTCAAATTATATTAAGAAAGAAAGAAAGGAAGAAAAAGCATTTCGCTCATCATAGTTGTTGCACGTAATGTAGTCTTCTTTTTGTGTCATGGAACGTGGAGCATTGACCCTCTGAGTCCTGCGTCTTCTTTTTTTTTTTTTTTTTTTTTCCTCTCTTCTTTTGATGGAACAGTGCTAGTCCTGAGTCGTGAGTCTCGTGACCAGTGGTCTGGATAATCATTGTCCTGTCTTTTTTTTTTTTTTTTTTTTTTTTTGTGTGTGTCCTGTCTTAACCTGCGCTGCATTGGAATTGCCGAACCAGTGTGAACCATGGGTTTCCTAGATGTGACTCACGACTGGTCTCAGTCAATAGTTCAATCACAGCTTCTATGACTGTGATCTGTCTCCTGTGCTAAGGTCAGCAGATCGTCAGTCGGCAGCCGTTCAGAAAATCTCCTTGCTTGGCTAGGAAAACTTGGCAGCGAAAAGACCGGGCCAGAGGCGAAGCGTGTTATTGAAGAATCGTGGAAGCCCTGAGATGGATCACGGATTTCTGGGAAGGCAGAGGTGTGAGAAGCGTGTTATTGAAGAATCGTGGCAAGGAGGGGAAGCTACGAACTGGGAGGTCACAGGAAGGTTGGCAAACGGTGGAGTTTGAGTTGATCAGGGAGTTTGTGGCTTTCAATTTGGCCTGCACTTACACTGTTGTTTGTGCCAAGGTGTTGAAACAGAAGGTGGGGATTCCCATGGGGAAACCGTCCAGCCCGGCCATTGCCTGTCTTCTTTGTGCCTTCTCTGAATTCTCGTTCTTGGTGTCTTTAGGGAATGACCGCCGGTTAATTCATGGCATTCGGCTAATTGATGATGTATCTGTTTTTGTTAAGTACCAGAAGGGTGATGAGATGTCTCTGGCAAGGGCTGAGGAAATTCTCAGGAAATTTGAGCTGTGTTATGGCCGCAATCTGACGCTTGAATGTACTAATAGGTCGGGTCAATGGGACTTCCTGGGCTGTGTACTGAACAAAAAGAAGTGGGATGGGCCATGGGGATTCGATGTGCGGCCGTTCACAAAAACCAGGCAGTGGTTATGAAACAAGGTATTTGTTTTCAGAGCATTCAAGATAACTGCTCATTTGTGAGCAAGCGACAGAAGATCGCGGTGGTGGGTTCCTTTATGCACAGAGCGAAACGCTTCACGAGTATGCCTTTGGCGGAACCGGCTTTCCTTCTGACACTGAAGGTTGAGCTGAGGTTACGGGACTTCAAGGACGATTTTTTGACAAAGCTCTGATACACTTTTTGCAGAAATTTGGTGGAATCTGGGATGACTGGGTTGTTTGTTTTACGGGATGGGATCGCCTCTTCAGGTAATTAGGGGGCAATTTCTGTTTCATTTGTCGTTCACTTGACTTCTGGTTTTTCTTAGGTTCTATCTTCCACTCCTTTCTCAGGTTTCTGGTTTAGGTTCGGCCACCGCTGTTTTTTTCTTCCTTTCTTCGAGAGCCTTTGCTGCTGGTTTCTCGCGTCTTCTGGGCCTGTTTTGAACTTTGGTCTATTTTTGTTTCGGGATCGGTTTCGAACACTGGTCTATTTTGGGTAATTTTCTTTAGGGGATCTGGTACGTATCATTTAGATAGGATTGGGGTTGATCCCGCGACCTTTGGGCCTGATTCTCGGGTCGTCCGCAGCTCCATCTGCTTTCCTTTTCGGTTTCTTGTTCCCCCTCCCTTTCTCTGATTTCTGGTCTAGGTTCTGTCACCTATGAGCGTTGCGGGTCTTCGAGCTTCTAGCTTACGATGACTGGGACTTGTCTTTCTATCTCTTTGATTGCTCTTGACTGTCGTCACTTGTAACTTCTGTTTAAATAGATTGTTTGGGACGTCGGTCGGCAACCTTTCGTGACAAAGACCCCTGACAATTCCGGTACGGCGAACGGATGAAACGTAGGGTTAGACGCCGTGATGTTCGACATGGATGCTGACGACTATGGGCACGATGCCTACTAACGTGTCGAACTCGAGGAGTTGTGCTATTGTGTTATATTTTTTAAGCTCATTGGTCGCGTTCGGGAGAACTTTGACGTGTCATCATCTATTCTCTTCTTCTTCGCCTCCTTTTTCTCATCCTTCCTTCCTCTCGCGTTTCTCCTCCTCTCTCCTTCTGTGGTCTTTTCGTCACTTACTCATCGGTATGTGCTCTGATTGACACATGGTCTTTGCTCAAAGGTGGAGTAGGCCGCTGTCGGCCGATGTCTGGATTTTGTCATATGCTGTTTATGACGCTTGTTTTGATGTTTGTGCGTTTTGCGTACTTACCAGAGGCGAAGCTCAGGTTGTAGAGCACGTGAGTGGCATTCATGAGGTCATGGGTTCCATTCACCACGTAGTCCAACCCAATTCCCCACGGCCCGTGGGGTGCACTTCGGGTTCTCTAGCTGAGATCGTTGTTGGCTTCCCCCCCTGGCTGATCTTCGCAGGCGTCGTAGGTTCAATTCACCATGTTGTCCGTCCCAATTCCCCACGGCCCCTGGGGCGCAGTTCCGGGTTCTCCAGCTGAGATAGATGGCTTCCCCCCCCCTGGCTGATCTTCGCAGGCGCGGCGACGCCCCTCCCTTCCATCCTTGACCAGCGTTTAGGCTGAGACACAGAAGGTTAAGGCTACTCTGGAAAAATATTTGTGGACAGACAAATCGAGACACTGCTGCTAGGTAGTGTGACATATATTGAGAGGAGTATAACTTGACATTGAAAATACCACCCACATCCTAGGTTACTTCAAGAAATCATGAGGATATGAATCCTAGGTTAGGGTGTTGTCCGTCTTCAGGGGCACAACTTGGACGTGTCATCAAGTACAATCAAGGCACAGTTATCGCCATCACAATGAGGCTATCAGGGGCGCTGTTCGTTATCAAGCTGATGCTCGTCATCATCATCATCAAGGTCTGCTAGCATCGTCATGACGTTAGCTGTCATCATTAGGATATTATCTGTTATCATCACGGGAGGTGAGGGTGTGACTAGTCGTTTTTCATCACCATTAGGTCACCATCAAAGCACAGGTCGTCATTTCCAGGAGGTTGTAGCTATCTATCAGCAAAAAGTGATTGTCATCCAAGTATTCGTAATTGCTTGTCATTCTAATCATCATTACAGCTCTGTGTGGGCTTTGTCATTACCAGCGTCATCATCGCAGTGTTGCTCGTCATTACCACCATCTGTAGCATCACCATCATCATCATTATCATTCTCATCACCATCATCCTTATAAAATATTTCCCTTAACTGCACTCCTCATTAGTGGGATGTCACCGATATCATCTGCAGGCGAATCTGCTCGCCAATATCATCCTTAAAATCTCCAGTCTTAGGGTACTGTTCTCGGCCACCCATCCAATCACAAGTCATCAATATCATCATCGTCATTACCACCATCTGTGGCAGTATCATCGATATCATTATCATCATCATTACTATCATCCTTATAAAAATCATCATTAATCCAATCTCTCATGAGGGGGTCATTACCGATATCATCTGCAGGTGAGTTCGCTCGCCAATACTCTCCTTATAACCCTTTGTCCTAGGGCACTGTTCTTGTCAGCAATTAATATTTTCTTTTCCGACACTTTTACCATGATTCTCCTTTTTTCATGTTCACTCTCTTGAGAGTTTCCATCCTGGGATCTCCATCACAAAATCTTACTCAACTCTACACTGCCTCTCATGAGATTTTTCTCTAGGTTAATTGGTCGCTTCATCTGAGGGGTGTGTTCAGTCGGGATAGGGCTTTTGTGGTCACGGTGTGGATTCTTGGGGGAAGGGTGGGGGTTGGTATTGGGGAGCCTTACTGTACAGGGGCGCTGGCGCTGTAAGGTGGGAGGTTGCTGCCCTGTCGGGGGTGGGGCAGATTTGTGGTTTGTCCTTGTCTGGGGCCGGGGTGGGAGAGTTGGTCGCCTTCAACCCCGGCGGGGGCAGTTAGGGACAAGGGCAGGGGATTGGATGCCTTTGCAGATGGGGGGGAAGGAGGGGGTCTGTTCCAGGTCGGGGCCGAGGTGGTTTTCCTCGGCGGTGGCAGCATGGAACAGGGTTTGCGGGCAGGGGGAAGTTTCTCTGCGCGATGACCTTTGGACGCTTCTTGGACAAAGTATGGTATATTAAGCCTTTCGGAGTTCTGAAAGCTAGAGCAGCATTTGGTCTTCTTCTTTATTAGGATATTCGATTTTAGAGATGGTTGCACCTGGACTGACATCGGCAGCGCTTCTTTGTTTTGTGCCCTCAGTTTGCCGCTGCCAGAACGACGTTGGCCGGAGTTGGGGTGTTTTGGCCTATAACCTGCAACGGCAGGAGTGTGAGGCCTTATCGAGAGATCTGGGGTTTGCCGAGGGAGGAAGGTAAGCCAGTGGCGAATTGTGGGGGACCGCCTTGACACCCTATGGGGTCGGGGATAGTCTTGGTGGTGAGAAGAGGTCAGCTATGGATGATGTTGGTCTGGTCAGTACTGTCTTTGAGTAGTAATGTCCTGGTATAGGGAGGCTAGGAGTTGCTCTATGTTTAGGAAGCTGGAATGGCTGCTATAGCATAATATTCAATTTCTTAGTTCTTCATAAAAAAAAAATTATTAGCTGAAGCCGGGTAATGGCCCCGGCACCTCATATGTTGTGTAACAATTCATGTGGGACGCTGGACTCGGTTTCCAGCACGTGTTGCTCCAGTGCTCCCCTAGAATAGATTGGAGCAAATTGTCCCAAAAAAAAAAAAAAAAAAAAAAAAAAAAAGGTTACTTCAAGAAATCATGATGTTGACTGGAATCCAAGTTGGCAAACACCACTTTCTTATACACATCTAGATGTGTATAAGAGACAGGAGTATAACTTGACATTGAAAATACCACCCACATCCTAGGTTACTTCAAGAAATCATGATGTTGACTGGAATCCAAGTTGGCAAACACCACTTCCACATTACCGCCTTCGCCCTCAATAGAACGCCATGTCACTATCGAGTCTATCGTAGTATCTAGACTGAAAATTGTCCCAATTACAGCTACAATGGCTGGCCCTCTATTCGGCTACTAGTATTTCCACGTGCCAGCAGTGGGCACATACTTGACAAGTATCTTTGCGCATTGGCATCTTGACACCCCTCACCATCAACCAAAAGTCAAACAAAAGAAAGAGAGTTCAGAAGTGATGTCCTTGAGTTCATCACGTAACCCGTCATTGGATAATTTTTGATTTGAATCGGAAAGTATGCCGCATTGCTCGGCGTGGAGAGAGAGAGAGAGAGAGAGAGAGAGAGAGAGAGAGAGAGAGAAGGTTGTGAATAGTTTGAGTGGATATTTTGCTGGTCGCCACGAAAAGTTTTTTTTTTTCTTTTTTTGGTTGTCATGAAACCTAGGGCTCAGTTGGGGGAGACGTCCCTTCTGGATGTACCAACCACCCCTTCGTTTTCGTCCCCCAATTAACTTTCATGCCTGCTTGCAATTTCAAATTCGTATGGGATGGCGTTGAGAAAAATGTTACATTCCTTTCTGTGGCCTTAAATACTACGGTGAGATCATCAGGAAGCGTTGAGCAGATCGGGAACTTGAACAAGTATTGGGGTAGACGGGATATGAATCCTATCGATATCTTCCCTTAGTTCGTGCCGGTAGTAGGGTATTCAAGGATATGACTGTAAGGAAGAGGGAGTGTGTTATTGGGTCCCCTTGTTTAGTTGACCTTTGTAATTTGAAAGGGTTCAATAAGTAACATTGATTACATTCCTTTCTGTGGCCTTAAATACTACGGTGAGATCATCAGGAAGCGTTGAGCAGATCGGGAACTTGAACAAGTATTCGGGTAGACGGGATATGAATCCTATCGATATCTTCCCTTACTTCGTGCCGGTAGTAGGGTATCCAAGGATATGACTGTAAGGAAGAGGGACTGTGTTATTGGGTCCTCTTGTTTAGTTGACCTTTGTAATTTGAAAGGGTTTAATAAGTAACATTGATTGTTGAACAACCTTGAACAAGAATTGTAATGGAATATCATATAGATCCATTGCATAAACTAACGGCCATATGTTAAATTTATGCAAGCATCCGTCCAAAAATACCCAGTCAAGATGGCCGTACACTTCATCAAAGACAAAGACTCTAAGTAGAATTGCGACCATTTCGCCCATGTGTTTGACCAACCCAATAATCTCATTAACCAGGAGTATGTTGTCATGTACATGTCGGTCATGCATTAACCCAGTCTGATTCACATTACTAATTTCAGGCAGTAACTGAGTCAAAAATCGGTGTTCCTAATTTTTATGGGTGTACGCTGGTGGAGCAAAAACATACTAGGCTTTAGTTCGTAGGAATTGTTTATTGTGTTGGAGGCAGCGGTGCGGTGCGACCGGGAGCGCCGCGCCACTCCGCTATCGACATGAGCCGGCTTGTGAGTTGGTGGCGCCTTGTCGGCATGGCTCCCGACAAGGAATATCGAGGAGGTGATGTGGGTGATGGCGCGAGGTTCCGCTGGTCTTGTTTGGCGCGGCCATTGAAGTGATGCTTCGGATGAAAGTTCTTCCAACCTTGATAACCTAGGCTGAAGAGGTATCTTGCTCTGTGCTTCGTTTATGGTGGTCACGGGTTGACACGCTGGAGGAAGGGGAGGCTGTTGGGGTGATTAGGATAGTCTTCATGAGATCTTGGGCATGGTAGTGGCCCTGCTCCTATGTTCTTGCACGAATCTAATGGAGGTCGGTTGGGCAGTGTGGGCAGAAAGTGAGGAGCATCTTCTCATGCGGAGTGGGAGGTTACAAGCTGGAGCGTCAAAAAGAGATGGCGGTTTCATGTGTTCTTTTGAGCTGGTTCAACGGTTAAAGACATGGAAGCAGGTAGCGGCACAATTCGTCATCATCAGGGTGCTGCTCGTCATCACCATCATCATCATCATCGACAGGGTGTAGTTCAACATCATCATGGTAATGGTTAGTCATCACCATCATCATCATTAGGGTACTGCTCGCTATCATCATCAAGGTGTAGGTCTTTACTCCAGGGGTGTTGTTCGTTACTCATCGTTGTTCTACCATCATCAATAGTTCACCATCATAGAGCGCGGTTGGCGAAGTTCATCATCATAGGGCGCCGCTTATCTTTATCATCATCATAATTAGGTTATCATCAAAGGTGCTCGTCATCAGCACCATTATCATCTTGTTGTCATCACAGGGCACGGTGTGTCATCATCATCATCATCATCATCATCATCATCATCATCATCATCATCATCATCATCATCATCATCATTAGGTTATCATCAAAGGTGGTCGTCATCAGCACCATCATCATCTTGTTGTCAGCACAGGGCGCGGTGTATCATCATCATCATCAGCAGCAGCAGCAGCATTGACATCATCAGTATCATCATTATCATCATCTTTTTGTAATCATAGGGTCAGCAACATCATTCGGTCTCACTCTCATCACTACCATCATCATCAGCATCATCATCAGTTTGTCATCATTAGATGTTTGCTCTTCAAGGCATTGTTTGCCGTTCACATCCGCAGGTGAGTTGATCATCACTATCATCCTCATTATCATCATTTTTAGGGTGCTTTTTGTCGTCATCAGCAAAATAAAAAAAAAAAATTCATCTACCTTTCTTCATCAGGACTTTCAGAATTTTCTGATTAGATCGTTCCCGGAGGGTTAAACAGTAGAAAGGGGGAGGGGGGAGCTCTATCTTGCAGGGGCATCACAAGGCGGGGGGTGAATGCCTCAAAGAAGGTACGGGCGGAGTAGGGGGTTGCCCTATTCAGGGGTAGGGGCTGGTGTGTGGGTCAATATAAGTCCCGGCGGAGGTAGGAATGGGCAAGGGGCTGAGGGGGCATGCTTTAGGTGGGAATTGCGTGCTCCTGGGGAAAGGGGGGTAGAGAGTTGGTCCTATATTGGGGCCGAGGGAGAGTGGGTGACTCACCTCGCCGGAGGCAGTGTAAGGCTGAGGAGGGAGGGGTAGGGGGAGGGAGGGGCAATCTTTCTTGAATAAGTCTATCATGTAGATTAAGTTTATTATTTCTTTTCATTTGGTTTGCTGCTCGAGGATGTTGTAGGAATAGGTGCTATCTGGCAATTCTTCTGTGATCCTCCGAAGGGTGGTTGGAAGTTTGGTGGCCCTCGAAGACCAATGCTGGAGCAACGCTGGCCGGAGCAGGAGCCAGGTGGCACAACTCTGTGACCTAGCTTAGTGGGGGCGTGAGGCCTGGTAGAGAGCTCTGGGGGGCTGTGTGTGCGGGGGCAGTCTCAGTGGGGATCGGGGGTCATAACTGGAGCAATGCTGGCCAGTGTTGGAGCAAGGTGGTGCAACTCTGTAACCGAACCTGATGGGAGCATGAGGCCTGAAAGAGCTTCGGTTCGTGCTGAAAACAGTCATGCTGGTGGTGGTCGTAGGTGGATTGAATAGGTTTCACCTATGTGATCTGTAGGTGGTTGTTAAGGACTTTAGGGACTCTTAGCAACCCATCCTAGGCGGTTTTGAAACGGTTATACTCAGTGATCTGCGGTTGTTCGATGCCAGAACGACGTTGGCCGATGTTGGGGTGTTGCCCTGTAACCTGTTGATGCAAGAGCGTGAGGCCTGGTAGAGAGATCTGGGGATACTTTGGGGTGGGCATCCCAAGGGACAACTAAGGTTTGCTGTTGGGACGACGCTGGTCGGAGCTGGGGCGAGTTGTGTTGCCCTGTAACTCAGCAGGTTGGGGGTGTGAGGCCTGGAAGAGCTCAACAGGGAGTAAGACTGTGTTGGAAAGTCTTAGAAGGGTTTGTTAGGAATTCTGAGAGTTGTGAGTATTCGTAGGACCTCTGTGGCAGCCTACGACATGAGTAGTTCCTTAATAGGTCATTAGATATTCACAGACTGATCTCAGTCGAAACCGGGTAATGGCCCCAGTATATCAAATGATCTCAAATGTTCTCAAATGTTCTTAATGATCTGTACAATTCGATATGGGACGCTGGGCCCGGTTCCCAGCACGTGCTGCTCCCCACGAATAGACTGGAGCATTTGCTTTTTTTTTTTTTTTTAAAGAAAAAAAAAGAACTGTTTATTGTTTCTCTCTAACTCACGTCTCCTTATTGAGATCACACAAGTAGGGGTGAGTCGCAATTGACTAAGTGGGGTAAGTAGATGAATGAATATCACATGTCCTGTTGGTGATGGGGCTAGCTGGTAGGATGACAATAGCGCACGACAAAACCAGAGATGGTGACTCCATTGCAACAAGTCGTGCGAGAGTTGGGTGAGGGGATCGATGGGTGGTCCTGGGTGTTGAGCATGAGACTCGTCAGCTCATTGGAAGTATGAGAGTTTTAAAAATAGCAAGTGATGAAATGACGAGACAATATATAGATTTGTTGTTGGATGTTGGGAATAGAGTACATCTTAGGATCATTCATACTGAACAAGCTGCAATTAGACTACCAGCTGAGATTTATATGGATACCCTTATTTATGATTTGATTTCATTGACATTTTTATGATATTTGAGAACACATTGATAATGCAGAACATTGTTTCTTTTTTTTGTCGCTAATGCATTTAAAATCAAATGGCCTTTGTGAATCACCTATGAGGAATGAATGAGAAAATGTTAATAGCTGGAAAAAAGTTCGAGAATTATGACGAGGATAACAAATAACTCATTCCAAAAATTTGTAGTACACTATTTTTGGTAATGGAATTGTTATCAAGCAATGCAACACGAAAGTTGTTGTTAAGATGTCCAACACGTGATAGAGCAACATACATCTGCACATCAGCAGAAACCGACTTTAGTAGCCAAACCCCTTCTAATGAGATCGTTTGTCTTTGTGGCTTGTTTATCTCCATGGCAAAAACAAAATGCGGTAGAAATCGCTTCCCTAGCTATTTGAAGCCAGTTATATCAGCGTCATTTGTCGAGTCAATTCTTGAGATTAGTGTCTTCCTATCGATGCACATGATTGTCACTTCCAATATGTCGTCGTTAACGATTTCATCAAGAATAAGCCTTGTGTCATTGCAAAGCCCTTCGAAAGGTGACAAATTTCGTAGAAGCATTATTAGTGCACCAATCTTCAAATGCGTTATATGCGATGGCAGTCCAAATTTATCAAGAGAGTTTTAGAACTCTTGCTCATTGGCAAGTGCATTATCATCTGTGTAATGATAATAAAACTAAAGAGTAGATGTTGCTTCCCAATAAAACCATTCAGTACACTATTATGAACGCAATGATCTGCATCGCCATTAGTTGGGTATAAATGACGATATATATACACACACACACACACACACAGACACACACACACACATAAATAATCCGTGAAATCTTATTATCTTTACGAAAGAACAATGAGTCTAATTGTTAACAATTGGGGTTTCTCGAGAGCAAATGGAGTTGCAGACATAAGAGGTCAAAATATTTTCTTCCTCTCCTTTCTACATTTCATTTTTTTCCCCTTCTTCGTTTTTGTACGTCTCTTCCTCTTCCTTTTTCTACTTCTTCTTATGTCTTCCCTCTTCCACCTTCCTCCTCCTTCCTTTCTTTCCTGTTGGTAATTCCTATAAACATCACTTCACAATGCTCACATTCCATTTTTTCCTTCTTTTTTTTTGAACCCCTAAGTTTAAAGAACAAGAGAGGAATCCGATCAGGGTTGTGCTTGATTTCATTGTTGTCAATCTCCGAACACCACAAAACAAATAATCTGCTTTGAAATGGTTTCCATATATGGTGACGTCTAAAGAATTCGAAGGAAGATTAGTTTACCCAAGTAACATAAATGAGCATTTTGCCATTTTGTCAATTTTGTCCCCATTGTTTGCGGGTTGATTGGTAGGGAAACTGGTGAACTAATAGAGCCTCTGTAGCTTTTCTTTTGGGGGACTGATCGATCTCCGAAGGCAGATAGATATATATATATATATATAGATAGATAGATAGATAAATAGATAGATAGATAGATATATCGATAGATAGATAGATAGATAGATAGATAGATAGATAGATAGGTAGAAAGATAGATAGACAGATAGATATATCGATAGAAAGATAGATAGGTAGAAAGATAGGTAGAAAGATAGATAGACAGATAGATATATCGATAGATAGATAGATAGATAGATAGATAGATAGATAGATAGATAGGTGGATGGTAAGATAGATAGGAGGATATGTAGATAGATACACACACACACACACACACACACACACACACACACACACACACACACAGAGAGAGAGAGAGAGAGAGAGAGAGAGGGAGATGAGCGGGCAAAGATTATTCGGAGAAGAACGTTGAATCCAGTTGGCAACAGTTGCGGGTTGTCCAAACTATATGGAACCGCAGACATAAAGAGCAACAAAGATTCTCTTCCTATCCTCCTTTTCTTCCTCTTCTTCCCTTTCTCCCTCTCTTGCTACTTCTTCCTTCTTCCGTTTTCCTTTATCCGCTTTCTTCCTTCATTTTTGCCTACTTCCTCTTTTACTTCTCCCTGTCTTTCGTCTTTCTTATTCGTATGAAGTTACTATGAATATCACTGCACAATGTTCACATTCCATTCTTTTTGTCTGCAATGTTTTCTTCTTCTTTTTTTCTCAGTTTAAAACAACAGATGAACTGGATTGTGCTCGATATGATTGTTGCCAAATTGCCAATCTTTAAACATCACAAAAGAAATATTTTCTGCTTATATGTTTTTTTTTGCCATACATGGCCACATCTTTGGTTTTCAAATGTGAATTAGTTTACACAAATAACTCTTTTTTTTTTTTTAGTCAGCATTTCACTGATTTTTTTCTTATTTTTGTGAGGGCGTTGCCCGCACTATGGGCGCTAAGCTAGTACTGGATTGACGTGGATTCACTTACGGTGTCATCAACTGGGGGACTCTGCAGACTTTGGGTGGAGTAGGTGACGCGTCCGACGAAAGTGTCTGTCACAGCCTCCTGCCGTTTCTTGACCTTTTCTCTCTTTCTGCCTGATTTTTTTTTTTTTTTTTTTTTTTTTACATTTCTGCCTGATTTTCACTGCCACGCTGTTCCCTGTGGCAATAAATAAACACAACTTCACTAGCGCCCTGCTAGGTTCAACAGAAGGACAGATCTAGAGGACCATTTTTCAGGGCCCTCCAGCTGTCCCAGGACCATGTTAAATGTCCCATTCCCTCTTCTCTCACCCGGGCCCTGCTCCTTCACTCGCTAAAAAATTAGTAAAAAAGGCTTCTTCTTTTTTTTTTTTTTTTTTTTTTTTCAAGAGCAGGGACACCCCTCCCCATACGATCAATTCAAAGTCAGACTCTTTTTTTTTTCTTTTTTTTTTAATAATCAGTAAAGTCAGACTCTTGAAAAGAAGCCTTGAGAGTTGTCAGAAAAAAGAAAAAGAGCATTAGCAGGAGTAGTGTCCCCCAAAAAGAAATGGAGAGTTCCCTGCCAGCAGCAACCTGTTTTGACGGTTGGCAGCAGGCTCCATGTGGTCTCCCAATTTTGATTTTTTTTTTTTTTTTTTTTTTTTTTAAAAAAAAATTTGGTCCTTTTTTGATTTGCGCGTGTCATCCTTTTTTTTTTTTTTTTTTTTTTTTTCCTGGTCAGGGGCCATGCTAATCTTCTTTCTCTGTATTGTTCCAATATTAACGGATGTCCCGAAGGACCAATTTGGAGGTTGAATGGCCCCCCGCACCCCCCCCACCCCAACCCCAAAAAAGAAGAAGAAAAAAAAAAGAAACAGTCTGTTGCCACTTGCCTGGCTGAGGGTTTGACTCTGGCGCAGGGGACATCGGTGGGAGAGCACTCTTCATTAATTTCGGGGAACCCAAAAAAAAAGGGTTCACGGACAGTCACACATGGTGAACATCTGCCCAAATTCTCAAAAGGGGTGACCATTTGTCAGCGGCCTGCGAAGCCGCGGGGGAAGGAAATTTGCGGTAACCTCTGGAGGTTACCGCAAATTCTCAAATCTTTTTCCGAATTCCGTGCAAAATTGGAGAAAAAATGGAACCCCACGATATTAGCGGCCTATCAATTGACGAAAAGGAGATTGGGGAAATGGGCGCACGCGCGGAGCGGTCAGACGCGCGTGGCCCTTTTTTTGTTTCCATCCCTTGTTGATCCAGTTGTCGTTAGCCTGCCGTGCGGCTTTCGTCGTTATTTTCGCGTTGAAGAACTGGGCGTTACGTTTCCGTGTCCGCCTCCAGCCCCTTGCGCGCATGTTTTCACATGCCTTGAGCCCGTGTTCCGCTGGCTTCCCCGCTTCTCCGCCCTCTTCCCCCCAGTTCCGCCCGCTGTTTCTTGCTGTGTCCCCTTGTCCCGAACGGACGACGAAGGATCGATTCCCTTCAACTGTATTCCAATTTCTGCCCCTGGCCCATGTGTTTCGTTGCTTCGCTGCAAGGCCGATGAATGTATGTGGGTCGGAAGTGGCTTCAGATGAACTGTAGTTGTCTGTGTGCCGTCCACAACCCCAAAGCCCCATAGCCTGGTGGCTGTGCCTGGTCCCAAACCAGGTGCACGAAGCCTAGTCAAAGTTGTATCGAGAGAAAAAAATAAATTGTAAAGAATCTGGGTCGAACACGGGTAGAGATGCATGAAAAAAAATTAATAAAAATCAAATAAAATCCTGTTATCGATTCCGCTGTGCACTTCATGTATATGCCCGAAAAAAGGGTCCAGGTGCATTCAAATTGTATGTGTCCCGTTGTGCATTTTTACGATGGCGGATGTTGCAGACTTCATGAAATGGTGCATGGGCACTTCCAGCCTGGTGGAAACTGCATGAACTGCACGCAGCAAACACTCCAACTTCCTTGTGTCCCTCGTCTGGCCAGTGGAGCCGGACAAGGAGAATCTTCCCTTCACAAACACTTGCATATACATGCAAAACATGCGGAGCAATGCCCGCTTCCTCTGCACACCGAGCGTAGCCATGGATTCCCTGAATGTTGTAGACGGATGCCCGTGGATGACTGCCTCTCTTGTAGTTCGACGGCCTCCAACCTCCCTGCCACAACGCGTACAATACTCATGGAAGTTCCAAGACACGTCACTACACTGCGTATGGTAGGCGGATGCCCTTGGACGACTGCCTCGCTTCTTAACAATTGTAGTTCGACGGCCCCCCGCCTCCCTGTCCCAACACCTAGACTGATCACAGATGCCCCAAGAGATGTCACCACACTGCTCTCTTATGCTCAGAAAGATGTCGCCACAATTTCCCTTGCACTCCCACCCTTGTGAAGCTATGGCATGCACAACAGTAACGGATGCTCCAACACCAGACGCCACACTTTCCCTTGCACCGTACCAGGAGGCCGCCCTATGCAGCTCAAGCGTCAGTCCAGTTTAGCTCGGCACTGATCCGGTCGCTCGCTATACAAGGCCGGTCCCTGATTTTACCCTGGGGCGCTCCAGCGGGCGGCATCGGGCCGCACTCCACACAGCACCAGCAGAGAGGTTCGTATGGCCACCCGTTGGTGCGAACGGCCAGGAGTAACGACCCAAAAAGAAAAAGAAGGAAAAAACGAATAATTGCTTTTTTTTTTTTTTTTTTTCCGAGAATAATTGCATTTCCGATTTGAGGTATCCACCGTGTGACTGGCGCCCTCCCCAAGCACCTCGCAGAGTACGATGTTGCGACGTTGTCGTTAGCGTTTTGGGAGCACAGTGTGACCGGCCAGGGCCGCATTTCCTCAAAACGACCGTTCCCATTTTCCCATTTTTTTCCGAATTTGGTACCTAGTGTGAGCGTGCCCTCAGGGCATACTCACACCACTGGCAGGCCTCTTTTTTGTTTGTTTTTTTTCCTGCAGTGGCATAAAATCAAAACGCAAAAAAAAAAAAAAAAAAAAAAAAAAAAAAAAACCAAAACGCACAACCGGACGAACTGGGGCGCAGCACAAAAAATTTGGACAATTTCTCGATTTATGTCTGTCATCCTTGCGCAGGGGCCATGCTAATTATACCCTTCTCTGTATCGTTCCAATTTTAACGGATGTCCCCAAGGACGGCAGGACTTTTCCACAAAGCTCTGGACGTGATTGCAGTCAGATTCATCCTGGTTGGGGCGTAATTGCAGTAGGATGCATTCTGGAAAGTGCTAGTGTGAGTATGCTGTCAATCACATGGTCCGTGGGAGGAATTGTCCAGATGTATCCATGCAAGCTGATAATGAGCGCGGTTCCACTACACAATCCTGTGTATGTATCAGGAGCTCGTAATAGTCCCGATACATAAACAATGTTGAGCTTGTCGGAATGCACCAGGTGCAGAAAGCGTCCAAATGCATGTAGAATGTTGAGTAGTGGAGTGAAACCCTAATGCTTCACAAAGTTAGAGAGCTGAGTGTGCTATTCCTTGTTGCTTTGTCGTACTCCTTGACTCCAGGCCAGTTCTCTCTCTTTTTGTCAGACCGCGACACAGACTCTCTCTCTCTCTCTCTCTCTCTCTCTCTCTCTCTCTCTCTCTCTCTCTTGGCTCCAGGACAGTTCTCTCTTTTTTTTGTCAGACAGTGAGTCTCTCT
>BFEA01000130.1:1056610-1067872 GCA_003427395.1 Chara braunii
ACCTTTCCCCACCAATCAATCAATCAATCAATCAATCAATCAATCAATCAATCAATCAACCAATCAATCAATCAATCAATCAATCAAACAATCAATCAATCAATCAGTCAATAAAAGAACAATCAATCAATCGATATATATATATTTTTCTATTTTTTTTATTTTTTTTTCACACATCAAAAACCGCCCCCCCCCCAAATTTTTTATTTTTTATTTTTTTATTTAGTTTTACAGGCAGATAGCGGCCGACGTGCGCAGGCCGAGCGCGTGCCCCCGCCTGGGCGTGGCTCGGCCGCGTGCAGACTCGGCCGCGCGGCCTGCGGCCTAGGAGGTCGGCCGCGGATTGGGCCGCAGGATCCGCGGCCTAGGGTGTCATGTAGCCGCCCGGCGGGCCCGGGGGCCTTGCTGACCTGATCCTCGGTTACTGCAGAGGAAGACGACGGGAAGTGATACCATAGCCGTGGAGATACGACATGGGTGTGGTACAGGGGGAAAACGAAGGAGCAGGCGTCGACTGCATCATCACTGAAGGAAGGCAAAGGTAGATGATCAGTGGAGACAAAGAATAAGGGAGAGCAGGTTGGGTACGAGGGGAGAAGGAGGGAGCAGGCATCGACTGCATCATCGCTAAAAAGGAAGGCAAAGGTAGATGATCAGTGGAGACAAAGGATAAGGGAGAGCGCGGAGGTCACTGGCCCGAAGGCATCCTTGCGAATACTGCGAAGGAACAGCGCGGACGGAAGACCACCTGAGAGTTCCCAGGTCGACTCGGAAAGTCGTCAAGACGGTATACACTAATTTAGAATAACTGCTTCCTGAAGAAATAACTGAGAGTGTTCACGACAGCGGATCGAAGTCCTGCGGGCCAGGCGAGACGTGAAGATAGCCAACTTGCATACAGTGAGTGATTGAGATGCTGCGAAAGTGAAAGGGTGACGAGGGCGATATAGGGAAAGAGAAAAGGGAGAGGAGGCCGCATGCATAAGCGAACACGGGGAGGGAGATAAGCGCATACATGGAAAAAGTGGGGGAGATCCAGGGAAGCGAGCGGAACAAGAGGGACGACAGAGAGAAACGGAACAAGGAAAAGAACAAGAAAAAGATTGGGGACGGAGGAGAGGGGAAGAGCGAAGGGAGTGACGACACGAAGGACGCGAAGAAAAAAGAGGGACGAGGCAGGAAGAAGGAAAATAGGAAAGATTTCGAGGAGGAAGCAAGACGAAGACGAGAGGAAGGGGCAGCGAAGTTGCGAAATGTGGCGCTGTCCAAGAACCCGGTGGGACTCGAGGGTGACTGGCGAACGGCGGTAAATAGGGCCACGAAGAAAAGTGGCGTGTTGACAAATGGAGTGAAAGCCTGGCCAGGCAAAAGTGGTAATCTGCACAACGATGCCCTAGTTCCCTATCCCCCACATCATATCAGATTCTGACCTGCACTGCAATACTCTGCCCTATCTGCTACAACATATCTTACTTGCAAGCAAACACTCTGCGTCCCGCCCACCTCCCCCAAACATTCCCCCCTCCCCTCCCCTCCCCCCTGCGCGCCCTATCTCCTGAAACTGTGCCTCACCAACTCCCCCCTACTCGCTTACACCTCTTCCCCTCTCCATCGCGACGTCCCCCCAGCAGGATGGCTGATGGGACATTGGGACTGCCATGCTCCCGTCAAACAATGGGCGGGGAGCCCTGGTGAACAAGCACCTACACAAACGCCTACCGCAACAACAGTCACACAGGGGTCAAAACACTCCTCCTGATAGAGCGAGGGTAGGTGAACATGCACCGGCACAGCCCTCTTATAAGGACACCTTGGTCGCCTCATAGCCCCTCAGAACGTCCACTTCACTGCCCCCCCCGATTTAGCAATGGGCAGTCAAACACAGCTCACCGGGTGATCTGACACCCCCCCCGACCGACAACCCTGGGCATTCCCCGGACCTCATGGCTGCCCTGAGAATCCCGGGAAGTTCATCGACCAATCAACTCCTCACATTGGATCCCATCCACCCGCTGAGGGGGCACTTTATTTACAAGCTACACGTGCCACCGGAGAAAAAATTTCAGGAGGAGAACGGGTTTATCTACCCCCTCTCTCTGTTTGCGGCCCCGGCTATGGCGGCCAAGACAGCAGTCTAGACACTGAACGCAATGCAGTTCTGTTTCCCAGGGAAGTCATCTCAGTTCACACTAACGAAAAATTGAAATGGGTCCATGCACGACTAAGGGCCATTAAAACATCTGACAAAGACATGCAGGACCACTTTCTGGTAGAGAGCCGGAACCTCCATGGTAACTGTGTTATCACTCTACCTGGCAGACAGGGCCAGACTCCTGGATCTAAAACAACCGTCTTTCAAATCTGCCCCTATCCGGGTCCGACAGTGGTCCCCGCCGGGCCCATTGACGGCGGATGATAGGAGGGAACTGGTAATGAAAAACAATTTCTGGGTAGAATTTCGCTTCGCTCCTATCAACGTCCAAGGTGCCATTCTTGCTGATCTGCAGAGGATAGCTCCACTGAAAGGATTCGTGCATGACCTCCCACAGTTTATGCCAAAAAGGGATGATTCACGTCTGGTGGCACTTGACTGGGACCCCAAAAAGCCCTTCCCGATAAACGAAGAATGGACATATGCATACCAGGGCAAGACATACTCGGTCCCGTTGAGCCATACACAAGACCCCTGGTGCTACACATGCAGGATCAGGGGACATCTCTGTACAGACACATGTTGTCCAAACCTGCCTAAAAATGCACTGACAGGGCTGGTGACACCACACCGTTCCCTGGATGGCATCTGGCTGTCAGAGGACCCCAAGCTTAAAGGCTGGCTCTTCAGGGAAGGGGAAGAGCAACAGCCTGGATACTGGTTCTGAAAGGGAGAGGGGGCCCCGAAAGCCACCCCGGCCAGCTCACAGATCCGAGTGCCCAAGCCAGTTACCAAACCAGTTACCAAATCATGGGGGCCCCAGGGGAAAGGAGACAATAAGAAGCAGCTCACAACAGGGCCCCATACAAGGGGGCCAAAGCCCACCCCGATTAGGGCGGGAGGGCCCCGGTTCCCACACAGGAAGCTCAACCTGATCACGGTCGTGGTTACTCAACGGAAAGAGAGACGGAAACAGAAGGGAACCACTCCAACAAAGAGCTGACCTCCCCCCAGGGGAATCCGCCACCCAAGAACACAAGCCCCACAGCCAAAGCACTGGTGCAGGTAACAGATACTAACAACCGGCCTGATCTGAGCCCGAGCCAGCCTCAGGTGATAACATCCAGGCAACACCAACAGAGACCTGAGCAACGACCCGTGCAGGAAATTTCTCTTGAATCGGGGCTGACTTCCTGTGTACAGCACAAACCTGAGCCGGCACCCCTGGCCATTACGGACCTGGGGCCTGAGCCTGGGAATAACGACACTCCATCAGATCATCTTTCCCTGCAAGGTGCTCATAGCCTGCTCCTTGTAGCGTCTGGGACGACTGCACAGCCAACACTGGGCCCGGGTCAGCCCCGACTGACAATGCAGGACCCTGCGCCCTCTACTGCCACCACTGCAACAAAACCCGTTGCCCCACAGAACGCTGCACCCGGATGTGTCCTGCTGCTTAGGAGCATGCCCCAACCCAGCAGGGGTGTACCCAAATCTGGCACCTACAAACAGGGGGAAAACCAACACAACAACAACACCAACAAGGGAGACAACCCCCCCTCCCGCCGCCCGACCAACAGGACCGCCTGACGGTATCACCAACATCACCGTCCAATGGGACACCGGTGAGAGTGATGACAGGATACGTCGAAACTGGTTGGCCAAAATCAAGGAGGTGATGGCCCAAAATACCACTGCGGTCCCACCCCAGATGCCACAGGAAGGGGTGACAATGCTGCCACCTGCTCAAGTGCCCCGACAACTTCACGGCTGCCCGACAGAAGCCCAGCAGTCGCACGCCACCTCAAGCAGGTCAGTTCCTGCAAGCCTTAAGAAGCAAGCCAGGAAACAGAAACATGAAAAGCAGCAGCAGAAAACAAACACCCGCGACACTCCGCAGGACTACGTTGCATCAGGAGGCAGCCAAGAAGCGGGCACCGATTCCGCCCACAGGCAGCAGCATGGACCAACTCGGCGACAAGTGGTGCAGGTTGAGGACGTCCCACAGGCAGCTCAACCCCCCCCCCTTCCTCCCCCCCTACAGCTGGACTGCCACGTTGCATCAGGAGGCAGCCAAGAAGCGGATATTGATCCGACCCACAGGAAGCAGCAGGGAGCGAATCGGCGACAAGAGGTGCAGGCTAAGGAAATCCCACAGGGAGCACCCACCCCCCCCCCTTCCTCCCCCCCTACAGCTGGACTACCAAGGGGACGTGATACTGGAAAACAATAATAACCCATACCAGCCCACCCCGGACATCCCCCAAATACAGGGGGGGGGAGCTCAGCCCCAAGACCAGCTGCAAACCCTGTCACAGGGGAATGCCAACATTGTAGCCGAAGCCCAGGCCTGCATACAAGATATACAGGCCTCGGCATACGCCTGGGCACACGCCCAGGCCCAGCAACTGGCCTACGAAAAAGCCCAGGCACAGGCGCAGGTCCTGGTCCAGGCCCGGTGGCTGGCAATGGAGCATGCAAAGGTGCAGGCGCAGGTCCAGCTCCAAGCGCAGGAAGCTCTCGGTCACTCGATCCATTGCCAGTCCCCGACCCAAGGCCATTCCACACAGATGGTAACGTCCCAATCAATACCCCTCTCGCAACTTGACCATCAAGGGGATACTATCATTGTACCGGAGGATTATGACCCACATCAACAACAACCAGTGTCAACCACAACCAAACCATACCCGGGTATACGACGAACAAGGCGATCTGGTTATTACCGCCACTCAAGCAGACCCGCAAATGCTCCAATGTGAAGGGATTGACACTCCAGCGGAGACCCCGGACAGGGCAGACGAACAACCGAAGGAGACAGACCAGGAGCTTCGACGGACAGATAAACAAAAAAAACGGAAAAAAAACAAAAGCCCATTATTGCCCACTCACGGGTGAAGTCCCAACTCAAAGAGCTGGCGGACTGGGTGCTGCTCAAAATGCTGTTCCCGGACTCAATCTCCCTGCATGACCGCGTCTCCCCCACTCACTGGGAAAGAATCCGGAAGTTCGTTATGAAAAATGATAGGCTACAGTGCACAGTCAACTCCTTCGCAAACCCGGATTGTGTGGATTGGAAGACAATGACCAGGACTGTCATCCAGATCACCCAAATGATCATTGACCAACTATGGTCAACAAAGCAACCCGCCTCAAAGTCCAAAGAGCTGTCAATCCCCCAGAGGCAGAAAGAAGAGACTACCTACCTCAGGCTAGTGGATGGTCAGCAATGGCCCGAAGTGCTCATCCAAGAGATGGCGGCAGTGCTGCATGCGGACCAAAGCTGAAATGCACTAGCCACAGGGGTGCAAAAATGGGAGGATAACAAACCGCCCCACTTGCTCAGACCAGTGCTATACATTGCCCCACTGCAGGCCCAGGACTGGGCGATCTCCCTCATTTCGGACTCTGGATCAGATACGGACATCTCCGACGACGAATCCTCTCAACAGGAATCAGACGACCAGAACGAATCAGAGGCCGAACCTGACAGTGAGTGCGAGCCTGAGCTCCAACAGGACCTGCAACCCAAACGCCTACAGACAGGTCCGGAGGGGACAGACGACAAATCTCGCACGACAGATCTATCCCCCCCTGCACCAAAACCGGTATAGCCCCTGCAGCCACTTCAGAAACCAGCCACTAGGGGAAAACTGAGAGACCTTATCCCGCCCTCCACCTCGTCTCTGGCAGCCCAAGCATACGAGCCCCTGCAGGGTCTGATATTGCTGCCAATAGCAAGCGAATCCCAATCCCGGACGTGGCAACTGAGCCTGCGAGCCAAAGGGTACCTGGCTGACTTTAATACGCACAAAAGGAACTCCACAAACGATTACGTAGGCCTCACAATCGAAGGGGGGAAAGGCAACTATGGTAAGCCAGAAGCACTGCAAATGGTTGCATCCCTCCTCAAAGACAATAAGGACGTTGGGGTTCAGGGAGTTGCGCTGCCGCGGGACCATCCCTTCCCAAAAGGCATAATCCCGACCGTAACGATATTTGACTATATCAAATCCCGTGGGTTCACATTGCTGTGGTTCACAAACGAGCAACTGGGAGACCTGTCCACAAATAGGCTCAGGGCCAGCCCTGCCTGGAGATTACCCCAGATCCAAATCTCCTGCAGGCAATGTTGGAAAATGGCTTCCTTGATGCCACCAACATATGGGACGACCCTCCCTTCCTCAACAGGTTGTAAAGCATCGTGCCTCATAACAAGCCTGTTCCCTGATGCATACAATTAACAAACACCAACCAATGACTCAACAAGAGGCTCGACCGGTGGTCCATCCAGACACCCCCGCCCGAATGCTGCTCCGATCCGCCCCCGAACAACCTCCACCGTCGCAACCATACCCCGCGCCACCCCCACCGGCCCCACCCCCACCCCCACCCCCCCCGCTCGTTCCACCTCCACTTAGAAAGATGCCAGCCTGGGCCAAGAAACTCGAACAAGCGGACCTGCAAATCAAATCCCTCAATTTCAACAGTCTCATGACGGCCAACCAACAGAAAACGGCCGCGATTTGGAACGAGATTAGACACCCGGATTCCAAGACATGGTCGGACGCTGTGTGCATTCAAGAGACTCATCTATCACACACCCCCAACCATGAGGCCAAACATAGACAAATATGGCCACACACAACATACTCGGCGCCGGAAAGGACTACGTCGACTAGAGCATCGGCAGGGGTTGCCATATGGCTGCCCCCCTCATCAAGGTTGAAGCCCGTGCAATCGGGCTATGATAGACATAAGGGAGGTGGGTCTACTTGAAAGCGACCATAGGGGAAGAGACCATATGTATAGCTAGCATCTATGGTCCAAATGACACCACCGCCAGAATCCAATTTTTGCTCAATCTGGCTGAAGTCCTGCCGAACGACTGCCCCCTCATCATGGCTGGCGACTTCAATGTCACCCCGGACCCAGCTTTGGACAGGCAATCCTCCTCCCAACAGGCGAATGCAGGGGACATGCAGCCAGATGTCATCATGCTTAATCAGATTATGGCGGACATGCAATTGTGTGACATATACAGATTATTCCATCCCACCAAGAGGGCCTACACCTGTTTGAGATCAAGAGGAGAAGCAGGTCTGTCCAATTCCAGGATAGACCTCTTCCTCATCTCGGAGGCCCTCACTGGCCTTGTGACCGTTACAGAGATACAGACGATCAGCCCCTGTCGGTCATTTGACCACAGGGGAATATCGATGGGATTATCGTTTCATCAGCATCTATCTCGTGGCCCCAGTTTTTTAAAGTTCAACACACAATTGCTTAAACTCCAGGCACTGCACCAGCCCGTGGACGAATTTTGGACCTATTGGTCTTCCCAGAAAGTCAATCACACGTCCTTGGTAGACTGGTTCAACGTAGGGGTGGCCAACCTTAAGGAGCGGGTTAAAGAATTATGGATCAAACAAGCGAGGGACCGCAAGGCCACCTTGGACAACCTACTACACACACTCGAACAGTGAGACCATCAGCTGCAAGCCTGCAAGAACAGTCGCTGGACCCCCAAATCTTCTCTCAGCTCCATGAGGCCAGAGATCATCTCCAAGCCCACCTAGACCGCCAAGCAGAAACATGGAGAATCTAGGCCCAAATTAAAAAAACAGACACAGAGGGGACTATTGCCAGAGCCTTCTTCAACAAGGCCAAGACCAGAGCAAGACAAAGCCTGGTACCAGCGCTTCACCATCCGTTCGACCCGCACCAGCCAGATGCAACGAACGCCTATGCGATAGTGGACTATGCAACGCAGTACTATCAAAAACTCTTCGCCTCTGAAAACGCACAATGGGGCGACGACGCGCTTACCCAAGCGAGAGCTACTATGCTACATAACTTGTCATCCCTGCTCTCCCAACAGCAGAAGGAAGCTTTAGAAGCGTCCCTCTCACCGCAAAAGATCTTCGCAGCATTAAAAGCCATGGAAGACGAAAATACCCCGGGCCTGGACAACTTCCCGAAGGAATTTTGGCTGCACTTCTGGGACCTTCTCAACCCGGATCTCATGGCATACATACATGCGGCCCACCAAGAAGGCCACTTTGGGCACCTCATGGGTCAAGGGGTCACCACATTGCTCTACAAGAAGGGAGACCGAGCAGAAATTAGAAATTACCGCCCGATTACACTACTCCCCCTCCCTTACAAGATGGTGGCAAAGGCGTTGTGCAACAGGCTCCTTCCCTGTATCAGGCTGTATGCGCCACCTCATTCACATGGACCAGACAGGATTCATGCCCCACCGAAACATTCAAGACAATGTCCTACTGGTCAATGAAACGATTAAGTATTCAAGACAGAGACAAGTGCAGGCGGCAATCTTATTTATTGATTTTGAAAAAGCATATGACCACGTTGATTGACGATTCCTAGACCAGTGCTTGGATAAGCTGAACGTTGGCCTCACATTTAGGCGTTGGGTCCACACACTGCACCATTCGGCAACAAACAAACATCATGCTAAATGGTCACCTATCTCCACCCTTTCCTTTAAAAAGGTCTGTGAGACAAGGGGACCCGATTGTCCTGCTCCTCTTCGTTATAGTAATGGAGACCTTGGCAGCACTCATTCGAGCCAACCCCGCTATCGAGCGGATCTCCATTCCGGAGCTCCCCGCACACAGAATACCGGTCACTTCATTATTCGCAGACGACCTTACCGTTCTCATGAAAGCCTCAACCTCGAGCATGCAAGCCCTAACACACACGATACATGTTTTCTCCATAGTTGCAGACATGAAAGTCAATTGGGGAGCCAAAACGGAGGGATGGTTGCTCCACACTGCAAACCTGCCTCCACCTGAGGAGCCCCCAGTCAACTGGCGAGCGAAGGAGGACGCCATCTGTATCTTGGGAATCAGGCTCACAGCTATGGGCCCTCCCAAAGACCATGGGGACCACTTGGTCCAAATGGCAATACGGGCAATGGCTAAGTGGAAAGGCCTGCACAACTCCATAGTCGGCAGAGCCCTTGCCATCAATAACGCAATCCTGTCAACCATCTGGTACAAGACAATGTTTTGGACCTTGCTTCCACGTCAACTAACTCACCTTAAGACAGCGATAGCAGCATACCTATGGAGGAACGACCACGAGCTAAGATCTTGCATTAAACGCGTGGTCTGGGCCCAAATGGCCCAACCAAGAGCCAAAGGTGGCCTGACAATTATAGATTCCGGAGACCAGATCGAATCCCTGCTATTGAAGGTAATAGTCAGGTTGCTAATGGCCAATGACATTCCATGAGCTTCCCTGACCCATATTCAACTGGCCTGCTTAGCGCCGACATCACCGCACGATAAGCCAGTCCACCCACTGGCCTGGCTCACAAATCCGGTCTGGTCTACACCTACACCCCCGAGGACAGATGCGGGGGTCAACCACGACAAGGCCGCCAAAGTTGATGTTGCCAATGACCCAATGTGGACCTCCTTGGTGGCCCTGTGGAGGGATATAGGACCTGTAAAGTCCCCGCCTCCACCGACTTGGCACGAGGTCTGGAGGCAACCGTGGTTTGGGAATCCTCACATTGTGGATTCCCAAGGGAGACCCTTCTCCATTAAGCAAGGGTCGCACTGACTGTTCTGGGTGAAGAAAGAAATTTTCACCTTGGGAGACCTATGGGATATACCTCCAGGCAAGTGGAAAAGTGCTTCCCAGCTCCAGTCGATGCTGAGAAATATCAAGAACTTGGAGAACAAACTCAGTACCGTTCAGGAAGCTGTTCCGATTGTCTGGCTTCGGGCCCTTAAACAAGGCCCGCGGACCATAAAAGCAGACTGGGTCGTGCCCATGACAGCCCTCCCCCTCTCGATGGTCATATACAAGATTGGTAATTGCACGATGGATTACGTGGAGCTAGAGGCCTATGAACCAGAACTCCCGGGGGCCCGCCTGACCCTTCTAAAAAGGAATGAGGATCTTGATACCCAACAACCCTGCACCGCCCTCATCAGGGTGAGGGTGCTGGGAGATGGCAAGGACAACTTGTATGGGTATGAATCAACAATTCCCCTCTCCCAGCTTCCCTTCGACCCGACAGAATGGCACTGGGAGGGTGATAAACCGCTCCCTATCTGGAAATTCACAGTTAAAGACTGTTATAGAAAAATACATAAGACAACGGACACCACAGATATAGTCAAACAACGTTGGAAAAGGGACTCTACACTCACGGACCAGGACATCGAACAGATCACCTGGTCCCGCTATGCAAGACTGTTGCCCACTTCCCACAGGGCGCTGCAATGGCAGATCCTATACGGATGTCTGCCAACACCGGGCTGGGTGGTGTCCCGCTCACAACTGGAGCAAAAAGGGTTGTTGTCACCCATCTGCACATACTACGGTAATTCCTCGCCGAAGCAAATTGCAGATCTGGAACACTGCCTCCTCTTCTGTCCAATGGCAAAGCATATATGGCAGTGGTGGAGTGCGGCATGACTATATCTCACAGGGCAGGACTTCCCATGGGAACCGCAGTGATACTCCCGGGCCAGCTGCCCGATAAGGCACGATCACGGACTCAATTCCAGGCGAACCTCTTTTCGCTCACCAGGCTGGAAATATTGATAACAACCTGGCGAGCTAGATGTTCCCACGAGCGAAAAGAGCATATGTTCGGATACCAGCAAGCCAGAGCACACATTATTGATACTATTCGGGTTGCCATCCACAGCGCCTGGACCCAACTAAAAGACAACCTGGCTCGAACGACGGACCGTCTCCGCAAAAAAGAACAAATAACCCTTTTCGAACAACTGTGGCTGGACCCGGAGAAGAAATTGGGGGAGCTCGACACAACGCAACATATGTTGTGGAAGCCATGGTGGCAGAACGAGCTCCGCTGGCAGTGGAAACCGCTCTCGGTTGCCCATCGCCCAGTACCGGGTCACCCACTGCTCCCCCTCCTCGGCCCTGCACATCAGCCCCCTCCACGACTCGATACGGATGTGCAACACCCTGTCATGTCTCCTCCAATATCTCCAGCAGGGGCTTCCCCATCACAACTCCCCACCTCCTCTCCTCCGCCCCCGGTACCAACACAACCACCACCCTCCTCCCCCTCCCTGCCCCCCCCGCTGCCGCTC
>BFEA01000130.1:1077203-1097913 GCA_003427395.1 Chara braunii
AAAAAAAAAAAAAAACCCACGAAAGCGGGAAATAACGAAAACAAAAGAAAAAAAAAGGTTGCGGCAGCGGGAAACGACAAACTTCGAGGCGCACACGCGGGCAGTCGGGCAGGGTCGCACGCTCTCTACCCGTGCGTTGTTTCTCGGAATTCAACACATTTTTAGTTTTTGCCACTATTTCGGTTCTCCACACTATACTACCGACAGCCCTGATGAAACCGTGCTACCGGTCCCCCGAATTTCTTGACGTCGGAGGGAGTTGTGGACCTTCAAAAAAAAAAATAAAAAAAATCATTATTGACCTGCTTACCACACTGTGCGACGTTAGACGACCAGTCCCCACAGCGTAAAAAACCTCGGGGGTACCGGTAGCGGCGTTTCACGGCGGGTACCGGTAGTACAGAACGGAAAACCGGACGGGCGTTGAAAATTGAATTTGTGAAACAAAAACGAATCGGCGCGGCACTTATTTCATGGTCAAAATGATTTTTTTTTATTTTTTCTGATATTTTTCCTTGAAGGATCACGACTTAATCCACAGACCCACAAATTTTCAGGCGATTTGATGAATTCTTCTGAGCTACAAATATCGCCAAAGTTACCGCTTGCAAATGGCGGGATTGGACCGGGCGGGCCACGAAAATTGACTTCGTGAAAAAAAACGAATCGGCGCGGCGCTTATTTCACGGTCAAAATGATTTTTTAATTTTTTATGATATTTTTCCTTAAAAGACCACCACTTAATCTACAGATGCACAAATTTGCAGCCATTTGATGCATCCTTCTAAGCTACAAAAATCGCCAAAGTTACCACTTGCAAATAGCAGGATTGTACCGGGCGGACCACGAAAATTGACTTCGTGAAAAAAAACGAATCGGCGCGGTGCTTATTTCATGGTACAAATGATTTATTTATTTTTCTGATATTTTTCCTTGAAATATCACGACCTAATCTACGGACCCTCAAATTTTCAGACGATTTGATGAAATCTTCTAAGCTACAAAAATCGTCAAAGTTACCGCTTGCAAATGGCGGGACCGGCCGGTGACGAACGGTCGCCGCCCCTCCGTAGAACCCGGCCCTAACTCACAGGGACTGGGGGGGTTCGGCAGCTGGGGGACTGGTGGTCTTAGCTTTCGACACACAGGCACATCCTGACGTGCCAGCAGCCTGATGCGGATACAGTTCAAAAAAAAGCAGTCCCCTAAAACATACAGGGACCYAGTCCGCCTCAATGGTTATCTCAATGAGCAATTCAGTATTTCAAAATCTATACGTGGGTTCAAACCCCAACCCGACCACTGCAACCGAACTTCAAATACTTACTAATATATTATATATATAGTGCGTGTGTGTGTGTGTGTGTGTGTGTGTGGGTGGGTGCGGGCAGGCGTGTGGGTGCGTTTGGCCTCCAAACTTTTTGTCTTTTCCCGCTTCGTCTTCCGCGGTGTCCGGACAACCATGCCCGCTTCGTCTTTTCCGCAAAAAGAAAAGCGAGTGAGAAATGAAGTGAAAAACAAAATAAAAAGAAATAAAAAGTCTTTTCCACGAAAAGAAAAGCGACTGACAAACGAAAAAAAAAAAAAAACCAAAAGAAAAGCGAGTGAAAAACAAAATAAAAAGAAAAGAAAAAAGGAAAACGACGCGTTCTTGCTATTTGACGGCGGGCGCTTCGAGATGTTCCCTCTTATCGACGCCCGCCGCCGCACGGCCTTGTGGGCGCGCTCTTTCGTTCCTTGGCGCGCTGTGAACAATTCGGTACGCGCACCGCTCTGCACACAACCGCTCCCTCGATCGCCTTCATCCCCCGGCCCGCATCAAAAGTTGAACCCGATTCCGGCGCGCAGAGGACCACCGACCTCCCCCCGCGGCCAATGCTCCTTAAGGGTTAGGATAATTCTTTTTAATATATATATATATACATTCTAAATGTATATATGTGTATGTGTGTGTGTGTGTGTGTGTGTGTGCCAGGGGGAGGGTAGGGAGGACCTCCCCCACCAATCAATCAATCAATCAATCAATTAAAAAAATAACAATTAAACAAGAATTTTTTATTTTTATTTTTTTCCCACACACAAAAAACGACCCCCCGAAAAATATTTTTTTTACTTTTTTTTGTTCGAGGGGATAGGGTCGGGGTTCTGGAACCCCAATCCGAAACCCCCACCCCCAACCCCCTCTTCCCTCGGTCGTTGCGGGTCGCGGCAGACCGCAGTCGCCTCGGTCAAAACCGCGGTCGCGGGCCGCGGCCGTGCCCGCGGTGACCGCGACCGCTGGTGTTTCATAACCTGGTAGGGCTTCGTAACCAGGATATGATGGTTGAGACATCGGTACGCTGGTCGGGTAAATATGCACTGGAGTAACATGGTTTTGGTTATATCGGCTTCCAGATTATCTTAATTTGTTCTCATTTTTCATTAGTAATTTCGTTGTTTTCGGTTGGTGGTCTTGAGAATGCTTTAAGATTCTCGGGACCTCTTCCCACTAGTTTTAGGCTTCTTAGATATTGTTCTATTCACGGATCTGCGGTGGTTCGATGCCAGAACGAGGCTGGTTGGTGCTGGGGTGGTGCCTTGTCACCTGTTGATAAGAGGAGCGTGAGGCCTGGTAAAGAGATCTGGGGGTGCTTTGGGGCGGGCATTCTAAGGGGTGGAGATAAACTCATGCAACAAAGCAAGCCATGTGAGAACACATTCAGGCCACGAAAATGACGAGAGGAAGAAAGAGAAAGGTGAGAAGAAAGAAAGAAAGAAAGAAGAGTAGCGGAGTCCCCCGAGTGCGTCAGCTCGAAAAATTTTCAACCAAAGCTGACAAGTGATAAAATGGCGTTGAGCGCCGTAACGTGAAAGCCCCGACTGGTGATTACCCTACACGTGTTTCGGCCGGTCCACCAGTATACCGGCCATCCTTAGGGGTGGCGCTGGTTGACGAATAAGAAAGACAACAAACCTAATATAGTAACCGCAAAGCCCAGGACCACTGAAGAGGGTCGAAAAACCATGTACCCGGTACCAGAGTGAAACCTGAGGTGGGACCAAAGAATAAAGCACCACATACCCGGTGCCAAGGTGGAACTTGAAGCTATATCACAGCAAAAATAACCCAGGGCCAAATTTAGCGGGCCCAGTTCGTAAGACAACGAACCCAATCTGTCCAGACCCCCCCTACCTTAGTGTTAAGGTTCGTAAGTGCCTTGTCAAAGATATTATCTGGAAAGTCTCTCCTCCGTAATTCCATTTTAAGACTAAACATATAAGAAGCCTCCGCAGCGGGCAATGTGCCCATATCATAAACCTTATGAAAAAAAGAGGTAATAACTGCAGCCTTTTGCTTTTAAGTTTTTACTGCAAAAGGAACTGAAATTCTGCAAGTTACGAAAAACAATGCTAGCACCATCCAAGATAGAATCCTTGTTCTTATGCAAAGGCTGACAGTAAACCTTAGCTGGCTACTCCCGTACCAATAAGCGACAACCTAAATGCAATCATTGAAGGTCCTCGCTAGCGCTTTCCAAAGTCAAGTGCTGATCGTAGCAGGATTCCTTAAAGGTGGAAAGTATCGTAAAAACCTTCTCCTTAGACCTAGCCTTCTCTATCTCGTATTTAACGAAGATAGAAACGTCATCAATCAATCTACAACCTTTGACCAAACGTGCATCATTTCGTAGACCCCGAAGGAAGGTAAATTCATTATGAACACACATAAGATAAGCAAGAGTCGGGCTCGAGGATTTCCCATTGGTATTCCTAAATGCTGCTTGAGCACATTCCCCATGGCCATAGTATAAGTATTGTCCAGGTCATACGCAACATAGCTAATTAGCAATGAGAAATTTACCGACTTATAACCAACCTCACTAACTGCTGACCTACATAATCTAACTTGCTTCTTACGGCCGTGGACCAAACATTTATAGAATCCTTTTTCCTCAAAAATACTCACTGCCCACTCCACGGCCTTCAAAATCGCCGAGTGAGGAAGCTGGCATAACATTTCCTTAACGTCAAAACTTTCGGCTACCAATTCGTCACCCTGATGAACATCCCTATTGACTGACTACAGAAAAGAAGGTAGGACATTCGTGCTAAAAAGGTTGAAATGACTGAAAGCCAGCAACCGTTTCAAAAACTCATTCACACAACGTGAGGCTATCATAGAAGCTCGCCGAGATGGCTCAGACCAAGAAGGACAGATCGGCCTCCATTTGCTCACATCCTTATGTTTAGGTATAACATAGGATCTTTCCAGTTTACCACTCCCAATCCAAGGTGCCAGATGTGCAAACTTCCTTATTTTGTACCCATCCTTGCATTTACTCAGAATTTCCTCCTCACTACAGTTGACAACTTGCAACCCTAAATTATCCGTGAAAAGTTTCTTCATTCCTTGAGAATGTACCACAGGGCAGCAGGCGTATGTATCGCCAATATTATGATCCAGTGGACAAAGCACTAGCTCTTCAAAACAAGGCCCATATTCTAGAACTTCCCTTTCCATAGTAAATCTGCTACCTCTACCCTCATGTGTAAAGCACCCACTTCAGAAAGCAAAGAAGACGAAACCTCGATGTTCCTACCAAAGAAAGTGGACAGGGAGGAACTAATCTGTTTCCTGAGCTGACCAATGTTAGAAGAGTAATTTGGAGAGACAATATCCTTAGAGTTATCGAGATAGGGTGGAAGAAAACTAACCTGACTAAATCGAAAGGCTACATGTCCATTCACACGAGGAAAGACAACATCAGTGTTGGTACATGAACAGACGGGATCCGAAACAACAGAGTAACTTCGAAAATTATGTATTAAGTCCCCAACACACCGATTTTTTGTCCATACCAGCCTAAATCGGCGGCAAACTGAGTCCAAATACAAAGGGGGTAGGTCAAGACTTCTTATGACCTTCTTACAAACATTCTGAACCTCGTCCTGGACCAACCAATTGTCAAATCTAATCCTAACAACGAAACGAGCCGATAGACAAAGAGAAAAATTTTTGCGGCAAACATTGGACAGAATTGTCTTGAGAGTAGTACGAGATCGTTTACAAGAAACCGTCCTTACCGCATCGTACAACCTGATGAGGTTTTCGAGGTTATAATCCACCAGATCCTTCCTTGAGGAGGGGGAACTAAGAAATCGAATGAGTGTACTTTTAAGAGGTAAAGAGTGCGAACAAAAGCGCGAAACAGTATGGAAAGAGACATGGAATCCCGGTTTAAACCAGGATCGACAGTTCTTCATGAGAGACATGAGAAGATTAACAGCGGATAAGGTGGAGGATCCGAAAAGATGGCGAACCAGTTTCCATTTCTTGGAGAACGAAGACCCAGACGAAAAAGTAATCAGGAAAGGAGTTGGAACTTTAAGATCAATGACCTGTTGAAGAATAGAAATTAAGCTGGCCGATTTACAACCAAAGGACGATGAGAATATAAAAGGGTCCGGATTGTTTCGAGTGTCGTACCGAGAAGGGAAGAGAGAGAGGCGGCCCCGACATTCCCTTAATTTCTTACGCAATCTTTTCCTTCTACGGTCTACCTGGTTTACACGATCTACGAGAGAGTCTCCTTTTAACAGTAGAATTGAAGGCAGGACTAAAGAAATTAATAAAAAATTTCTCCATACCGAATAGATCCTACTCTAATGAAACGAAGATAGGAATAGCAACATAATGATTTAAACCAACTCTACGCAGCCACCTGTACAATTTCCTATTACTCTTTATGCTGCCCAGCGGCATCGCCGTGGCAATATGCTCCTTCCATCTAATTGTAAGAGATCTCTTCGTACATCCTATATACACATGCCGATAATATGGAGAGACTAAAGCATAAACCACCGGACCAGGACAAGAGTAAAAATCGTAGTTCCTACTTAATAGAGCCCACAAGGAATCGCGAAACTTACCACACCAACTAATGCCTCCTCGAATAATGAGTAAAACGACCACCAAACGATAAATATAATGAAGCTGATCTGCACGTCAAACATCATAAAAATCACGCCAGCTCACGAAGGTGCGACACGCTCAGGGAGTGTCCTCACACAACATCGACCTCCTCATTCGATGTAGCGTACTGCTGCTCGCCATCCTCCTCCTCAGGAGGTTCCTTCTCCTTTAACCAAGCTGCGTAGTCCCGGCTGACCCTGATCTCTGCTACGTCAGCTCTAGATTGGTCCAACTTGATGTAGGTGATACCCTCGTCAGCACAAATTGCTTTCATATCAGCCTTCTTGGCATTTCGGAGCTCCTTGAGTCTGTTCTCCTTAAAACTCATAATCTTCGCCACCTCAAGATCGTGAGCCACATCCTCAATACTATGAGGATTGCACTTCCCCTACTCTGTATCCTTCTCCTTTTCCTAATCATCCGACTCAACGTGCACCGTTTGAAAGCTTGCCCTTAGATTATGAGGTGTCGTTTTCCTCCCAAGGGGCTTCCGATACGATGCCCGCACACGTGAGGCACCCATCATAGTCATACACTCAAGTTTTTCCACTTCCTTGAGCGCCATGTCCTTCCCCTCCAACGCAGCCTTGTAAGCCTTCTGCAAAGCCTCCAGGTCCTTCGGTGTATACATTGCCGTACTGGATGGATCACCCCGTTGCTTCCCTCTGGCTGGTTCCTCGGGTGGGCTGCTCTCAATCACAGCCCCTGCCTCCCTCTTGTTCCTCAGATTGAGAAACTCCTCCTTCAAACCCACAACGTCCTTCCTGAGATGAGTATTCTCTGTCCTGAGGGCGGAGACCTCCGCGGACTTCTCCTCCGAAGTCATACGGATGGTACCGAGTTCCTTCATGTGCAGTTGCAAAGCCAGGATCTTATCCTTCTTCGCATCGTCTGATTTTCCTTGTTCCTTTCAGCTTTTCAACTCTGCTATCTCCTCCTTCAAACGTTCTTCCTCACTTTGCCGATTCTTGGTCATCAATAGGGCCTCCTTCTCCTTACGTAGTGCATCTAATCAAGATTCACTCAGTTCCTCCGTGTTCCTGGCTCGCAGCTCTTCCAACTCTCTCCTCAGCTTAGAAACTTCGCTCTCGTCATCCTCGGGAATATCCACCTTCCTCCCAAGTGTTGACTCGCAAACTGCTTTCACACTAGTCCTTACAATCTTGCCCAGCTTGGCTTCTTGCTGCTCTCTTTCCTTCATAGCTTGAGTCCTTTTCTCCTCCTCGATTAGCACTTTCCTCTTCTCTTCTTGGAACAATTCTAAATTTTCCTTCTCCCGTTTACGTTGCTCCCTCTCCTCCATCTGTTCTGACAGCAGGCTATACATTCGGTCAACCTTCTCGTCTTGATCCTGATCCTTATAACCCCCTGCCCACTACTTAGTGTACCTCTGATTGTTGTTGTATCCTCACCGTTGTTATAACCTCCACTGTTTCTATAGCCTCCACCACTATTGTAACCTCCCCCGTAATTGCCATTACTCCTGCTCTGCGGGCCTTGATAAGGGACGATCGCACTTGACGTGCGAGCTCCCTGCTATGGTGCCTGCAGAATGTCATTGTTGTCGCTCCAAATCGGACCACCCGCTCCACCTTCTCGAATTCGCGCAGCCATTTCTGCTCCATTGGGTTGGTGCCGAAAGGGACATTCCCTAATAAAATGGCCAGGTAGCTGACAAAAATGGCAAACACTTTGTTAAGTCATCCTTCTTCTCATAAGGACTAACCCGTCCCTGCCGAGTCAAAAAGGTCGTACTAATAAGACCAACGATGATTGAGCGAAAAAAAAAGAAAAAGAAAAGATCTATGACAGGGAAATGACGACAAGAGCCGGACAGAACAAGGAAATAGCAAAAGTCGGATGGAGTGGTCGTGCAGGCAAGCAGCACAATCACGCGGAGAGGGTAAAATCCCCCACCGGTTCTTTGCATATGTGTCGCAGTGGAAATAAAATCATGCAACAAAGCAAGCCATGTGAGAACACATTCAGGCCAAGAAAATGACGAGGGGAAGAAAGAGAAAGGTGAGAAGAAAGAAAGAAAGAAAGAAGAGTAGTGTAGTGTGACGATCCGATTTCCGCACCGCGCGATTTCCTGCGCCATAGCGATGAGGGGTCCTAAGTTGGGAGGAATGGGCCAATTACGAAAGATCGGGATAGGAAGGAAATTGCATTGGTGTCCTTGCTTCTTCGTCTTTTTCGTCGTCTCCTTTTTCGATGGTTGGGTTCGGAATAGGGCGTGTCCCGGGACGATCGGTCGATTGGTCGGTTGAATGGTTGGCGCGCTGTTGACGTCGCTTCTTTTGTTTCGATTTTGGAATTTAGGCGCGGACATCGCGCGAGAATTTGCTTCGTTCTTTTTTTATTTTCTTTTTGAATTCTTTTTCGAATCTTGTCGAGCACCGATGGCTCTCGGAAATTCGGACTTTTCTTTCGGAATTTGTGTTGTCCGCCTTTGTCTGTGTTAGATAGGAATTTAGGAATTTTATAATTAGGAATTTCTTCTAAGCCGTGCGACGCTTTTTGTTTACGCGCTTCTTCGTGCGGCTGCAACGGAACTCTGATTAGTCGGCGCCTTTAATCGTGTGTGTAACTGTAATTTTGGGCGGGCGCCATTGTAACTATATCTTTCTTCTTGTGCTTCGTCTTTCCCGCCTTCGCTTCTTCTTGTGATGTCTAGCCCGCCCGCGGGTTGCACGATCGGATCGATGCGTGGAGAGGGGCAAAGTCCCCCACGCCGCAGCCCGGTCATGCAAAACGCAGGCGCTCCCTCTCTAATCTCCTTTCTAAGTCCTTGTAATTCCGTGTTCTTCGCGCATGCATGCACGCTATAAATTCTGGCTGCGCAATTAGTTAGCTCTCTTAACCAGTTAACTAGAAGCTCGAGGTAACGCGATCAGTGAGGGTCGGCTCACGAGCGAGTAAGAGGTGAGTTGAAGTGGGAGTCGGGCGACCCGACGAGCTGGTGCCAAACGAGCGGGGTTGACGGGGGCCACGATGGACTGTGGGCGCGGGCGAACCTGACGGGTGCGGGAGGACTAAGTGGGGTGACGGCTTCGTGGGTTGGTGCGTGACGACGGACTGTCCGCATCGGAGAGAGAGAGAGAGGAAGAGGCAGCTGAGGTTGATGGACGCGGAATCGCGGATTTGCTGTTTCTTTTGTGTTTTCTCCCTCTCGGCTGATGTATATAAATTTTGATATCGGATCAGGGCGATTCGCCCGTTTTTGTTTTCGGAATCTTGGCTTGGTTTTCTTTCGTCTACACTCGCCTTTGCGATTTCCATCTCGGATCTCAAGTGCATTATGTTGAATGAATGGATGAATGGATGTTATATCTGGTTGCTTGATCTTGGCCTTTACCCATCGTCCTGATGCATTCGTGAGTAGGGTAGGAACTTTTGTGTAGTCATCAATATGCTTCCGTTCTTGTGTACCCATTGATTGAGCTGTTGCGATTGTTGCATCTTGCCAGCTCAGAAATTACGAAAGGCTTAGATGGTCGGATAACGATTTGCCTAGAAAACCAGCGAACGCCGCGCAGGGGCGCGCGTAGGTGCGATCTGATCTGCGCATTTACACGAGTCCCCGCGCGTCGATTCGCAACCCACCACATATAAAAAGACTTAGCGATTACAGGGGTATTGCCTGATTGGATGTGGCCCTTCCACGTCAGCGACGAAACAATCATCCCGTGTGAACACGTGTAAGCGCGACTCGCGTAGCCTACACGTATTCACAAGCGGTCATCGCAATCGATGAAGACACATCCTTAGGACTTTCGCGGCTCTACGATGACATAATGACATGCTCCGGGAGCTCGGATTCGTCGTACGACCCGGAGTACTTCACCCCTTGGATTGAGGAGTGCCTCCGACAAAGGTTCCCCTGCCTAACCGAGAACCGACTATGTCCTAGGGAGTTCCATTGTGCCACAACCAGCGATCCACGGTGCTCTGATTTCCCCACCGCAGACCACACTCACTACTTTATTTCCCCCGGCTTTGTCGTTATCTCCACTAACTTCCCTCCCTTCCGTCTTCTTCTCCTGTATCATCAACTGAGGGTCATCCCGTGGAAAGCTATAGCCCCTTACTGGCCCAGCATGCCCTGCGAAAATTGCCGACAACGCGGCAACCAGAGAACCTCGGGACCGCGAGGGCCCAACCAGAACATACGACGACCGGCGCCACGTGGCAGCAATCGACGACCAGACTCATCGAGATCACACCCACCCCGAAGGGACCTTCCGATGAACCGTCGTCCTCTACACAGATGGATCGAATGGCCATAAATGACCCGCGCATGCCATATGCCTTATGACCAGAAGTGGTCCGCCCTCTCTGCCAAATTGCACCCGTGCCCCCGAAAAACTCTGCCACAGGAGATCTCAGTTCTGACCAGGGACTCTACCCCGACTTTCCCAAAAATCCCTGGCACACCCCTTGCCGCACTTCCAGGCTTATACCCCACTCCAATCAGGAAGTCGCGCTGGGCGTGAGGTTATTATCGGGTTGTAAGGTCTAACGGCGCGATAACTGAGTGATCTGGCTAACCGAGGGCGACCTCGAACCCGGAACACGCATAGACGCGACCTCGTCATTACCCGAAGTAGATCGGCTAATCGACCGGCAGCCAACATGAACGCCAATCCACTGAATCCGAATCCGCAGCAGAATCAACAACAAAATCCTAATCAACCCGCCCCACGAGCACGGGCTCCCATGACGCCACCTGCTCTCTATCTGTTCGACCCTGCACATCAGCTTGCTGGAGCATGGCTGGTCACGATCCGGGCACAGCAGTATGACGATAATGAAGCTCAGGGAAATATTCCCGCCCGATTAGGAGGAGACGCTCATCATTGGTTTAGTACCTATGTATGGGTGGATCTTCCGACCTTCGAGCGAGCCTTTTTGAATCGATTCGACTATTTCCATCCAGAGCAAGCACTTTTCATGATTAAAGACCGGGTGCAAAAACCTCTTGAGTCTATCGCAGAATATTGAAACCGATTCTATCGGATGTTCGTGAAAACTGAGCGGGGCGAGCAAGTCGGGAGAGATTTGTTTATCGATGGACTTCGCAGCCGAACGATAAGGGAGAAGCTGCGAAAGCAGTTCTCCCCCATCAATCATACGCTACAGCAGATTATAGTCGCTGCAGAGGAGATGGAACGAAAGTTCGCGGCGAGTTTCCTGGAAGGGGAAGACTATCCTAAGGAAGGGGATTCGTCCGAATTTGCGAGGGCAAAAGCTGAGCTGGCCGCGTTGCAAAACAGGTTCGAGAATATGGGATTTGTGTCTAGCCCAGTCACCTATCTGGAACAGATAGCCCCTAAACGACAGGCCCCGAGTGTAATTACGAGTGTCCCTGTTCCTGTGATGCCAACACTTGTCATGACGGCACCCCCGCCACCGATTGAGAACCCTGTACGGTCAAATGAGTCCACTGCTATTTTTGAACTGGCCAAAACATTAATTAGCCTAATCCAGGAGAGCAAAAAGGAACAACGAGAGCATAACGCTCGGCTAGAAGCTATGATGACGAACATGCGGCCCATCGCAGTACGTGCCGCTCCAATCCAACAAGGACCGGCCCCGGCACCTGCGCTTGGAGGGGCCACAAGCAATCTGAATGTTTGTTATGCATGCCATCAATCAGGGCATCTAGCCCGTGATTGCCCCCACCGGCCCCCGCAACAACGGGTCGGGGTTGCACCAATGGCAACAGCCCCCATCGCTAACGGACTTGGACGGCTAGGAGCCCTGATGGAAGAAATGGGAGGAGGAGGAAGTACGTTAGCTACCACGGAAGAGGCTGCTGAGCTCATCCCGTTGGACCAATATGTGTCGCTTGGTTATCCGGGGCTTGGAATGATTGGAATGATTAGACCGGCATCGGAGCAGAAAGAAGTGGCGGAGTGGCGGAGTCGGGAGGTTCCACCTTCGTCACTGGGGAAATCGATGTGTTGAACATCATCTGAGTCTTGGACCATCGGATTTCACTTCCGATTGGCCATCTGCTTTCATCTCTGAACAAGCTAATGAGCGAATGCTACAACACTAATACACTATTAGGCGAATCGAAAACGATTCGCCCTCGACCGAACAACGAATGTGAAGGCTAAAAACCCCACGCAAGACGAAAATGCAGGTGGCACTTTGGATCCAATACGGGTAGGCTTAATCCAGAAAGACGATCATTTCCTACGGATTAAACCCATCCATTGGAAAAGTGCGGAATGCGACATTGAAATATGGGGAATTCCGTACCATGCGATCATTGATTCGGGTTATTTCGCTGCGAGTAGTTGAGAGGGCAGGTAGGAAAAACGATCTAATTATGCTTGCGGAAAAGGATCAGCTCGTTTCGGCAGACGAAGAAAAGATCAAGACAGTAGGAAGAATGACCAATGTCGCTTTTCGATTAGGAAAGGTGCATGCGCTAGGAGATGTCGTGGTATTAGACGTAACCACCTACGACGTCCTTTTCGGCCTTCTCGCTCTTGTGGCGTTACGAGCAAACCTGGATTTCGAGCGACGGTCAATCATCCTCCGAAATACGGGAGGAAAACCCTATGTTGTACCTATGAGGCTGACTCTTCGTACTACCATCAACGCAGTCCCGCGAGTTTCTCTGATGATAGGGGGAACTCTTCGCATGATCACCTCGGAAAACTCCGCAGACGATGAGCCATCATCGAAGGATGCAGATAGCAGTGACGAAAATAATCCGGAAATTCTGGAATTGGCACGACAGCGCATTTATTACCCGCCGCCCAGAACGATCGC
This sequence comes from Chara braunii, assembly GCA_003427395.1. Classification (NCBI taxonomy): domain Eukaryota; kingdom Viridiplantae; phylum Streptophyta; class Charophyceae; order Charales; family Characeae; genus Chara; species Chara braunii. The sequence goes on from BFEA01000130.1 coordinate 1,089,946, forward strand.
AAAAACGATGCATTTAACCAGTCGGAATATACAAAGGACCAAAGCGGTGATTTTGGGTGAACCCCTCGTACAGATTTCGAGGATGGTCGATTCTTTGGAACCCTCTCAAACCCTGTACGAAGGAATCACCCCTCTCCTCGCCCGGTATAACAACAAAAGGCACTACTGCGATATCACAAATCTCCCGAAGTCCCTGTTGACAGCCGCAAAAGAAGTACGACTGCTACGCCTGGGGGCGGAGGCCAGTTCTTTGGAACCCCCTGAGCGTTTCGAGGCTGAATCAGATGAGCTCGGAGTTAAGATCGCGACTCAAACCGTACCATGGCAAGATATCTGCGATGGAATCACCCTGGAAGGACACGTGGCCATCCGGGAGGAAGACGCCCAGATGATGGCTACGGTGTTCTCCTGGCAATCAGACCATTCGTTTATCTTTGCGCCACCACTTGATGTGGCAAAACAAGCGCACACGAAGCAGATCGACGTACGGATCTGGGATCAACTTTTCGAATTACACATTCCACAGTTCGTACCTGATGAGATTCATCGTTTGATTGCGGACATTCTGACGGAGTATCGGGGAGCAACTAGTGTAACGAACACTGACATCGCCTTACCGTTGGTCATTTAACATGAAATCCAGACGGGAAATCATTCCCCAATTCACTGCAAGCCTTGCCGATATTCCTTGATAGAATGGAAGAAGGCTCTCGAACGAATTCGGGAATTCGAAGCAAGCGGTTGGATCGAACCTGTCACTGGACCATGGTCATTTCCAGTAGCGTTAGTACCGAAGAAGAACGGATCAATCCGCATATGCATCGGTTATCGCAAACTGAATGAGATCACGATTAAAGATGTGTATCCCTCCCCCGGATTGATGATTTACTGGATGCGATTGAGTGCGCTAATTATTTTAGCAAGTTTGATATTCGGCATGGCTTCTATCACATTCTGGTTAAGGAGGAAGATCGGTCGAAGACGGCCTTCGTATTGTTTGAAGGCACGTGGCAGTGGGTTCGATGTCCGATGGGAATTTGTAATGCGCCTGCCACGTTTCAACGAGCAATGAACGTGATGTTCCAGAACTTCGTCAACAAGACACGGCTGACTCAGGGAATGATCAACTTTTGCGTGATCGTGTACATGGATGATATCCTTGTCTACTCGGAGACCTATCACAAACATGCACAACACATCGAGTGGACGTTGGGAACACTGAGAGATGTTGGATTCAAGATTGCACTCGAGAAGAGCGAATTTTTCCTCTCGGAAATTTCGCTCTTGGGGTAGGTAGTGACACGTGGAGGGCTGCGATCGGATTCCAGGAAAGTTGCGGCCGTAAGAGAAGCCCCAGTTCCCACGTCGTTGACGCAGGTTCGAGCCTTCTTAGGCCTGACATCGTACTACCGCCGTTTTATCAAGGGTTTTGCGGCGATTGCTCGGCCTCTCACGAACCTGCTTCGAAAGGATCAGCCTCTGCAGTGGGACTCTGAGTGCGGGCAAGCCTTTGATGCACTCAAGGAGGCCCTGGCCACTGCACCAATTTTGATCCGGCCGGACCCTACCAAGCAATTTATTCTTATAACGGACTGGCAACCAGAAGCGATCTCCGCCATTTTAGCACAGAAGGGGAACGATGGTCGCGAACACGTCATCGAGTATGCGTCACGAACAGTGTTGGACGAACGGAGGGCACCTCAAGGCGAATGTTATGCGGTAGTCTGGGGAATCCAACACTTCCATCCGTATCTGTACGGACAGAAGTTCCGCCTGGTGACGAATCATGAGCCTCTGGTGGCTTTGAAGAAGCTCACTAATTACACCGGCATGATTGGACGATGGGCAGTGAGCCTGCAGGAGTACGATTTCGACATCATCCATCGAAAGACAGAAAGACACGGGAACGCGGACGGACTGACACGTCTGCATCGACCCGCTAAAGTGCCTAAGGGCGAAGAAATCATTCCGTGGAAAGAACTAGAGTTGGCGAACGGGCCTAAGTACGGACAAGCGGCAGTTATCCCACGTGGCCGGAAGCAAGCCGGTGGCAATGGCTGACGGAGGTACTCCCGTAACCCCGCTTTCTCCCCTCTCCTCCTCATCTCTTCTTTCCCTACCTGATAAATTATGTTATTTTTGCGAAGCGATCTCTCGCGTGTATTCGGTCTCCATGCGTCCTAACGGGGAAGGCTATGCGGAATGGGTATATTGTCGACGGTGTGTCGCACGAGCCCATGGCTCGTACATCCAATACAGAAATAACAGTAAGCCGTGACTGTGCCCCTTGTGTCGGGTTGACAAGATCCCGACCGAGGCTCGTTTTTTGGATGCCACGTCAGAAGGGTAGGAGAAGACCCGGAAGTTTAGAAGGGCTGAAGTAAGGACCGATATCGCTCTGATTACTACCTTAGTGGGTAACCCCCTCCAGGATTTCACCAAGGAAGATCGGAGGAGGGCTAATGAAAATGCTCGGGATTATCGATGCATCGAGGGTAGGTTAGAAAAGCGAAAAACGGACGGCAGTGGGATTTGGATGGTAAAACCGCACCCATTCATGAGGTATGACTGGGTGAAGACAACACACGAGGAAACGACAGCCCATTTTGTCGTACGGAATACAAAGTTGACAATCGACAAAAATGAATGGTACTGGTCCAATCTTCGGGACGATGTGAAATTCATATCGCGAACTGCCAAGTCTGTGTTGCTGACAAGGCGCCGATCCAGCCGTCAAGATCAATAGTACCAACAATAGTTGAACGACCTTTTCAAAGGGTAAGCATGGATACTACCGATATTATGGTACCCCCTGGTCCTAATAGTTGTGAGTATTCAATCCTGTTGGTGTTTGTCGACCATTTTTTGAAATGGATCGAGGCCTACCCATGTTACACGCGGCAAGCCGCCGAAATTGCGCGGTATATTAACCGTTTTCTCGGGATGCACTAGGACACAGGAGAGATCCTGACTGATAACGGGGCGGAATTCAGGGGAGAAGTGTTGAGGAATCTGGTCATACACGGTGTCGTTGTGCGGAATACCGCGACCCACATGTCACAATCCAACGGGCTGGTAGAAAACGCAAATAGGGTGATAAGGACAGCGCTGCGACGAAACATCGCGGCACGAGATCCGAGGCCTTGGCCCGATATCGTCGACCACATCCTGGCGGTCCACCGCGAAACGCCCCACGAATCGATGGGCCTGAGCCCCTTCCAATTAAGGACCAATAGCGTCGCTTGCGTTTCGATACCCAGCCTCCCCGATAAGTCCACGCTAAACCGACGGCCCACAAGGGCCACGGTTCGGGACAAGGCCAAGCGGCACTTAGAGCTAATGGAACGGTCCCTCCCCAGGCTAGCCCGAAAACGCCAGAAAATGACCGAGTTGGCCCATGGCCGACAGATCCGAAGCTACGAGGCCTGGAACGGGAACGCAGATCCACGGCCCCAGTACAAATTGGGGGACATTGTGCAGGTAAGGAAATGTGCTCGTCAGGGTAAGCTAGCGCCACGATTCTTCGGGCGATTCCACGTGATTGAGCTCGGACCGAACGGCGTGAACACCGTGCGGCTTGCGCTTGAGGTCTCCAGCAGCCGATCGGCTCGACCGATCACCCGCCACATGTCTTATCTACGTCCCCTTCCTTCTTCGTCCTCTCCACCTTCATTTGTCTCTTCCTCCGCTGCGGAAGAGGACGACGACTACTTATCGCCTGTCCATCCCTCACCTTGTTCTCTCTCAGGTACCCCGTCCCCGCCACCATCGCCATGAGCTTTGCAACAGAGCAAGTGATCGGTGCGCGGCTACTTACTCCGAGGGGCCGAATCAGCGTCATCCGGCAAGTGCAAGGGCCCCATCTCTGTGCTGATCTCCTGCGGTTCGCAGCCTTCTTCAGCACAGCGGCAATCCACGCGGCGGCGGAGATCTGATTCATAGAGGCGGCCACTATGCACATTCTGGCCGAGATCCCGGCCTTTCGACGACTGTCCCCTATCGGGATCAGCCACGTCACCGTCGTCATCGTCTTCAAGAAGGACATCACGGTGATTCCCTCGGCGATTCATCCCGACTTCTATCGGACTCTGCGCGCTTGGGCCGAGGAAGTGCGCACGGCATAGACGACACTCCTTGCTCATCGAGGAGATACCTTCTTGCCCGCACACGACACCGACTTTCAACTCCGCTCCTCCGGCATGTCGCCGGCGATCGTACTTCCCGAGCTTCGTCCCTTCGCGCCGCCCCAATGAGTCACCGCCGCCTCTCCTACTTCGGCCTTCCCTCCTGCATCTCCACTCTTTGGCAGTCCACGCGGGCCCTTACTCTCTCCTATCATGTTAAGGAGACCAGCGCGCCTATATTGAACAAAGAAAAGTGGGATGTGTGGTGGAAGGACTACATTGAACTCGTTTTCTGCTTGTTGGAGATAGAGTTCCGCGGGTCAGAATCGGCGCCGTTCGGAGAAGGGGCAGAACACCCAGAGGACAGTGTGGAACTCCTAATCATCCAGGCTTGGAGGACGGCACAGGAAGGCGATCTGCTGGGGATCGTATTTGGAAAGGTGGAGGAGGGAGGTCTTGCCCTGGTCACGAGCGAGTTGTTGGTGTTCCTGACCCAGCTGGTGGATGATCTGCACCTGGATATCTTGTCGCGGTGCGACGAGCAGGCCGGCACCACGTGCTGTCTCGGACGCTCGAGCCGCACTTGGTGTGGTCCACGTGTACGGAGATCGACAAAGACAACTGTCTCTATCCCTCCCAGGCGCTCTATTTGGAAATCGACGTCACCGATCTTACGTTCTAGGACCCGATCGCGCAGAGAAACGCAGCGCAGAATGAGGAGATAAGGGAAGCGGAAGAAGACAGAGAAGAAGAAGAAGAGTTATTGAGTGAGGGACGGGACGACCCCGACTACGTCCCGGAGAGAGAAGCAATGATAGCGGGAGGATCGAGCCAGCAGCACGATAAGAACGAAGAGGTGGAAGAGCAGAAGGAGCGAAAGTGACGGGAAAACACGGAGGGAAAGCGGCCCGTGAAGGAAGAAACGCCTATCGATTCATCAATAGGAGATTCGTGGCGCGATCCGAAGCCGCTAGAGGAAGAAGACGATGGAACCGCCGCAGAGGGATCGCGACGGTGAAAAAGAAGAAGAAGCGAATTGTCGGCTTCATCTGGCTCCACACCCCGGCCTTCCGTTCGTCTACGTCAAGATCTCGGCGTTCGGGCTTCGTCCCCGGTCATTCTCTCGCCGACCCCGTGACTACCTCATGCTTACCCACCTCCTTGGTAGACCTCCGTTCCCCCCCGATGGATGGTGCCCTTTCCCCCAGAACCTTTTCTACCATCTCTACGCTACCCGCCTTCTAGTCTTCGTCTATCCGCATGCCACCACCCGCTCTGTAGTTGATTCCTTCCTCCTTCATGTGCTTCTGTTTAGCGCAGACTGGCGGGAATATAACCACGTAGAAATATAATGTGTTATATCCGGAATAATCCCCGCCTGTGAAGACTGTGAGGATTTTCGCGCCGCCTTGCGTCAAACCCTTTCCACCATCTACCCCAACTACATTGCCACTTTTCGCCATCTTCACGAAGATCCTCGCTTTCCCAGCATCCATCGCTCCTTCCACTACGCTACCCTTCCCGCCTTCGCCTCCCCCGCCATCAGTCAGTTCATGCCCCCTCTCCCCCTAAACCACCCACCCCCACCACCATCGATGATCCGGTTGCCCTTCCCCGGGAACGTATGATTTAGAGTGTCTACCCTCCTTTTCTCACTGATGCATGTTCGATTGAGACGTGTCACAGTGACGACACGTGTGATCCCCTCCTTGGATTGTCAATGACCCTTCCTGAGGAATTAGTAGTTAGAGTTGTGTTTGCCACACTGAACGACGTCCGCACTCATTCAAATGGTAAGTGGCACAAGAGGAAAAGCTCCACGTGTCGACCGATTAGATAGAATGAAACGCGTCAACAAGCAAGCAGGAGCTTGCTAATATTGGAACCCCTGGGCGTCACATATGTGATGATCCGATTTCCGCACCACGCGATTTCCTGCGCGATAACGATGAGGGGTCCTAAGCTGGGAGGAATGGGCCAATTACGAAAGATCGGGATAGGAAGGAAATTGCATTGGTGTCCCTGTTTCTTCGTCTTTTTCGTCGTCTCCTTTTTCGATGGTTGCGTTCGGAACTGGGCGTGTCCCGCGACGATCGGTCGATTGGTCGGTTGAATGGCTGGCGCGCTTTCATGCGCGCAATTAATAACTGTTGACGTCGCTTCTTTTGTTTCGATTTTGGAATTTAGGCACGGACATCGCATGGGAATTTGCTTCGTTCTTTTTGAATTTTCTTTTTGAATTCTTTTTCGAATCTTGTCGAGCCCCGATGGCTCTCGAAAATTCGGACTTTCCTTTCGGAATTTGTGTTTTCCGCCTTTTTCTGTGTTAGATAGGAATTTAGGAATTTTGTAATTATTAGGAATTTCTTCTGGGCCGCGCAGTGTTTTTTGCTTATGCGCTTCTTCGTGCGGCTGCAACGGAACTCTGATTAGTCGGCGCCTTTAATCGTGTGTGTAACTGTAATTTTGGGCGGGCGTCATTGTAACTGTATCTTTCTTCTTGTCCTTCGTCTTTCCCGCCTTCGCTTCTTCTTGTGATGTCTAGCCCGCCCACGGGCTGCACGATCAGATCGATGCGTGGAGAGGGGCAAAGTCCCCCACGCCGCGGCCCGGTCATGCAAAACGCAGGCGCTCCCTCTCTAATCTCCTTTCTAAGTCTTTGTAATTATGTGTTCTTCGCACATGCATGCACGCTCTAAATTTCGGCTGCGCGATTAGTTAGCTCTCTTAACCAGCTAAGTGGAAGCTCGGGGTAGCGCGATCAGTGAGGGTCGGCTCACGAGCGAGGTAAGAGGTGAGTTGAAGTGGGAGTCGGGCGACCCGACGAGCTGGTGCCAAACGCGCGGGGTTGACGCGGGCCACGACGGACTGTGGGCGCGGGCAAACCTGACGGGTGCGGGAGGACTAAGCGGGGTGACGGCTTCGTGGGTTGGTGCATGACGACGGACTGTCCGCATCGATGAGAGAGAGAGAGAGGAAGAGGGAGTTGAGGTTGATGGACGCCGATTTGCTGTTTCTTTTGTCTTTTCTCCCTCTCTGCTGGTGTATATAAATTTTGATTTCGGATCAGGGCGATTCGCCTTTTTTTGTTTTCAGAATCTTGGCTTGGTTTTCTATCGTCTACACTCGTCTTTGCGATTTCCATCTCGGATCTCCAGTGCATTATGTTGAATGAATGGATGAATGGATGTTATATCTGGTTGCTTGATCTTTGCCTTTGCCCATCGTCCTGATGCATTCGTGAGTAGGGTAGGAATTTTTGTGTTGTCATCAATACTGCTTTTGTTCTTGTTTACCCATTGATTGAGCTGTTGCGATTGTTGCATCTTGCTGGCTCAAAAATTACGAAAGGATTAGATGGTCGGATAACTGTTTGCCAAGAAAACCAGCGAACGCCGCGCAGGGGCGCGTGTAGGTGTGATCTGATCTGCGCACTTACACGAGTCCCCGCGCGTCGATTCGCAACCCACCACATATAAAAAGACTTAACGATTAGGGGGATATTGCCTGATTGGATGTGGCCCTTCAGCGTCGGCGACGAAACAATAATCCCGCGTGAACACGTGTAAGCGCGACTCGCGCAGCCTACACGTATTCACAAGCGGTCATCGCAATCGATGAAGACACATCCTTATGACTTTCGCGGCTCTACGATGACATAATGACATGCTCCGGGAGCTCGGATTCGTCGTACGACCAGGAGTACTTCACCCCTTGGATTGAGGAGTGCCTCCGACAAAGGTTCCCCCGCCTAACCGAGAACCGACTATGTCCTAGGGAGTTCCATTGTGCCACAACCAGCGATCCACGGTGCTCTGATTTCCCCACCGCAGACCACACTCAC
>BFEA01000130.1:1100953-1129723 GCA_003427395.1 Chara braunii
ACACACACACACACACACACACACACACACACAGGGTGGTTTTTTAACTTTTTTTTTCTACTTTTTTTTATTCCACGCGTGTCCCGCCACGTGTCCGAGCCCCATTGCGATCGACCCGTTGACCGGAATTCAACGGGAAGCCCCCGTTATACCGTTCAACGGGGATTCAACTCGGGCGTCATGGCCGTTCAATGGGTTCAACGGAGTTGAATAAATCCCGTTGCGAGTTGAATGGACACACAGATCACACCCACCCCGAAGGGACCTTCCGATGAACCGCCATCCTCTACACAGATGGATCGAACGGCCATGAACGGCCATAAATGACCCGCGCATGCCATCTGCCTTATGACCAGAAGTGGTCCGCCCTCTCTGCCAAATTGCACCCGTGCCCCCGAAAAACTCTGCCACAGGAGATCTCAGTTCTGACCTGGGACTCCACCCCCACTTTCCCAAAAATCCTTGGCACACCCCTTGCCGCACTTCCAGGCCCACACCCCACTCCGATCAGGAAGTCGCGCTGGGCGTGAGGTTGGGCGTCACAGTAGTCCCCCGAGGCCCGAGCGCGTCAGCTCGAAAAATTTTCAACCAAAGTTGACAAGTGATAAAATGGCGCTGAGCGCCGTAACGTGAAAGCCCCGACTGGTGATTACCTTACACGTGTTTCGGCCGGTCCACCAGTATACCGGCCATCCTCAGGGGTGGCGCTGGTTGACGAATAAGAAAGACAACAAACCTAATATAGTAACCACAAAGCCCAGGACCACTGCAGAGGGTCGAAAAACCATGTACCCGGTACCAGAGTGGAACCTGAGATGGGACCAAAGAATAAAGGACCACATACCCGGTGCCAAGGTGGAACCTGAAGCTATATCACACCAAAAATAACCCAGGGCCTAATTCAGCGGGCCCAGCTCGTAAAACAGCGAACCCAATCTGTCCAGACCCCCCCTACCTTAGTGTTAAAGTTCGTAAGTGCCTTGTCAAAGATATTATCTGGAAAGTCCCTCCTACGTAATTCCATTTTAAGACTAAACAGATAAGCAGCCTCCGCAGCGGGCAATGTGCCCATATCATAAGCCTTACGAAAAAATGAGGTAATAACTGCAGCCTTTTGCTTTTTACTGCAAAAGGGACTGAAATTCTGCAAGTTACGAAAAACAATGCCAGCACCATCCAAGATAGAATCCTGGTTCTTATGCAGAGGCTGACGGTAAACCTTAGCTGGCTGCTCCCCAACCAATAAGCAACAACCTAAATACGGCCATTGAAGGCCCTCCCTAGTGCTTTCCAAAGTCAAGTGCTGATCGTAGCAGGATTCCTTAAAGGTGGAAAGTATCCTAACAGCCTTCTCTTTAGACCCAGCCTTCTCAATCTCGTATTTAACGAAGATAGAAACGTCATCAAACAATCTACAACCTTTGACCAAACGTGCATCATTTCCCAGACCCCGAAGGAAGGTAAATTCATTATGAACACACATAAGACAAGCAAGAGCCGGGCTCGAGGATTTTCCCATCGGTATTCATTTATTTTTTTCTTTTTTCTTTTTTTTTTTCAACCGGGCAGTGCTAGAGGTGCTGGTATGAGCAGACACCGCTAGCACCCCCAAGATGGCTCCATCTGTTGGTGGGGAGCAACACCTGCTGGAAACCGGGTCCAGCATCCCTTACATTGTGGTAAAAAGAGATGAGCTGTGAGATAGCTGCCGTGACTCCTGTGCTGAGGACCTGGATCCAGCATCCCATTACTCTACTTTGACTACCAGAACCCTCGGTCAGGGTCCAAAACAGGGGCACTGGGGGTTCCCATCGGTATTCCTAAATGCTGCTTGAGCACTTTCCCCATGGCCATAGTATAAGTATTGTCCAGGTCATAGCATTCTAAGGGACAACCAAGGGTTGCTGTGGGGAAGACGCTGGCCGGAGCTGGGGTGAGTTGTGTTGCCCTATAACCTAGCAGGGTGGGGGCATGAGGCCTGGGAGAGCTCTACAAGGAAAAGACAGTGTTAGAGAATTCTAGAGGGTTTCGTTAGAAATTTCGGGGTTTCTAAGCATTCGAAAGACTTCTGTGGTGACCGTCTTCTTTTTTCAACTTACTAATGACTTTCCTGAATAATTGATTTCCAAAAAAAAAAAAAATCAGTTCTCAAAAAAGAAGGAGATGAATGAAGGGAGCTATGATGCTGATTGGTGGCTTGACTGGTATTTGCCTTAGTCCTGAGTCTCAGTGGTTTGCGAATAGACGAGGCCAGAACGACGCTGGTCGGTGCTGGGGCTTGGTTGCACTGCCCTGTAACTCAAGCTGTACGAGGGCATGAGACCTGGTAGAGAGATCTGGGGAGTTGTCGAGGGTGGAAGGCACTCTAGTCTCTTTCGGTGAACTGGTGCCTAGTCGATGCTGGCCGGAGCCGGGGCGGGTTGCTTCGCCCTGTGGCCTAGCAGGTCGGGGTTTTCTGGAGTGGGTCGTGCCACTCTGTAACCTAGCAGTTGGGGCATGATGCCTGGTAGAGATTGGGCATCGGGATATAGGGGTGAGGCAGGTAGGGTTGGGCTGTTGAAAGGCCTTAAGCCAGGTGGTTTTTCAGTCTGAATGCTCCTTTGATCCGAGCTTTGGGGGATAGAGAATTTTAGTGTTCTTTGTAGATTACACAGTAACTGTTGTCTTTCTTAGCCGACGCCGGGTAATGGCCCCGGTATCTTAAGGATTTCTCCGTAAATTTCTGAATTTCTGAATTTCTGAATTTCTCAATATGATCTTGAATGGGACGCTGGGCCTGGTTCCCAGGACGTGCTGCTCCCCACGAATAGATTGGAGCATGTTCCCATAAATAAAAAAAAAAAAGACTGTCTGCCTTCCAAGCAGGGGATATGGGTTCGATTCCCGTTATCTGCAATAATTATTCCGATTAGATTGAAAAAAAACTGAGATAAATGCCATTGGGGAAGGCCTGGTGCAGAGTGCTGCCTGTGTACTTCGATTTCTTCCCTTGAATGAAACATTGGGCCTCGCCACACTACTCCGGACTTGGCCATTTTTGGCACTCCCGAGTTCAACCTGTCAGATTGAATTCGGGAGCTGTCAGAATGTGGCTCCCAAGAGCACTCGCAAAATCGCTTGAGCCTCCCTATTGTAAAAGGCCATTTTCGGGAGACCTCTCGCGGAGGCCTGTGTTTCTACCGGAGAACTCGTGCGCAGACAAGCATTCTCCTCACAGTTTCCGTCTGAAGTGCGCCTCCTGGCCTCTAAATCGGAGAGCGCCCCAGGTCGGGAGTGCACTGTGGCGAAGCGCAATCCCGAATGGATTTTCGCATCTTCGGACGTTCGGGAGTACTCCCAAATGTTTTTTCGCCAAGTCGGGAGTAGTGTGGCGAGGCCATTGTCAAGCTCGTTCTGCAAAAACCCAAGGGGAAAAGATGATTTAGTCTGCTTTGAGAGCTGAAGAGGCAACCCTGGCTCCTTGTCTTTTTCTACGTACAAACTTGGCTGTTTTTATGGGATGCTGGACCCGTTTTCCAGCAGGTGACACTCCCCACCAATAGACTGGAGTCACCGGCAAGTTAGCGCTAGAGGTGTATGCTTCTATCATAATTCTTTTATTATTATTATTTATTTATTTTTAACAGTATTTTTTTTTTCTTTTTTTTTTTTTTAAAGGAGCAACATTTATAAAGCTGTGCCAGGAACAGGGCACCGCATCCCTCATAAAGTTCTTCGCACCTCTAAGGCTGAGCAAGGCTCTCCGGCCAAGCAAAGCCCAGGCCACGACTCTGGCAAGATTTTACTCCTATTTCTCATCTGAATCCAATCCCTCCACTAACTAACCATATCCCTAAAACCAAATGTAACCTTATCCTAAAGAAAATCTATAGACTCTACTATGAAGTTATGAACACTAATTTGGACACTCTAGAAGGTTTGTTTGATTGTAGATGTGTGCGGGTGACAAGTGAGTTGACTCAACCCCTCGTGCACAAATACACAGTCCGCTCGAGCGTAATTACACGCAAGTAGTCAAGTACATACAACCGCGATAAAAAAAACATGAACATCAACAACAACTGAAAAAATCACACTCCGGTGGGTATGGCTACCCCTTGAAGGACTGACCAAAAAAGAAAGGGAACAAAAAGGGGGCATGAACTATGATCACTTTCTATCATCACTCCTAGCTGTTCTTGCGGGTGTTTTTGTTAACAGAAAAAGAAGAGGAAAAAAAGCCGCCTGCCTGTGGACTGCTGTTCAACAGTATTTGAAACTCTCTCTTTTCTTTTTACCATTAATAACTTGGAGTACCAATCTATTTCTTCCCTTTCTTATCAAAATAAAAAATAAAAAATAAAAATCTTCCGTTTTTTACTGAAGGGGGTTAGACTTTGTCAGTGACTAATAAAATAAAAAAAAGACTTTGTCAGTGGGAGACCTCACCTCCCCTAAGGGGAGAGGTCCCACTTGCACGGATAGAGCGGTATTGGCCGTTGATCTCAAGTTTGAGATGAGATTCAATTTGATTCGAAGGCTAACCTCTTCACCCCAATAGAATGCCGGGTCATTATGGCTGTATTTGGGCCAAGTTTCAATCCAAATGCAGCAATAATGACCTGAGCATTCTATTCGGGTGAAGACAGTAGTATCTGTGAAGTCTCCATGGAGATGCAATCTGGAATAAAATTTTGGTGTTGTTTCACCAAAAGAAAAAAGAAAAAAGAAAAAAGAAAAAAAAAGAAAACAGAACGAAGGATCTGCAGACAGTTCCAGCTCCCCCCATCCTTCCCAATAGAACAGGAGCCAGCAACATGTGCCAAGAGAAATACAAAACAAAAATTTAAAAGGCAAAAAAAAAAAAACAAGAGAGGACAAAAAGATATTGGTGAGGGAGGGGAGATCCCACCTTCTTGGCCCGAAGCCCAATTAAAATAAATAAATAAATAAATAAAATTTAATAAAAATCTCCACCTTCTTCCCCAGAAGTTCATCGAAAAGCAGGGGACCAGGTCCCACCTAATATCCAAAATTTCTGTTTCTGACCGTACATCTGCCGCGGCAGATGTAGTACGGTCAGGAACGCCCAAACCAGGGGAACCAAAAAAGAAAAGAAAAGAAAAAAGAAAAAACGGTGGGACCTTGCCCAGGGCCATCATCATATAATGCATACAAGCTGTCTGTTTGTCAGTGAGTGGATGACATACAGTGCCTATCATGTGGGGTTGGGGCCCCGCTCCACTTCTCTCGAAATGTGCAAAAGGAGAGTGAATCTTCCGCTAGAACATGGAAAGATACTCCACCATGATTGTTGTCTTTTGTGCATGTCGACAGTGGTGCAGCGAGGCCCTTGAAGTAGGTACCACTGAGTAAGGATTCTACATGAACTTGTACATTCTTGCCGGCCAAACAGAATGCACGGTCATTGTGATCGTATTTTGGTACAGCTTTAGCCTTCTGGTGTAGACACGGCGATAATTACAGTTGATTGTAGTGGGTGAAGGCGATGGTGGTAAGCAGCAACAGAGGCAGTAGCAACAGAGGAAGTGCAAAAGGTGGGGGAGGGGGTGGGAGAGGGGGAGGGGGAGAAAGAGAGGATGTACTCAGGTCCCACTTGGTTGGTCATTACGGCCGTATTTAGGGCATGATTACAGTTCATTCTAGTTGGGTGAAGGTGGTAGTGGTGCACAGCAACAGAGACAGTGCAAAAGGGGGGCAGGGGTGAACGTACTAAGGGGATAGGATCCCACTTAGACTGATTGTTGGCCTCTGGCCATTGATCCTCGTGATCGATCTATGGTCAGAAACTACAAATCCGGATAATTGAGACATCGGCCCAGTAGATTCTGCATGCAAAAAAATAGAAAAGGAGAAAAAGGACCAGCCCTGTAGCATATAGGACTTTCCTGGAGGTACCTGACTGTGCCACCTTGGACGTAATCTGACCGCAATTGCATTCAGGATAGTACGGGTTCGCTAAAAAGTCCTTAGGAGTGTCAGGATGCCCCTCCCTTGGGAATGGACTATGGTCTGCACCCAGATCATGCAGCCATTATCGCTGTATGTAGACTTGAAGTTCCCGCAAATACAGCTATAATGACCGTGCATTCTTTTCAGAGGACGAGTGAAGGCAAAAGTGTAGGCCAGCACTGATGAGCCACTCTGTAACGCAGCAGTTGGGGGCACGAGGCCTGGTAGAGATTGAAGGCGTTTTGCGCACGCGCGGGCTTTCATCGGCGCTAGAGTCACGCCACGTCACGGGTTGACGGGCTTGAGGCTCTGACCCCCGGAGACGGGGGTTCCACGCGGGTCTCCATAGCTGCTGCGTTCTTGACACGTGGCATTTTGGGCGAAGGTGAGTGGAGACGAAGTGGATTGAGTCGGCAATATAGTCAAAGTGCGGGCGTTCATCAGGTAGGGAAGTGGGTTGGGTGTATCGGAGCGTTGAGGCGTCGGTCGAAACAGGTGGAGCGATCAGGTAGCGGGAGGGAGACGTTGACTTCAGCGTGAGGCGGGCTCTAGTGAAGAGAGGCGACGTCCACGCAGTCAACCGGGCATAGCCCCGCTTGACACATGGCATTTTGGGCGAAGGTGAGTGGAGACGAAATGGAGTGAGCCGGAGATATAGTCAAAGTGCGGGCGTTCATCTGATAGGGAAGCGGGTTGGGTGTATCGGAGCGTTGAGGCGTCGGTCAGGTGGAGCGATCAGGTAGCGGGAGGGAGACGTTGACTTCAGCATGCGACGGGCTCTAGTGAAGAGAGAGGTGACGCCTACAAGCAACACGAACCCGAGGAAGGAGGGAGCCGGGACTTGCACGGCTACACACGGTCCGAGGAAGGGGAGGATAGAGTAGGATCGCGGGTGAGTGGATAGAGAAAGAGGCGAGACATCATCAACCAAGTGGCAAACATCGAGGGGCCCAGCAAGTAAGGGGTGCCTTCCAAGAGAGACCGGTTTTAACCCTGCGGGCGAGGCGAGACAGAGCAGATACCTAACTTAGAACCAGGCCACTGATCCTCAACGGCCTCAACGGCCTCAACGGCGATAGATCAAGAAAGTGAAACAGAGACAGGAAAAGGGAGCTTCGGTAAGGTAGAGAACCACGCATATGTGGCAGGGGAGGGGATATGACATGACAGGTAAGCTCCAACTGGGGGTCGCTGCAGGACAGGTAACCACAACCCGAACACACCCTCTCGTCTGATCCTGAACGAACACGAATATGACAAAATCAACCCTGAAAAACCGAATGGTAAAAACCATGGCTCCAACGTGGAAAAAAAAACAAAAATTGTCTGCCACGATTTTTTTCCAAGGGGCCATGAGGCACCACGCAGCACAGCAACTTTCGGCACACAGCGGGGAACAGTTGATGGCCAGTGCATCGCTGCCAGCCGCTGGAGCCACAACACAGGCGCAGCCATTACATGCAGCCAGCTCATCCGTGGCGTCCACTGGTGCCTTGACACAAACGAAACTAACGCACGATGCCTCCCATGACCGGCGCACCCAAGAGGAAGGGAAACAAATCCAGCCTCTACAGGTGGAGGAAAAAGACGGGTTTCGACAGCAAGAAGCCAATGGGGACACTTGGGCACAAAGAGTAAAGAGGCCCTTCAGCCATGGAAAGCTAAACGTCAAAAGACAGACGGGAGGAGAGTCCACCACGGAAAACCTGACAATCCCCCTTGATGGGCTGACCTCGGCCAGCGCTTTCTTTATGACACGACTCCTCACAGCCTCGGAGAAATCAGTGAGGGAACAAAAAGGCAAAAGGACCATGGTCACGCACCTCCCCGGAAGCAGGCCTGGTGCTGCGTGACAAAATTTACACCGAACATGCAACTAACTGGGTTTTTCACGACGATGCAAGCTACAAGTCCACGAATGATAAGATTGGATGGATCCGAAAGAGGCTGGAAACCTTAAAAGGCAACAAGGATATCACAGCGGACTTTTTCATTATCCACCCAGTCTCCAAAACAATCTTCACTGTTCTTAGTCTCTACACGGAGGACAAAAAAACGATGGACAGATGGCGAAACATTCGCTGTGACAGGTCGGAGGTCCGACTTTACCCATGGTCCCCCCACAAACGCGCCGCACCGGAAGAGCGGAGGGACAAATTGATGGTGGAAAATTTTTGGGTGGAATTCCGCCACATCCCCATCGAAATCCAAGCGGCGTTTGAGCAAGACTTTGGGGAGAAATTTGACATCGTCGACTTTATAGAACCCCTTCCCAGTTATGTGACTAGAAGGGACAACTATTTGATGTTGGCATTAGACTACCCACCCGACCAACCGTTCTCCATTGACGATGTCATACCATATTGGATAGGTGACCACGAGTACAAGATATACACCGCACACAAACTCAAACCGTGGTGTATGAAATGTAAGGCATATGGCCACTTATGCACGGAGCAAGCGTGCCCACAGCATCCTGGCAGGAAAGCAAGGATCACAGGGAGACTGACTCGAGATCCCTTCAAAGTGGATAACTGGAGGACGGTCAACCCTGGACACAAAGGCTGGGCTTTCATTGATCAGTAGGAGAATGGGAAGAAGAAGGGGTGGGTGTGGGAAAGACAAACAGAACCAGAATGGAGTACCAAACCCCCGGAGGAATGGGTGCCCCCGAAACCGGTGGAGGCTCACATAAATGCCTCAGCAGGAACATCATCAGAGAACACAGAAAAACTGCCTGCACAAGGAAAAGAGAAGAATATCGGCAAGCTGCCGGCACAAGGCAAGGAGAGTGAGCGAATGACTTCACTGGGGCATAATACAGGGGACCCAAAGCAAGGAAAAGACAAGGAGCCGGATCCAGCAAACTACATAAATCTCTCCCTGTCTGACCCGCCCCGAAAGGTATCTGACGAAGAGGGGGTACGCGGGACAGACGAGGGGCCACTCAGTCAATTCAGCACAGAGAATCAGTTCGGGATACTCAAGGTGGCCGAAGGGGCAGGGGAGGAGGAGGTGGAAGACGAAAGTATAGGGCAAGGGATAGAGAGGAACGACTGCCTGACGGACTTGAGAAAGATCAAGAAGAAACTGCGAAGAAACAAAGGAAAAACCCAAGAAGAAACATTAGAAACATTAGTTGATGGGCCGGAAGAACAGCAAAACCAGGCACAAGAAATGGAGGAAAAACACGAACCCACAGACCCATTCAAAGGAGTGTTCAGACCCAGCCCGATGGACTGGAATGAATCTCCCGTGACACACCCCACACCTCTGCCCCCCCCACCCGACATCGTAATGACCGAATGTACACCTGACACAAATGTCGATGGAGATAGTGCAGGGAAAAGGGGGGAACAAACAGCAGGCTTTGCAGATCGTTCCATGCCTGGTCAAGACCAGGTCACAATAGAAGCCAAACTGATAGCGGTAACGGAATGGCTGATATTGCGACTGCAGGAGAGGCACCCGGGCCAGTCGACCGAATTCTGGGACAATTCCTACGTCGAACTGTTTGACCTGCTGGACTCGAGCCCAGCCTGAAAGAAGTCTTGCAAAAGGGCCCTTCACGGGAAACCCCCTGGGCCAAGATCATGCTAAAGATCCTAACCAGAATCCAGACGGGTTTCTCATGCCCACAGACCAGTGACGCCAAAAACACCGAAAAGAGCGAAGCAACGACGGAAGCAGAAGGGGTGGAGAACCATATCCCACGCACCCCAGACCCCCACTCAGAGCCCCCCCCCCTCCCCCCTACCCCCTCACAGACCTCCGGATCACCTACCGATGGGGTGGAGAAACAACAAGGGGGGGAGCAAGAGTTGGACAAGGAAACGGGAAGAAAGGATGAAGAGGAAACAACATCTAAACGAATGCACCTTAGACACCTGGTGGAAAAGGGACAACATGAGAGAAAACTCTCAACCGAGGGAGTCCTAGTTCTTCCAATCAGAAAAAAGGAGGGTCGATGGGAAGTAGGCTCGTCCAAAACGGGAGAAGATAAATATGGCGGCGTCACACTGCTGGGCTGGGTGAAGGGAGGGAGCTGGATGGGCTACCAGGTGGCAGAGCTACTATACGATCGAGCAGCCAGGGAATTCATATCAAAAAACTTCGAACCAGGAGTCTGTGCAATGTACACAATGACATATCAGACGCACAATGTGGCCTGCAAGGACCTGTACATTAAATTCGAAGCCACCAAGGAGGCGGATATGAGATGGTACACCCATCAAGAACTATCAGAGCTGCAGATTTTGAAAGTGAAACCAAGTGGCATCTGGTCTGAACAAGACATGCTGACAATACTTAGCTCCATCCTGAAACAGGGTCTGATACTAAATACCGTCAATTGGGATGAAACTTTCTGGGCCCGCCTGTAAGACATTTGTCTCGTCTGATGGATCTCATTGAAGCGGTTTACCAACGAAATAAACATTGGAGACAGATTCTGGAGGTTGCAGACCTGGATTTGCGGTCCATTAATGTGAACGGTATAGCATCTACCAACCACGACAAAACACGGGCAATCTGGGACCAATTGCGGGGGGTAGGAGGCAAATCATGGCCAGACATAATTTGCGCACAAGAGACTCATACCATGGACAAACCCGAGCACCAACGAGCGCATAAAATCGTCTGGCCATTCCAAAAAATTCAGGCATTCGCCCCCAGCCTTGGGAGCGCGGGGGTGGCCATATGGGTCCCGCCAGGATCACGGGCGGAAGTGGTGTACTCAGAGGCCGACCAATCGGAAGGGAGGTGGATAACAGCCCTAGTAATGCTAGAACTCGAGCTCGTATGCGTGGTATACCTCTATGCCCCGAACGATGTCCGAGAAAGAAAGGAATTTTTGGCAAAATGAAGGACCGCCTGCCTGCTGGCATACCTGTAATTTTGGCGGGAGATTACAATGCAGCCCCGGAGCGGGGCTTGGACCGATGGCAATCTCCTACCCTGTGCCCTTGGTACATGGAAGAGGACGAGATAATCATCAAGAACCTCTGTGTCTCCCTAGGGGTGTACGACTCATATCGCTGTGCCCACCTAAAAGAGAAAGTGTTTACATGCTGAAGAATCAACGCCACGAACCGACAGTCTAAATCTCGGATAGATCTGATCCTTATTTCAGAGGATCTGGAGGGGGCCCTTCAAATAGCAACAATCCTCCCCCCCAATCCGTGCACAGGTCTCGACCAGAGGACATGCATGATTGCATTGACCTTTCATGAAAGACCGGATCAGGGACCAGGCTATTACAAATTCAACACTTCCCTTCTCACAAGCACACAATTCACAACTTACATACGAGATGTGTGGTCCTATTGGCGAACGAAAAAAGAACTAATAGACTCAGAAGTAACTTAGTTCAACAACGGCCTCTTCTTTTTGGCAAAAAAATGCAAAGACTATTCAAAACTGTCGGCATCACATAAAAACAAACAAGAAATGACACTGCTAAATCAAATTCAACAGCTGGAGGACCAAAACTAAACAGAAATTCAGACTATACAGTTAACAGCAATGAAGGCACAACTCCTAGATTTTGCAAAACACAGATGGAATGGTACACGGATCAGGGGGAAATTAACACGGCACCAAACGGAGGCAACAATGGACACCCTGTTCTTTAGCATGGCCAAAATTAGGACAAGAAGAACGACGATAGAAGCACTGATGAATCCCTGGGCACAAGACGACCCCTCGAACCTCACCACCCCAGAGTGTGTGAAGATCGCGCGGGATTTCTTCCAAGATTTGTTCTTATCCCACATTGCAGAACCAGGAGGAGAAGAGCATACCAGGGCAGTGGAGGACTCCCTTGACCCGCTCGAACAACACCTCTCCCAGCAGCAACGGGAAAAACTTGAGGGACCCTTAGCCAGAGAAGAAATATGGACAGCGCTGATGCAAATGGAGGAGGAGAAAACGTCCGGCATGGATGGTTTCCCGAAAGAATTATGGGAGACCATGTGGAACACTCTGGATGAGGACCTCATGTCGTATTACCGTCAAGTTTGGGAAACAGGGGAGATGGGGGAACTGGTGGGCCAAGGCGTTCTCACGCTTCTATATAAAAAAGGAGACAAGATGAATATCAGAAATTATCGACCAATAACTCTCCTGACTGTAGTTTATAAGATGTTGGCCAAGAGTCTTGCGAACCGGTTAATTCCTGTGATGGAGGATATCATTTACCCAGCCCAAACTGGTTTCATCCAAAACAGGAATATACAAGAAAATATTCTCTTGGTCAATGAAGTCCTAAGGCTAACTAAACAGCACAATCAAAATGCGGTCATAATCTTCATAGATTTTGAAAAGGCATACGATCACGTGGAGTGGTTCTTCCTCGACAAATGTCTCCACAAGATGAATTTTGGGTCAACGTTCAAGAGGTGGGTGTCAATACTCCACAGGAGTGCGACCACAAGGGTTCAAATCAATGGCAGCCTCGCACCAGAGATCCGGCTGACCCGCTCAGTGAGACAAGGAGATCCCCTGGCGCCCTTTCTTTTTGTGATAATAATGGAGGCCCTGACCGCAAATATAAGACAACACAAGGATCTGAGAAAGATCCGTGTGACCTCCATACCTGATGAAGCATTCCCAATCTGCTCCCTCTTTGCGGATGATCTGACTTTAATGATAGCTGCCACGCGAGAGAACATGGAGGTCACTCGCAAACGTATGGATAAATTCTGCAGTGTTTTTGATATGACCATAAATTGGGGGAGCAAAACTCAAGGATGGTGGATCCACTCTCAGGGGGGCAGGCCACCAGAGGAACCTAAAGTAAACTGGCTGGACAAAAGCACACCGGTCAGAGTCTTAGGGGTCCAAATGACTGCGGAAGGCCGCCCGCCTGCTAATGACGAATGGCTTACAGGACCAGCTATACAGAAGATGTCGGCATGGAAAGGAAAACACACCTCGCTATTTGGCAGAGCCATAGTAATCAATAACGTGGTGTTAGCCGCACTGTGGTATAAATCACTTATATGGCCCATGAGCAAAGAACTACAAAAATCCTTGAGAAGACAGGTGGCAGCTTTCCTCTGGAGAGGGGACCACGAATCACCAGCGGCAATCAGCAGAGTGGCGTGGGACTCAGTCATTTAGCCCAAACCCCAAGGGGGACTGGGCATCATTGACCTCTCCACGCAGGTAGCAGCGCTCAGCCTCAAATGGATCCAAAAACTCATTATGGAACCACACTCTCCTTGGATTGTGCTCGCACTAGACCAAATCAGAAGACAAGCCCCGCCAACACCTCCCTATGTCGACCCTTTACTATGGCTAGAAGACAGATACTGGACCCTCCCACGGTCCGCAGGCCGAACAAACACTACCCGGGACACATTCTGGTCGGAGCTCATACGAAACTGGAGAAGACTACCCCTGCCAGACAAACGGGCCCCGGATCGATGGGAGGAGGTATATAGGCAGCCCTTGTTAGGCAATAGGTGGGTAACAGACACAAGGGGATAGGTTCTGCACAGCACAGCAGTGCCCTGGAAGAACTGGGTTCGCAATGGGATCATTAGAGTAGGGGACATGTGGGATGAGCAGGAGAGAGATTGGAAAACTGTGGACCAACTTAAAGACCAGCTCAAATACACCCGTGCCCGGGAGGACCGTTTGGACGACCTGATCTCCTCAGTCCCACTAGACTGGTACCGCATACTCAAGAAGGGACCCAAATTGCAGAAGAGGGACTGGGTCGCAATAGCCGAGAGAAAAGGGTGCGTCGGCCGGATTCACGAGCTCCGACAGGAGGATGCACTTCTTAAACTTTTTGCAATCAGCGGGAGAAGTCGGTTAGAAGGTAGCCGTGACCCGTTTCTATGGATTGAACGAAACCACATTTTCAGAATCAGGGTGATGGAGGAAGGACAAGAAAGACTGGTGTACCGACCAGAACTCTCAGTTGCCAAGTTACCCTTCGACCCGCACAACTGGAGTTGGACCCTCTTGAAACCCTCGCTGAAGGGTCCAAAAAATGCTCTGTTCTTCCACAGACTCTCGGCCAAATCCGCCTATCGGATGCTCCGTCCAAAAAGAAAACTGGTCGACAGCATCAACGATCGGTGGGCCAAACATCTTAACATATCAACAGACTTACTGAAACCGATTAAATGGTTTCAGGACACAAAGCAGAAACCGACAAAGATTACATCCCTACAGTGGCAGATTGCCCACATATGCCTTCCCACTCAAAACTGGCTGATAGACCACACCCGGTTAGAACAAAAAGTAATAGCGACCCCGTGGTGTCCTTGCTGCCTGCAAAACTTCCCGCACCGCAAGATACCAGAAACGATTGAACATATATTTCTGCAGTGCCCAGGAACAGTCCTCATGCGGAGATGGTGGGACCGGATTTGGAGGAAAATTGTAGGTGACGAAGACTGGCCCTGGGAATGGAGAGCGATACTTGTTGGGTATTGGCCCCAAGGGCAGGCAAACGGATTCAGGGTCAATATATTTCAAATGGGTAGACGAGCCATTCTATGGACGTTGTGGTGGAGAAAATGTATATTGGCCATTGACAGAGCAAGAGTGGAAGGACCCGAAGTAACAGAGCAAATTAAACTGCATATACAAACAGAGCTGCAAGTGAGGTGGCAGGAGATGGAGAGAAAATTGGTCCTCTTAAGCGACATCCCTGAAATTCAAAGGAAGATTGAGGCCTTTAGCAGAGAATGGTTAGGGAGTGAACAAGGAGGATGGATAGCATCTGTAAAATAGGAAGGAAAAACCAGAGGACAGGCGCTTGGTCCAGATAAGGGGGGAAAGGGAACGTTGTGCAGCGATTATCAGCTAGTATTCAACAATTGGACTGACTTAGACCAAACAGTACCCCTTCGCCCCCCGCAAGACTTCCCAGACCCCTTCCCCCCGAATGCCCTGGCAATGGTAGATCAGGCATGGTATGGCCACTAATGGAGGCAAGGGTCCAGGCAACGTCTCATAGAATGCAGGGGCCTCATAGCAACTCAAACTCAAGTGGTCTCACAGAGGCACAATCAGCATTCTGGTGCCCCCCCGAGAAAGGACGGCGATGAGCGGGTGGAGGTCCTGACCAAGTTATAGACATACACAAGGACCAGTGGAAAGGTGTTGCAGATCAAAGGGGAAAAAGGTGGAAAAAAGGGAGAACTAGGTGTACAAGGTTGTTTCAGGCGCCCTATCCCGGGCGAAGAGGTTTTTCCCATTTCCTGAGTAGCAGGCTGAACAAATTTCGGACGTACGAACTGTTTTCTCAGCAAGATGTATCAATGGGACACTGGACCCGGTTTCCAGCAGGTGCCGCTCCCCACCAATAGATGGAGCCCCCCTGGCGGTGCTAGAGGCATCTGCTCTTATCAGCACCTCTAGCAACCGGGCGGGTTGTTAAAAAAAAAAAAAGCCTAGCACAGTTGGTAAGCCCTCCAGCTGACAGTGTCGAAATACAGACCTGAGTTCAAATCCTGTTGGACCTTAATGAATGGAATAAATTACGGAACTACCTTGGAGTTCCTAAGTACCAGCCTGAGGGAGAAAGAAACAAAAAAAGGGATTTTGTTGGCCTCAACTGTGGACTGCAGGTATGTTTGCTTCAGTGATGAAGCCCCTGTGGCGAGCCGGTAGGAAATAGGATTGGATGCCTGACTGTGGACATGTTGTGGAGAGGTGCACAAAGGATAGCGGGGAGAAGGAGGATCGACAGGGTATTCCGGCGCAAGGATTAGAGCGGGGAGAAGAAGGCCGCGAAGGATAGCGCGAAACGGGACCAAGATTCAGATGATCAACAAAGAGAAGAGGCGTGCGAGGCAAGGGAGAGATGAAAAATGGTTAGAGAGAAGGAGCGTGAGCGCGAAGAAGAAGAGTGTCGAAGGTAGCGAGGTAAGTGGGGAGGGAAGGGGAAATTCGCATGCATGGCGCCGACGCGGAGGCAAAAAGGGCACCGAAACAGTTACAGCTCATTCAGAGTCCTACGCTAATTTAAAATTGAAAAATACCATATCCGCGCGTGGAGTGAATGCGGGAAAAGTCCTATGCCTATTCAGATTCACACAAAAATTCCCAGAGTTTTCCAAGACGAAGTTGAGAACATTCATGCACTAGAAAGGACACATCAGATCCCGCTTATTCCGGAATTCCTAACCGTCGCGCCAAATTCCTAGCTCGCTTGCTAAGGCGCGCGTAATTCCCATGTATTTCCTGAGTTGAAAAAAAGATGGAATTCTAAAAATTGGCCCAAAATGACGAAGGTCTGGAGAGGGACGGGCCTCTCCAGTCACGAACAATGCACATCAATCCATGGAAATACAAAAAAGTGACTCTTCGGCCTTTTTGCAAGAGGCAATAAAAATTTGAAGAGGAAAAAGGGGGGGGGGGGGGGGGGAGGGAGGACAGAAGATGGCGCAGGTCCGGAAGCTGGCGCGTCACATGAGTGCGCATCCAAAGCATTTGGGTGATTGGTTGTCTGCATGAGTGCATGAGTGTGCTGATACCCTCTCTCCTCTCCTGAGTAATTGTCGATCCCCACACTTAGAGTGCGTGCGGGATGGTTGCCGACCTCCTTTCCCTCTTGAAGTTCCTTGTCTGCGCAAGTGCCACATGCCAACTTCTTCGTTCACCCGGGCATATGCGCAAGCGACCAGGGACATCAGGTGCGTGGGTGTATTTGCTTCACCCGACCTCTTTGTCGTCGGCCATCGCCATTTTGCGAAGGTAACATTTTTGTTGGGATCAACACAATTGGCGACTTTCATTCCTCTAGTGGGATTGGGCGCAATGGGACAAGTTGAGACTTGTATGAACTCAAGGTTTGCCACCCTCAACATGAGTGCAGTAATTGCCCGTGCTCAAACCTTTCATCGATCCACCACAACGACCTCCCTCCCTTTCCGATTGCAGACGAGGACCCCTTTTACTGCGATGCGGACATAAGGAGGACGCTATTGTGAACCTATCGGACTCACTTGTATAACCTGTCGAAGGCATGTTACATAGGGGGATCGGGGCTCGTTTTAATAGTCTAAGATTCGTTTGATTCACCGTTGCTGATCTTGCCGTGTAATGATCTGGCAGAGTTCCCCTGGTCCACTGTGCATGCCACGTGGAAGCCTCCGTTCAACTGTCGGTGGTGCCGATTAGGAAACTTGTGTTCCTGGTGGAGGTTGGTGTTGGGTTACGGGGGGTCCGTCCGGTTCCCGGATCTCTCTCGTAGCGCAGGGGCTCTACTAGCAAACTTCCGGACCAGGGTACCTCCACACCTGCCCTTGTCAGATGACGACGGATCGAGCCTATTGGACGGGCTTGGCAGACCTGACTCGGATGCTTTAAGTTAGGGTGTCCCTTGTCTCCTTGCCCCCCACGAAAAAGGCGGCGTGAACCTGCTAATTGAAAAGTGGTAGTTGAACCTGCTAGTTGAAAAGTGGTAGATCCATTATTGTTGTGTATAGTCTTTGTTGTTATATCTTGTGTTAAAAAGAGTTGTGTCCCACGACTGTGGGGGCAAATACGCCCAGTGGTCAGAAACTTGACAGCCGGCCTCGGCTGCGGTCGGTCGGCCCCGACGGAGATTTTCAGATATTTGTTTGCTTGTTTTTTTTTTTTTTTTTTTTTTTTTTAAAGGTTATTTCAGATATTTGTTTTTCGAGAAGTGTTAGCCAAAAAAAAAATAAAAAAATTGGGGTCGTATTTTTTTTTTCGCTCTACAACCCTATATTCTTATTTCTTTTTTTTACTTTATTTTTTAGTTAAAAAAAAAATAAGAAACAGAAATCGCTGAGGGCCTAAGGCACATCGTTGCACAGGCTAGCGCAGTGGTAACACTGCGCTAGTGCGGTGCTATTACGATGTGCGGGCCACAGGGGATCGCATGGGGGCAGCTCTGGATAAGTTGCGCTTAGCCAGAACTTGTTGTTGGGTATGGCAGAGGCGGAGAGGTGATAGAGGGTGTGGGCGCTGAGGTGGAGGCCACTTTGAGGGGGCTTGCACCTGCCATAGCCTGATCTTGGCCAACGAGAGTTGGAAATCCTAGATTGGCCACATAAGGAAGGGGAGAGATGTGGGGTTGGTACATATCGGTATTATCACCTGATCAACGGGTTTTCCATCTGATTATAGCTACTGAACATGATCGTGTTGCAACGGCGGTTGCAGTTTTATCTGTGTGAAGAGCAGGAGATGAAGGACAAGAGTGCATCGACAAAGATTGACTTCCGGGGCGTCGCTGACAACGGGTTTCAAGCTGCAACTGGGGTTGCCCATTGATGTCCAAGCTCCTACTTCGGGCGTGGTGCTGCTCATGATTCTCTTACCTTTGGTGCTTTCACTGATTCTTCATTGTGTTTTTAGATTTTAATCATTTGGCTCTGTCTTCTCAGTATAGAATAGTACCAATCACGGTTGTTTGGGAACTTTGGGGTGTATAATTACTCTTTGTGCACTGGTGATTTATCGACTTTGTTTGTCGCCAATCAGGGTAGCGATACTCTCTAGGTAGGATTGGTGCTGATTATGATCCTCATTTTCAGAGATTGGTGAAGATTTGCTACCTTGTTGTTGGATGGTGGTGTTAATTAGAGGTATACAGAGTGTAGAGTGACACTGTGAATTTTGTGAATGGTTGTTGCTTTTGCCCATGGGTTGGTCCATCATGTGCGTTGCTGATTTGGATTTTATTTGGGGTTGCTGATTGGAGGTGCATAGGGTATAGAGGTGTAACTTTGTGAATCATTTTGGGATTTTGCCCGTGGGTAATTAAGATTAGATCATTGACAATGATCTTGTTTCGTGCTTTTGGTTGGTGATCTGTTACCTGGCTTGGATTTCGCTAGATTAGGGTTGCCTTATAATGACGGTTTGGAGAAGAGGTGGATTAGGATTTTCGTTTCTTAAATTAGGGAATGTGATTTTGTCAGTTTACTTTTTTGGTATGAAAAACAAATCAATTTGTTTTTTTTTTCAATCTCAAATTTAGTGGGGAATTTTGATGTGACCCTGAGGCAAAAGTTGTTCAGTTGATTTTTTTGCATAACATATATTGTTTTTATTTTTGTTTGAATTTTTTTTTTTTTTTTCATGACTGGGGCCTCCCGGTCGTGACCGGACTCCACGGTCAAGACCACAGTGACCGCCGGGATTCATAGGTTTGTGTCTATATCTTAAAGTCGACAGGCAGCTCATAACCGAGATTAAGACTGGGATGAAGAGACTTGAAGAAAGCGATCAAGAACAGGTTCAAAACCGTGAGAGAGGTCAAGAATGGTTAAACGGTATCAAGAATGCGATCAAGACAAGATCAAGAATAAGATCACAAACGAAATCAAGAAGAGGATCAAGAGTGAGGGAAAAATCATGAATGGGATCAAGATCCAAATGAGGGTGCATTGTTCGCGAAGGGCATGTGGGGGTAGGAATCCAGGTTTACAATCAGGATCAAGACTATGATCAGGAAAGCGATCAAGTAGGGTGGGTAGGACCTTGTAGAAGTCGCAGAACGGGTGCTGAAATGTCTGTTCGAGTAAATGGATGGGGGAACAAGGAGGGTAGGAGTAAGAGAGGGGCCGCAGTTCCGTTGGGATGACCGATTGAGGAAGCGTGGACGTAGTAAAGTGCGAGAAGAACAGACGACTGCCCTGGAAAAACGTAAGGAGTTTGACCGAAGGGAGAGGGTGAGGAACCGGAGTCGAGGAAATCGATCCTCTTTGCATCACTATTAGGGTTTCGAAGAGGCGGGGGGGGGGTAAAGTGTGCCATCATGAACAACATCAAGACCGTGAGTGGGTTGAAGGGGATCAAGAACGTTGTCAAGATCGAGATCACGAACAAGATAAAAAACGGAATTAAGAAAGGATTCAAGAATGGGATCAAGAGCGAGAACATAATTCGATTCATGAGTAGGATCAACATCAAGATAAGGGTTTGGACGCTCAGTCGTGTCTCGCTTTCAAACCATCTACATCTATCTCAGACCTGCCTATAGACCTTGCGTGCTGGACGTTGTGAGCGCATCGGTCCGGCACCGCACAAAACGGGGCGGGACCCTCTCGGCCGCGTCACGCAGGAGTCGGTCTGATCCTCGTCGCGAATATACATGGAGCTTCCGCAAGCTGCTCCGACCAAGTGTGCCAGCCATACCTCTCGCGAGCCCATACGACAGGATAGGGCCTACACGAGGCACGACTTCCCTCCACCTTACGGAAGCTGTCACCTCCCTTCGGTAGGCATATCCCCGCCGAGCTACCAGTCCACAGTACGAAAGCTAATCAGCTGCAATCGCAGAGGTGGACCAGCCGAGGGCGTTTCTCGTTCGCTGTAGCATAGGGGGTACGTGCGGTTTTACACCTCTATCGGACCCGCACGTGAATCGACATCTTGGGGGGGCTGAGGTCCTAAGCGCGACTCGTTGTCGGTCGACTAGGACGCATCCCACGCACCATGCGTACACCACTCTAAAGAACATAAAACTAAAACAAACACACATAAACATACATATAAAGGACGACACAGAACAAACAACGCGACAACACTCTTAGTCCCGCAGTAGCCATCTCATAGCTCTCCGATGTGGAAATCGAATAGGCGTCGCTCGCGAGACTTAGTATAACACCGCACGGACGCAGGACTAACTCATATCGACTCGCAATGCAAGCATACACAAGCAGTGGCAATGATGGCGTACTACGTCGTACCCATACCCATGCGGTCCTCCTCAATCTCGAGGGTCGCATTCGATACCCAAGTGTTGGCTGACACGCACTTTGAGGGATTGATCTCTCGACGCTAAACGACTGCCAAGTGCGGTTGAAAACCACACCCTCTTCTGCACCCTGCGGAGAGTGGGTGGTACATTGGTTCATACCTGCGGTGACAATCGTCTTTTATTGCCTTGGATACCCGCTCTATCATCCAGGGTCTGAAGAGAAGTCAAAGGTTTTGACTTTGACGGCTGTCACGGACTACAACGTCTACCTATAAAAATTAACAAGCCAAATCAATAAATAAATAAATAAACATCCCAATACTAATGTATCAAGCAAATCTCGAGATAAAATAAAAGAAGGGGAAACATAAACACATCAGGTATGCAGATTGTGCGACTCATGGTTGTCATTCTCACTGCCTCCAAGGTACGGCTCATATACCAAGCTCCAAAATACTAACCTGCATAAAACACAGGTACACATAGTAGTCACATTGCCATACACCAATATAGTCAACTTTACTGTTTCTTGTAACTCGCACCACGCCTCGCACACTTAAGCCCCAACCATCGTCTCAATTTCTATACACCTCATAAGTTCTTTAAAATGACCATTAAAATAAGTTCGGTTAAAACCCTGAAAGAAACATATCAAATATCAGGGCTAAGGCATCGAGTTGAGGTACAGGTATTAGCAAAGTTGTGTCGTGAGCCGATGAGTCAGCGATCAACCAACCGACCTGTTATCAATGATAACCAAAAATGATCCTCATAGGATCAAGTTGAAGTTATGAGGATCAAGTTGAAGTTAATCCAAATCCTGGATTGAATGTCCAAAGAAGACTGGTATCATAGGACAGGTTAATGTCCAAGTTAAATCGTCAATGTATGGAGATCAAATCCCTATAACGCGTTCTCACTCAAGACTCTCCTGATAGCCAAGCCTAGGTCTACCTCTAAGCCAGTGCCTAAAGAAAGGTAGGCCTATGGCGGAATCTCCCCCATACAGAGTGGATCGCCAAAGTCGCCACCTGTCAAAAATATAATCTATCTTCTCTAAACTAAGAAAATTTCGGCAGCGCTTCCCGTAGGAAAAGTGTCTTTCCAGAATTTGTATCCCTAAATATGAAAACACAAAAAATCTTCAACATTCCAAAGTCAAATTTTGTCTAACTTCGTGAATTAGTAAAAATTCGGGTAGCATTCTCTTTAGAAAATGAGACTTCCAAAATTTTTACTTAGCCATATATAAAAATCAGACAAGTTGGACTTTGAAAACTCAAATTTTGACTAACTCCTTGGATTTGCAGAAATTTCGGCAGCGCTTCTCGTAGAGAAAGTAGCTTACTAAAATTTATACAAAGCTAAGTTCAAAATTTAAAATGACTTTGACTTCTCAAGGTCCAATTTTATCTCACTCCTTGAATTAGCAAAAATTTGGGCAGCACTCCCTTTAGAAAAGGAGACTTTCTTGATTTTTACTGAGTCATATATAAAAGTCATACAAACCAAACTTTGAAAAGACAAAATCTAACTAATTTCTTGATTTTGTAGAAATTTCGACAGCGCTTCCCGTAGAGAAAGTGGTTTACCAAGATTTATACAAGACCAAGTATAATAAAAAATCCCAGAAAATGCAGAAATTCTGAAATTGACATACGTAAAAAAAACTTAGCTCAGAAAATGCAGGAATTGAAACTAACTCCTATGACTCTAGCACGTGGCGAGCATCTAAAACAACTACTTGTTAAACTGAAACTCAAACCAAGTAGTAATCTCACCCAGGGACATGCAGGCCAAACCACAAAGGTAAGTACTCTCACCGACCCCAAGTCAACCTTATCAAACAATAGTTCATGATATTTCAATGATTTGTCTCTTTATACCCAATATACATAAGACATAAAGCTAGACCATCCAAACTTATGAAACATGTCTAGCTCAGCCATTGAATATACGTAAACACAGGGCATTACAACTTTTCTCTTCTTTGGGCATATGACTAGGACACCCTAGTCGCCCTGAATTGTTTAAGTATCCAAGTTTTATATAATTATTTACACTTAGTCTTTTAAGGTAGCATATTACTGAACCGATCATCTTTAGCTCAAGATTCAGTCTGCCCCTTCGTACCACAAATTTATTCTTAGTTGATACTCTCTTCAGTTGTGATAAGTTATAGTTAGACCACCCAAACTTATGGAACCCTGTCTGACTAGCTTGTTCATAAGATAAACGTCATGTTATATCCTTTTGGTTCCAGCATGTGCGTGGCATTGGACCAAGACCACCCAAACTTATGGAACATGTTTGGTCCTCAGCCTGATTCTTTCTCTTAAAGTCAAAGTAGGAAGAGGCTGAGCCACCCAAACTTATGGAACATGCTGAGACCTCATCGTTCAGAACCAAAAGAAACTGAAAGAAACTCAAACTAAACAAGGCGACCAAGCTACCCAAACTTATGGAACATGCTTGGTCCCTGAAAAGTTAATCACAGTCAACCTTCACAAGTCAGAGCAACCAGATCACCCAAACTTATGGAAACCTGTCTAGTCATTCATGCAATCGAAAAATAAACATAGCACTCAGCCCGCCAATCTTAGTGGGTTGCCCTATTCTGGTGTTGGGGTAGGGGTACACATCCCAGTGGAGGCAGATTAGGGTAAAAGATGTGCACATGCATACTTTGGGAGGAAACTGTATGCCTTTGTGGGATAAGAAGGGGGAATGTGGGACTGTCCCAAATTGGGGCTGAGATGGGATGCCTGCAATCTTGGTAATCCGTTTCGGTGGAGGCAGCATTGGGATAGGGGGGAAGGAGAGGAGGGGGGGGATTGATCTTCATAAGAGGTGCTTTAGAATTTCGTAGTTATCAATCATGTTATATTAAGCTTTCTAGTATTATGTAATTTTTAACAGCATCTGACCTTCTTCCTCTTTCGGGATATAGGATTCAGAAATGGTCGAACCTGGACTGATATCTGCAGAGTTGCTTTGTTTTGTGCCCCTGGTTTGCCGATGCCAGAACGACGTTGGCCGGAGCTGGGGCGTTGCCCTGTAACCTGCAAATGGCAGGAGTGTGAGGCCTTGTAGAGATATCTGGGGTTTGCTAAGGGAGGAAGGCAATCCAGTGGCGAAACGGGGGGGGCTTCCTTGACAACCTATGAGGCCGGGGAAAGTCTAGGTGGCGAGAAGAGGTCAGCTATGGTTGACGTTGGTTAGGTTGGTATTGTCTCTGAGTTGCAATGTCCTGGTACAGGGAGGGCTAAGGGTTGTTCTAGGATTAGGAGCCCAGAATTGCTGATATAGCATAGTCTTCTATATTTTTTATATATACTAACCATCATCATCATTAGCATCATCATCATTAGTATGATTATCTCACATTTCACATAGAATCAGCAGAAGTTCATCATCATCATCATCATCATCATATGAGGGACGCTGAGTTCGGTCACTCCGGGTAGACTGTGAGGACCCCGGCCTCAATCTTCTTATTGGTAATATCAGCCTTGGGCACTGGGCCCGTTTATAATTGAAAAAAAGAAAAAGAAAAAAAAAGGGCATATTACTCAGAGGAATCAGAGTCACACTAGCACTTTCCTGAATGTACTTGACTGCAATTACGGCCTGACCTGGATGGATCTGACCAAAATCATGTCCAGAGCTTAGTAGAAAAAGTCCTAGTGTGAGTATGACCTTATATATATTTACAAAAAGAAAGAAGAAAACCGCAGCTCAGGCTTTTTGCTCTTCCAAGACTGACACTTTCACCAACTTGAAGTCAGGGGTAAGGAGCCACTGGACAAGAGGATTGGATTAAGCACCTGAACCCGGATTTTTTTATTTTATTTTTTTTAATTACCTGGATGAGGTATTGGATTCTTTTGTTTTCTTTTTCTGTTATGAAAGCCTGCATGTGTTTTACTGCAGAGGTGCAGAAAATCAGATCACTCACAATTTTGTGCACCTCCACAAAATTTCTGTCAGACTGAGGTGTTAAATCCCATTATCCTCTTTCTGTTAGTGTGACCTCACCCCCAGGAGCATGGTCCCACCAGCAACGGGATAGGATATAGAAATTTAAAGATTTTGTGGGGCAGTTGAGTGACCCAAATCCCAAATCCTGCCATGCAGTACTTGTGAGTGATCCCACGGTCAGTATTTTATTTTATTTTACATGTATTACCCGAAAAAGTTAAGGAGATTTTTTTTTTTTTTTTTTTTTTTTTTTTTTTTTAAGAAAACCCTTTTCCAAGCCCACTATCTCGGTGGCGGTAAGAGAGCCACCGGGATTGAAGGCTTGTTCCTTGGGCTGCTCCATCTACTGGTGGGGAGCGACACTTGCTGGAAACCGGGTCCAGCGTCCCTTAGAAACATAGTTGCAGTCTCTAGGGTCATGGTCTTTTGAGGTTTTCCTTGGAACTGTGTAATCCCTAAGGGCTGCACCCATTACCCTTCCCTTTTCCAGTTCTCTCCCATTTGTACGACCTGACCCTGTTCCCTGGTGGTATAGCCTCGCAAGATAACTTGCCATCCCATTCCCTTTACGTTGACCATATCCCTCGGAACTGCAGCCCATCCCTTAATTGTACTTTAGCCATTTAACTTGAATGAAGTCTACCTATCTATGTTACACAAACGAATTATTATCGTGGGGGGAATGCCTCTCCCGGCGGGGTAGGCCGCCTCTATGATGTCAATCGGACTGGATACCAGCAGTCTGAGTATGTCATGCTTTCCTTCATTTCAAAGGACACTGCACCCCTCCCGTATGTCGAGTTTAATGCTATGGTGACAGCCTTCTTGAGAAGTTGTGCACTGTCTCCAAGCTCCCTCTCCGTACTTTGCAACTCCCGTTGATCGTTACCCCACAGTCTTCCAACATTCGAGTCTTCCGCTTTGGGCCTGAGATGTTCCCTTCCTTTGGTGCTGCGGTGGTGTCCTGGCAGTGTTCCCACATTGTCTGCAGCCTGTTTGCTCCCTTCATCCGTAATCTGTGTTGCAATTAGCGCTGCGGGGACAGTGCCTTCTGTGTGTCTTCAGAAGAGTTCCCCCAGTGTCAGTGGTAAGTGAAATCAGCCTTCATGTGTTGCTGTTTGCTGACTCCAACCTCCCACTCCATATTTGTTTACCCGTCATCAGCCAAGGATCCACTCCTCCGCTTCGGGCCAGAGATGTCACCATCCTTTGTTGCTGCCCTGGTAGTGCTTCCACAATGTCTGCAACAGGCTATGTGCGAGAATGGCATGTGCGTGGCGGCAAGTCTGTGTACTGATCCCGCACCCTGAGGAGGTGAAGGCACTGGTCGGGGGCAAAGGGGGGAACATGTGGGGGTGGTAGGGTCGGTTGGGTGTGAAGTCAGTGGTTTGTGATAAGCACGAAATTAGGTTGCAAGTAGTGCGCACTAAAGTCAGCCCAGGGTCGCCTCTGCCACGACCGTTCCGTGTTCCTCCATGGTTTCCATTGGATGTCCTGTTCGTCATTCACTTCGCTGAACGATTGCAGGGATCTTGCCACAGTTCTTTGTAGGTGTGTAGGATGGATTCCTTGGCCTGAGGCTCGTTCTCGTTCCCGTGGTCTGTTCTCATCGTCCTCCAGGCATTTTGTGTTGCGGTCCTGATCACTTCTTCCAGCACTTGCTGGGTTGGTGGTCTTTCCACTGGAAGGAGCATCTCGCTCGCCAGGCCAGCATGAGGACATGTAGCCTTGTATAGGTGAATAAGTTGACTGCAAACGGGGACCAGTGGGCGAGCAAATGCTGGTTCTTGCCCATCAATAGAAGGTCCAGATCCCATGAAATGTGGAGGGATGTCAAGGAGTGGAAGGCCGCATCCCACCATTGCCACAATTGGATGACCATCGGGCATGCCAGTAGGCAATGCTCGAGTGTCACCCAGGAAAGTTGTGACGATCTTCCACAGTAAGAGCAGATAGGGGACAAGTGGCCTTGTTGTTCTAAGTTCACTATGGAAACGAGCCAATCAGGTGTTGGAAGACACAGATGAAGGATCTGCCATTGCAGCGACCTGAGAGATGTTGGCATGATTCTTGCGTATTTGGGCCATGGTATATCTTTCATCAATTCTGGGTCAAGAGGAGAATCGCGGGCCATCTTTCAGATAGCGTACGGTTGATTGGCTGTTCCGGGTTCTGGGCTTTGTAAGCCTTTTTGACAGTGTAGTCCCATATGTTCACCGGTTTGTGGCCTGGCCACTGCCACTCTATCGGGTCAAAGGGCAGCTCCGCAATTGGTGTTGAAGCCTCATATGCGTATTGCCCTTCTTTGATGTCCCCTACCACCCTTATATGCATGAGGCCGACAGTTGACTCTTTGTCGTCCAGTTCTTCATTGCGTGTCAGTTTCGACATTCTTGCCCCCGGTAAGGCTGGCTCATATGCCTCCAAGGTGCATGTTTCTTGGTCAATGCTTTGCACCTTGTAGACAACCAGGGGTAAGGGTAGGTCTGAGTACTTTACAGTCCAATCCCCTTGCTGAACTGTGGGCCCTTTCTTGAGGGTAGATCGCCATGCCAATGGTATGGCCTCTGTAAGTAGATTCAACTTTCCCTCCACGTTTTTGGCATACCTCATGAGTTGTTGTAATTGCGCTGCAGTCTTCCAGTTCCCTGTCTGTATGTCCCAGACGTCTCCTATCGTGAAGAGGCCTTTTCTGACCCATGTGAGCCAATGGGAGTTTGTGTGCAGTGAAAAGGGATTGCCCGCTTCATCCACAATGTGAGGGTTGCCAAATAGGGGTTGTCGTCATATGTCGTGCCATCTATTGGGGGGCCGAATTTGTTTTGGGCCACAGTGTCTCCACAGTTTAAGCATATTAGGCCATAGCGGGTCTTGTGCTATGTCTGCTTTTGCTGCGTGAGCTGGGTTATCCCCCGGTTGTCGCTGGGTCGCAGAGGGAATGGACCAATGGGCATTGGTGAGCCATCGAAAGGGATGAATCCGATTGGGGTTCGTAGTCTCCGGTGGCAGATTGCTGATATGTATACAAGCCAGCGGTGCCCACGGAATATCATTACCTGCGAGGAGTCTGACCAGCACCTTAAGGATGAGGGCTTCACTTTCTCTTTCCGGGTCGATTATCCCCAGTCCCCCTTTGCCCCTGGGCTGCGTTAGTATACCCCATTTGACCCGGTTGATGCAACCTTGGCCATTGATGTCATTTTTCCAGAGGTAGGTCGTTAGAGCCTTTCTGAGTCTGGTGTATTGTTTCGGTTTAAGTGGTCAAACTGCCAGTTTGTACCAGATTGCTGCCAATACCGCGTTGTTAATTGTTAGTGCTCTCCCGACCAGGGAAGTATGCAGTCCCTCCCATCGACCCAGACGGTCTACTGCCAAGTCCACCAGCGTGTCCCCATGGTCTAGACGGGGGCCAAGTGCTGTCAGTCTCACTCCCAGAATGCAAGGCTGTTTCCTTTGCTGCCCATGAGACCTGTGGCTCTGGCGGCGGGCCAATGTCCTGTGGGTGTAGCCACCACCCCTCTGTTTTAGATCCCCAGTTGACTTTCATATCTGCTGCCAGTGAAAACTGATGTATGACTTGTGTCAAAGCACGAAGACTTTGGTCATCCGCTTTGATCAACACCATAAGATCGTCTGCGAAGAGAAATGTGATCGGTATGAGGTGCTTTGGTAGCTCAGAGATGGGGATTTTGTGAATCTGTGGGTGAGATCTAATAAGGGCAGCCAGAGATTCCATCACGATTACAAAGAGCACGGGTGCTATGGGATCCCCTTGTCTTACCGACCTCTGTAGGAGGATCGGGGCTGCCAAGTGGCCATTCAGCGAGATGTTCGTTGTCGCCAACCTGTGTAAGAGTTGCACCCAGTTTGAGAGTATCGGACAAAAGTTCATCTTAGTCAGGCACATGTCCAAGAAGTCCCAGTCAACGTGGTCATCAGCGTTGTCGAGCGGGGATCCCCGGGGGCAAAGCCGGTGTGAGGCTGCGGCCCCCGGACCCCCGCCGCGGGGGCCATCCAACCCCGCCACCGCCGGACGACCCCCGCCACCGCCCAGCCCCGGGTACCCCGCCGCCTAACCCCGCAGGCCCGCCACCGGCCCCGCAACCCCGCCCCCGCATCGCCCCCGCACCGCACTC
>BFEA01000130.1:1148117-1161538 GCA_003427395.1 Chara braunii
TAGTCCGCTGATACTGAGAAGTCAGGTAGTGAGAGGGTGAAGAAGAGATGGTGGACTTAGAAGAGGAAGAAGAAGAACTCTCTCGCTCTCTCTCTTAGTCAGATACTAACCTGTGAAGCTGGCGCCTTGATGCAGGTACCTCAAAGATGGAGCTGGAGCTATGGCGCCACAGGTAAGTCTCACTGGCCTCTGCCAGCCATCTCTCTCCCACCTACTACTACCACTACTAGCGCCCTGCACTGAAGACTACTCCTGCAGCTACCAGCGCCCAGCGCTGAAGACTACTGCTAGCGCTAAGCTACTCCTGCAGCGCTCCTCCAGAGTGCTGCTGCCGAATCCTGAAGACTGCCTCCTGCCTTCTGTCCAACTTCCTACCCGTGAAGTGCATGGGAACTCCCTATGTACTACTTGGCCTGCCTCCTGACTGCCTGCAGCTGCAGGGTGAGGCAGTCCAGGAGGCTGCTCTTGGCAATGCCAGGGCAAGCCAGGGGCTGGCGCTGCAGCTCCTGCTGAGGCTAGTGTGGGGAACAGGCCAAAAATAGCCTGTTCCCAAAACCCTGGTTTGTTGCCTGAGTTCTAGGGCAGGACGATCTTATGAGGGCCCGAAAGTGGCCCTTCGTTTCAGGCTGAAAAGACTCAGGGTCTGAACGGCCCTGTTATAGGCTGAAAATGAAATAGGGCCTGCAGGCCCTCGTTTTCAGTTTTCAGGCTGAAATGACATGGGGCCTGTAAGTCCTTATTTCTAGGCTTTTAGGCTGAGAATGCAGAACGGGCCCTGCAGGCCCGTGTGGCTACACAGTAAGCCACACCCCCCCCTCCTTGAAAGACCGAGCTTACCTGCGAGGGCGAAGCTGTCTGTCTGAGGGAGGGACCACAGTCCGGGTGGGAGGGGCAGGCCGTGAAGTTCCCTGAAGCTAACCTTTGCTTCTTGTAATGAGTGTAGATCAGCAGTGCGGATGCTTTCAAATCTGCTCCTGAAATCCACCGAGTGTCGTCACGATCGCATGATTTGAATGTAACCTTGTACTGTCGAGGCTTGCTGTCGTACTTGCGATCGGTGATGACGTGGTCAACTTCCTGATGACCATCCATAGAAGGAGGGTCCTGCGATCGTCGGCCCGGGAAGTCGTCGCTCTTAGCTGGTGTGTATGTCGCCAGCTTCGAGGCGTGAAAGACTGGATGGACCGTCAGATGCGAGGGGATGTTGATCACTAATGAAGGGCCATCGGGCTCATCGCCCGCGGCTGATGTTACGGGCCATGGTCCAAACCACTTGGGAAGCAGTTTGCGTGAAACATCCTGTTCCAGTGCAAACTTTTCCGCGGAGACCTAAACCAGATCACCGGCGCGGATAGGACATGGCACGCGGCGCCTGTTGGCTTGCTGCTGCATGCGGACTTGAGCCTTTTGCATATTTGCGCGGGCTTGAGCCACTACTTCCCTGTACTTCCGGACGAAAGCGGGAGAGCAAGCGGCGTCGATGTCGGCTGGTCGTGGGAGGAGAAGGTCGGCGAGGATACGGCCTTTCCGTCCACCGTGGTGCAACTCGAATGGAGTCACGCCGATCGCCGGGTGCACCGAAGTGTTGTAGGCGAACTCGATGTCGGGGAGGCGGTCAACCCAGTCTTTCTGGTCCGGACGGATGAGTGTACTAAGCATCATTTGAGCGGTTTGATGTGCCCGCTCCGTTTGCCCGTCCGTCTGTGGATGCCGAGCCGAACTTGGTTTCATCTTCGTGCCGGAGTCCAGCATGAGAGCAGTCCAAAATGCCGACATGAAGCGAGTGTCGTGGTCGCTGACTATGTCTTCCGGTACACCGTGGCCGCAAATCCAGCCGGTGTGCAAGAGGCGTGCCAGCTCGGGAGCCGTGGAGTAGTACTTGCAAGGGAGAAAAGGCGCGTACTTACTCAAACGGTCCACGACCGTGAGGATGCCGTCATGCCCGAGGCGATCACGGGGAAATGGTACGGTGACATCTATGGCAATGGAGAGGCCGGGCTCCCGTGGGATAGGCATCGGGCGTAACTCGCCGTAGGGGTTGCGATTGCGGGGCTTGCTTCGTCGGCAAACTTCGTAAGAGTCATAATACCGAGTGACATCGGTAATGAGGTCGGGCCATCGGAATCGCTGTCGAAGTCGTGCAATAGTGCGGTTGACTCCGAAATGGCCGGCGAGTCGCGAGTCATGGTACTCCCCGAGAAGGCGAGTCCGAAGACGACGGTCTCATGGGACACACAATAATTCCTTGCCTTTCGAGTGGAGGAGCAAGTACCCGTCGACAATGCGATAGTGGCTGGCCGGCAGGTGATCCGAAGATAGCTGCGCATACAATGTGGCGAAGTCCGGTTCAGACTCATAGCCCCGGATGAAGTGTCGCTGGAGTTTCTCGTCGAATGCGAAAGCATGATGTGTCATAGCGCAAAGATCGGGTCTTCGCGAGAGTGCATCTGCTGCGCGATTGGAGAGGCCGGGGAGGTGTTTTGGTGTGAAGTCAAATTAGTCGATGAAGTACATCCATCGTTCGATCGTGCTGCTCACCGTATCATGTGTCTTGTAGTAGGTCAATAGGTTGTTGTCCGTGACCCATGTGAACCTTCGACGCCCAAGGAGGAAGTGTCGTCATCGCTTGAGAGCTATCACGAACGCGAGCAACTCCTTCTTCCTTGCATCATCAAGCGAATTGATGGGAGACACTTTGTGGCTAAAATACTCCACAGGGTGCCACTCGTCGCCATCGTGTTGTTCCAAGACTGCCCCAATGCCATAGCCGGAAGCGTCGGTTGTCACTCTCGTTGGCAGGGTGGGGTCGTAGATGCTAAGGACGGGTGCCATGAGCATGGCCGTCTTGAGTGTTTGGAATGACCGACGTGCGTCGTCATCG
Organism: Chara braunii; assembly: GCA_003427395.1. Taxonomy (NCBI): domain Eukaryota; kingdom Viridiplantae; phylum Streptophyta; class Charophyceae; order Charales; family Characeae; genus Chara; species Chara braunii. Next base: position 1,150,999 of record BFEA01000130.1, read on the forward strand.
AATACGAATGGTACCTTTGGCGATTGTCATCTCATCATAGGTGCAGCAATCCTTGAGTACCCGGTGATGAATCGTTGATAGTAGCCCACCAACCCCATGAATGAACCGACGTCCATGGCGTTGGTGGGCTCGGGCCATACGCGGATGACCTCGATCTTGTCCGCAAGCCGACGGATGCCTTGCGGCGTCACATAATGTCCCAAGTACTCTAGCTCCTGCCGCGCGAATTCGCATTTGTCGCGGTTGGCTTTGTATTTGGTTTGTCGTAGCCGCTCCAAAACAGTGCGCAGGTGCTCCACATGTTCGTCCAAACTCTGACTGTACACCAAAATGTCGTCGAGGTAGATAAGTACGAATCGATCCAGCATGTGTCGGAACTCCGTTGTCATAGCCGCTTGGAAAGTGGTTGGGGCATTCGTAAGGCCAAACGGCATAACCAACCATTTGAAATGTCCATATCGCGTCTTAAACGCGGTCTTCTAGCGGTCCTCCTGCCGGATCTCAAGTTGGTGATATCCCAATTTGAGGTCTAGCTTGGAGAAAAACTTAGCGCCGCCCAGCCGTTCGAGGAGGTCGTCGATGTGTGGAAGAGGGCCGACGTTCTTGACCGTTTGCTCGTTGAGCTTGCGATAATCGATACACAACCGCATATCCTTGTTCTTCTTTCGGACGAAGAGAACGTGAGCACCGTATGGCGAGGAGCTAGGCCGAATCCAACCTTTCTCAAGAAGGTCGTAGAGTTGTGCTCGTAGCACACTTAGCTCTTCCTCGCTCATTCGGTGGATGCAACCACTCGAAGGTACAACCCCGTCCTCGAGGATGATCTCGTGGCGGATGGGTCGGTCCGGTACTACTTCGTGCGGGCCTTCGAACACGTCGCCGTAGGCGTCGAGAAGCTCGGTGATGTGTGGGTCCGAAGATGAGTCCGTCGATGAAGCGTCATGGAGCGGGAGGGCGTGGAGAAAACACACCCCCATCTCCTCGATGTCGTCTCAGATGATGGAAGCTCGCATGCTTGTGGCGGACACCACGTGGCAGCTGATCGAAGGGTGAGGAGGAGGCACCGTGCATGAGACAAGTACTCCGTTCCGATCACGAACGTGAACGGTGCAGTGGTAGAAGTTCACCGGGTGATTCTCACTTCGCAGCCATGACATGCCCAAACTCATGTCGAATTTGGTGTCCAAAATATTGAAGAACACCGCCTCGCTTGCATGCGGGGCAAAGTACACGGGGACGTCATCTATGCACCGATCGATTGACTTGTGCGTGTGACCACCTGCCAACGTGACTTGCGTAGGCTGGGACTTCCTCCGGACGCGTGGGTCAAGGTCGACGCGTACCATAAAGTCCTGGCTCATGTAGTTGCGAGATGCCCCACAATCGATCAAAGCGCTGCAGGTCGCCTCCCCGATCTGAATGCGTATATATAACAATGGTGCGTCGATGTCGTCGTACTGTTGTGTCCTGAACTCGCGGTCGATCTTCGCAATGTAATTGTGAAGGTAGACAACCTCTACTCCGGCGTTCATCAACGGAGTTGGTACTGCGGTGTGCAAGTAATCCCGCAGTTGTGCCATGAGCACGTTGCAATGCGGTTTCGGCAATCGACCGGACCGGGGAAGGGGCATCCATTGGAAGTCTGCAAACGTCAACGGGTCGAGCTCTTCAAGTCCTGACCATGTCGTCAAATCCCAGGCTATAGATGGCGGCGAAGCTGCCGACTCGGTTGTCGATGGTAGTGAAACCGTGCATGCGGTGGATTGTTGCACGTGGAGTGGTTGGTCCAACGGTGGGACCAAGTGGACAACATAATCCTCGTAAGTGAACCGAGGACTTGCGACATTCGCATCCTCCCCAAATGTGGAGGAGGCCGCTAGCAAGGCGGCCGAATCTGGCGGCGTGAGAGGTGGAGTCGCCTCACGTTCTGCGCAACTCGGTTTCCCGAGTTGATGCCAGGCCGAACATCCTCCTTGCCTTGATCTGGGCATTGGGAGGTCGTGTGCTTGGTGGTGTTGCACCAATAGCAGCAGCCGTAACGACCGCGCCACTTGTATTCCGCCTCCGTCAAGTGAAACTTGACCCATGGTGCTGGCTGTTCGTTTCCGGCCGGCGATGCGCCTTCCCGTTTTCTCGGGACTTGTTGTTGCTTCGCGGCTGGACAGCAGCCACCTGATCTCCCTCACGTGATGCTTGGGTGGCTGCCGGGTCTTCCACAATGTTGTCCGTGTGGACTGCAGTGACATGATGCGGACGCGGACCAAATTTTCCTTTCTCCACATAGGTTGGCTGCCATGCCGACTTCTCGTGTGCAGCCGCCCTACTGGTCTTGATGATCTCCCTTGCCTTGTCGATGATTTCGGCAAAGGTCGCGTATTGCTCGTGATCACCAAGTGCAAGGCTCAAGGCGGCACATGACCGGTTGTAGAACTCCCGGCGCAGGTGCGAAAATGGCAATTCGAGATCCGGCGTCGCCGCGATCTTTTGCCATTCCGTGAGCCAGTCACGTGTCGATGTGTTGCCTTGCGTCATAGCGAAGAGGCGGTTGATGGCGAGCGCCGGGGCATTGTCCACGATGAACCGCTTCTTCCATAGCCGTGTTAACTCTTCCCAAGAGATCTTATCTTTCAGATCTGCGACGTCGACGCCGTGGACGGTTGCCAGGTGGCTCAGCCAGATTTGGCATCCGCCCTTTGAGTTGAGGAACAACGCGCCGATGTACGAGTGCTTGGGGATGAACAAAATCCGAAGTTGCGTCGTAAAGCCCTCCCACCAGAGGACCGGGTCTTGATGAGTATAATCATCGAACTTCTCGATTTGGAATGTCGGCATCTTGTAGTGCTGCGCGGTGTTGCCATCCTTGTCGGGCAGCTGGTGCAGTTGCCGAACTCGATTTTCAAGGTGTCCAGCTGCTTGCTGATGGTGGCTGGTGCAGCGAAGGTGCTGATGTCACCGAGCATTGCGACTACGTGGTCAACTCGTTCCTCCAACTGGCGGGTACAGGGTGCACTGCTGATCTCACCAGCATTCGGTCTTGGTGCAACTTGCTCCAAGTCCTGTACACGGGAATGAAGTGCCCGTGTAGCATCCTCGTGCAGATCCTTGTGGCTCTGCATTGCCCGTCGGAGAATCGCCAGCTCGGACTGCAGGTGGTTACATGTGTAGACCAACCGGATCACGAGCTTGGCTAGGAATTCCTTATGCGGCTCCTCCAGTGTTGTGCCCCTCGGATGGTTCAAAGTGCCAAAACTTGAGCTTTTCTATGCTGGTGGCTCCATGCCGCTGTTGCAGATCCTGGGCCTCCTTGCGGCGTGCCTGGGTATCTGCTTCAGCTTCGGCTTGAAGTCGCTGCTTTTCAACTGTTGCCGCTGCTTCAGCCTGTAGGCGGACAACCTCGGCTGCCAGATGGCGCTGTTCCTAAGCCTCGATTAGTGCGAGCTGAGCTTCGAACCGCTGTCGGTACTCGGCAATGGACTCATTGGCTAGTTGGCTTGGCATGCCAGAGCTGAGCCCGTCATGTTGGCGGGGCACTGATGATGTGGCACTGCTGACGGGGCACTGTTGATGACATGGCACTGCTGACGTGGCACTGTTGCTGATGTGGCACTGCTGACGTGGCACTGCTACTGATGTGACACTATTGCTAACGTGGCACTGTACCAACCCGGGAATGCATGCAAAGGGGTGGGTGGGAAGGAAAACGCAGGTAGGTAACCAACCCAGCTATACTTTCCTCCCGGTCCTAATCAACAGACTAAATTAAATAAAAAAAAATAAAAGAAGAAGATTACCCCCTTTTTTTTTTTTTTTTTTTTTGTATGTATGTCCATCTGCTATGAGTGAGGCATGTTAGAAGAGTACTATGAGCGAGATCTAGGCCAGGTTCCGCAAAGTTTCGGCTTTCACAAAAATGCGATCTTGAAAAAAAAAAAAATTGCGAAATAGAGTAGAGATGCGATTTTCAGAAAAGAACTAAATCTATTTTCTGAGAATATGACAACCTCTTAATATGCCTAAACGAAATGCTGATAGGCTTCGCAAGATTTCGGTTTTCCAAAAAAAAATTGCAAGATAGAATGGAGATTCAATTTTCAGAAAAGAATAAATCCGGTTTCCGATAATATGACCACCTCTATCGATATCCTAATATGCCTAGAAAACGAAACGTTAACATCAGAAATTTTCGGCTATGTATGCGAATATCAGAGAAACGAGATGCTACTATCAGGAATTTTCAGATAAAACGAAATGCGATTATCWGAAATTTTCAGATATTTGTTGCATGAAAACGAAATACTAATATCAGAAATTTTCAGGTAAAACGAAATGCGATTATCAGAAATTTTCAGATATTTGTTGCGAGGAAAAAAAATTTCAGAGATTTGACGAAGTCCTACTTTATTTACTAATGAGTAATCAATAGATCAAGCATGCTGGCTACTTGATTGAGCGGGTCCTCTGTATGAGAGGTCCACTCCGATACCAAACTGTTGCATACTGTAACGGTGCAGACCAGAACAAGAACCGACCTCTCTCACAACGTACAAGGTAGCGTAGCGCAACTTGAAGACTTAGATACCAATGATCCGAACAATCAATATTGCAATGCAGCCCCGAACATACATCCTCATCATCACTCCATGGTGTGAAGGGGTCTGGCGCTCACACAGGCAGAATGCGCCAGCCCCAACCATACACAGACGAAGAAGAGGGGGGTTAGACGAAAAAGAGGGGAAGATGGGAATGACGTCAACACCAAGTCTTCGGCACAGGCCCAAATAGTCCCTCGTCAAAATGTCTGAATCCCAATGTCGAGTCTGGATCAAATGTCGTCAAGTCTCAAGTCACAACTCTCTTTTTCTGTCGTAGTCCGCTGATACTGAGAAGTCAGGTAGTGAGAGGGTGAAGAAGAGATGGTGGACTTAGAAGAGGAAGAAGAAGAACTCTCTCGCTCTCTCTCTCAGTCCGATACTAACCTGTGAAGCTGGCGCCTTGATGCAGGTACCTCAAAGATGGAGCTGGAGCTATGGCGCCACAGGTAAGTCTCACTGGCCTCCGCCAGCCATCTCTCTCCCACCTACTACTACCACTACTAGCGCCCTGCGCTGAAGACTACTCCTGCAGCTACTAGCGCCCAGCGCTGAAGAGTACTGCGAGCGCTAAGCTACTCCTGCAGCGCTCCTCCAGAGTGCTGCTGCCGAATCCTGAAGACTGCCTCCTGCCTTCTGTCCAACTACCTACCCGTGAAGTGCATGGGAACTCCCTATGTACTACTCGGCCTGCCTCCTGACTGCCTGCAGCTGCAGGGCGAGGCAGTCCAGGAGGCTGCTCTTGCCAATGCCAGGGCAAGCCAGGGGCTGGCGCTGCAGCTCCTGCTGAGGCTGGCGTGGGGAACAGGCCAAAAATAGCCTGTTCCCAAACCCTGGTTTGTTGCCCGAGTTCTAGGGCAGGACGATCTTATGAGGGCCCGAAAGTGGCCCTCCGTTTCAGGCTGAAAAGACTCAGGGCCTGAACGGCCCTGTTATAGGCTGAAAACGAAATAGGGCCTGCAGGCCCTCGTTTTCAGTTTTCAGGCTGAAACGACATGGGGCCTGTAAGCCCTTATTTCTAGGCTTTTAGGCTGAGAATGCAGAACGGCCCCTGCAGGCCCGTGTGGCTACACAGTATGCCACATAGATCTCCTCGAAGGAAATTGATCTGTCTCAGCAAAGGTGCATTGCCAAGCTTTGCGGCGTGGAATATAGGGTAAGTGCGTAGGTGACCAGGGATACCAATGGCGTAAGAGGGACCATCCGGACCATTCCCCAACTATGTCAAGGACTTCCCAAGGATAAAAATACTGAGGCATTAGTTTCCTAGAGATGCCAGTCTCCTGTCCGAACTTGCTAGACTTAACCCAGACTCGTTCTCTTACCAAAAATGTGGACTTGGTCTTTTACCAGAAATGCAACAGCTTTTCATACTGGACAGTGGACACCAAACTAGATGGTGCCAGGTGTTGCAGCTGGAAGAAGAAAGTCTAGAGCTAATCAAAGGCCTGGACCCCACAGGAATGTGGCAATGCCGCGGAATTGCTTCCGGGACCCCACATGGCCCGGAAAAGGTTGTGGAAAGGTTCTGTGTTTTCCGCAGGGCCCCACAGGCCGCGGTTTGTGGCCTGGAAAACAGTCCAAATCTGTTTCCACATGGTCTACGGCGTGGAAAAGCTCCACGGGAGGGATTTCCGCCACAATATTGTGCCAACTCTTGAACATTAGGGGGTGAGTCATCCCCAAGGTTTCCAAGGTGTCAACCACAGGCCGGACGAGAAGATGTCCGCTCAGCCGTTTGTTCGGGTCCTGGTGCAGCAGTGTGTTTCATGGAGACTGCGGCAGGGTTCCTACGCTCCACGGGTGGTCACTTGGATGAACTATCGCTTTCCATTTCGGGATGATTGGCGGGCACGTTTCCCATAACGGAAAACTTTTCAAGATTTTGCCACAGAACTCCCTCCGGGGTGGGGTCCCCTCAGAAGGCTTTCCAAACTTGCCAAAACTCTTCCGACGACCATTCCGCGGAAACGTCTTTTCCAAAGGAATTCCTGTGGGGTCCGATCTAAGCTGGACTGTAAGAAGATAAGCATTCTGAGTAGTCAGCATCAATCTCTATTATCTCAAGCATCCTGAAGCATTTCTGAATCATCCCCAATTTTCATCAATCAATCCTAATCGCAGAAGAGATGCCCCACAGGCCGATTGGAGAAAGGTGGGGAGATGTAAGGTCCAGCTGGTGCCCCCCAGCGGCGCCATGGCGTCTCCTTGCCAAAGGGATGGGACCCGGCCTATCCGAAGAAGAGATGACTGTCATCAGCATCACCCTTCTGCACCCTGCTCAGTTAATCCTCTGGTGATCCAGAGTAATAAATGCTGGCAGGCTTTTTCCACTTATTCTGTCAAAGTTTTCCTTTTTCTGATTCATTTGTTCTATTCTGTATCAGGGACACTGGACCCGTTTTCCAGAAGGTGATGCTCCCCACCAATAGATGGAGTCTCTCCGCAAGGTGATAGTGGTGTCTGCTCTTACCAGCACCACTAGCACTAGACGAGCTGTTCAAAAAAAAAAAAAAAAAAAAAGCTAAGCTGGGCGGTAAGAAGGGACCGTACTGAGAACTGAAGGGACGGCAGCGCCCGGCCGGTAAGAAGGCCACGGAGAGGCACAGATTGCCTGCGGACAAGAACAGTGACATCACCCGCCGCTCGGATGGCAGAGGATAGCACCAGGATTACTCACACTAGCACCCACTTTCATAAAATTGTAAATTGTAGGTAATTATTGGGTCACGCGGGCTACGTATGCAACGTGCTGTGTGACCCCTCACCCCCTATAATCGCATTCCTAGAGCAGGTTAGACGGTGTCCTTTCCGTTGTGTGCCGTATACGGGTGTGCTGTTTGACATGGAAGTGGACTCAACTTGTGGGGTTTTGTACCCCACCTCGGACCCTCCCGAGGGGGCGGGGGTGCAGGGCCGGGGGCAGGGGCGGGGGTGGAGTTGGGGGGGTGGGCATCGGTGAACCCCGCTGGGGGATTCCGGGGGTCAAACTCTCACCCCGGCTTGGGCCTCGGGGATCCCCGCGTGACAACAAAGCCGATGCGTAACAAATCCCACTTAGAAGCTCTTGACATTACGCTTCGGGACCTCCGTAACAATGACGAGCCGTTTGGTGGGAAAGTTTTACTTCTTGCTGGGNCTCTGTGCACGGAGTGCCAGCGTTTCGATCGCTACGAAGCGAAGGGCTTCCACTACCGAATACGGAGTGAGGACGAGCATAAGGAAAGAGCCACTTGGCTGACACCATCCACGTCGGATTCGGAGCTGACCAGCGAACGACGACGAGAACTGATACAAAAACGAGACACGCGAAGCGTGCCAGAGCCTTTCCGTTCTAAACGACGGGCTGTAGCCCGGTGGGAAGCCTGACAATACTTTCTGGATTGAATTTGGATCTTTCTGTTTTCTCGCCATGTCCACGCGCGCATTACGCGACGCGCAAAGCTAATCGACTTGCTTCATTGGACCATCACGGGGGATTTCAGTTCCATTTGTGTCCCCACACTCAATTTTCCAAAAATCCTTGGCACATCCCATCTTGCTGTTTTTCTTGGTCTCTTTCCGCACGTCTCACACTCTGAACGAAAGACAACACAGGGCGTGAGGTTGCGCGTCACACGGGGGTCAGCGATCCCCGCGTCGGGGGTACAAGGGCGGAGGCGGATGTCAGGGATCCCTGCGCCAAGGGTAAAAGGGCGGGGGCGGGGGTGGTGGTCAAGAATCCCCTTGCCGTGGGTCCAGGGGTCAAACCCCCACCCTGGCTGCAAGTAGTCAACCCACATTCAAAGTCCATAGATGACTCGAGAAGAAAGGTATGCACGCATACACTGGTATTCCGCTGTTTTTCGACGATGCCCTTGAGGAATTAATAAAGGTAGAAATGGAAATGATTCAGATGAAAAGCATGGTCTTAATTCCAAAAGATGGGAAGCACAGGCCAGACCACGTAGAGCGAGAGCAAAAATCAAGAATAAATTGAACCTAAACAAGCGTCTGGAATCCTTTGATATTTTTGTGTGATCTTATGACAAATACAACGAACCTCGTGACTATTTTAAAAGCAGCAAAAGCTACACTGCCACATATCCGTTGGGGGGAAAATCGGTAAGGAGTTGTCATGGACGCCGGACAACGATTTTTTGGCCAATCGAAGAAGGAAAAAAAAAGTGAGGGCTCGCCGAGGCGGGGGTGGGGGCGGGCGGGGGGGTCAAGGATCTCCGTGCCGTGGGTCCAGGTATCAAACACCCACCCTGGCTCAGCCCCCGGGGATCCTCGCATGACAACCCTGGCTGCGGCGCAAGTAGTCAACCCATTTTCAAAGTCCATAGATGCTGTCTCTTATACACATCTAGATGTGTATAAGAGACAGAGGCAGTGGTGGCGAGGTTGGGGTACAGGAGCGAGGGCGAGGGTACAGGGGTGGGGGCGGGGGTGCGGGGGTGGTGGCGGGAGTCAGGGATCCCCTGGCCGGGGGTAAAGGGGCGGGGGCGAGGGCAGGGTTTAGGATCCCCACGCCGGGGGTACAAGGGGGGGCGGGTGTGACGAACCACCTCCCGACCCCGTGCCATCTTTCGTACCCTTTCCTTTGCTTGTATCATACCAACCCCAGGAAAACCCCGTTTTAAGTTCTTGCTTTCGAGTCCCGCATCTTCCTTTCTGAGAGCTTTTTCGACTGCTGAGTTCTATTTTTCTTCTTGCAAAGTCGGGAAATACATGGGAATTTACGTGCGCCTTAGCGAGCGCACTGGGAATCGGGCTCGGTAGTTGGGAATTCTGGGATAAGCGGAACTTCGACGTGTCCTTTTTGGGTGTGTGAATGTTTTTGGGGGCGTCGGGGAAAACTCTCGGAATTTCACATGAATACGAATAGGCATAGTATTTTTCCCGCGTCGCTTTTTTGCGCGCGGATATGGTGATTTCAATTTTGAATTAGGATAGAAGCAAACTGTAACTGTTTCGGTGCCTTTTTCTTTCTTTTTTGTTGACGGCGCCACGCATGCAGAGGCTTTTTCCTCTCTGTCCCCCGCATCGCTCCCTCCCTCGCTCCCTTTCCTTCTCCCTCCTCTTTCTATCTCCCCGTAACTGTTTCTTCCTCTCTCCCCCTCCCCCGTCTTGCTGTTTTGCGCGCCCATTTCCCTTTCTTGATCGTCTGAATCTTGGACCTGTCTTGCACCACCTCTCACGCCTTTTCTCTTCTCACCCTCTGAGTCTGGCGTACGACTCCCAGTCGATCCCCCGATAACTCCCGCTCGCCAATCAGGTGCGTGGATCGATAGGACCTTCCTATCGTGCGACGAATCTGATTGGTTGAACCTTGAGTTCCGAGGGATAAACATGGCGTTCTCAGAGCGCTCTTCTCAAAGTCTTATCCTCCTTCTCCTCCTACACCCCCGCCTTCCCGTCGTTCTCTCCCCCTTCTGTCTCCTCTGTCGCAACTATAAAACCCGTAAGCGCGCCCGCCAAGCTCTCTTACGTTCTCGACTCTCAAGCCAACTTCCGGGAAGCAGTGGCTAGGCAGAGTGTTTGAAGCGATTCGGAAAGTCCTGCCGGGCTAACGATAGACTGGCCGGTTGCGCGCTGGATCGCCACGACGGACTGTGGGATCGGGGTGAACCGTGTCGAGTTTATGACAGCGGGGTGACGATCGCAGTGGTGGGAGTTAGCACGCGACGGCCGGGATCGTCGGTGCGGGTATGAGGATTGATGTTGAGTTCATTGGCCCAGGGCCATATTGGAATTAACGGCGAATGCGCCTTTGTTGTGGATTGTTATCTTTGGCGTGAGTGTACGGCGGTGACACCGAACTTTTCTCTTCCTGAATCTTGTCATCCTCTATTTTGGACTTTCTTTCCCTCGACTCTCTCTCTCTTTCTCTCTCTCTCTCTCTCTCTCTCTCTCTCTCTCTCTCTCTCTCTCTCTCTCTCTCTCTCTCTCTCTCTCTCTTTCTTCTC
>BFEA01000130.1:1175502-1189663 GCA_003427395.1 Chara braunii
TCTCTCTCTCTCTCTCTCTCTCTCTCTCTCTCTCTCTCTCTCTCTCTCTCTCTCTCTCTCTCTCTCTTTCTTCTCGAAACACGATGCGTCTGAATGATTGTCCCTCTCTTGAATGGGAATGAGTCGGCCTCCTGTTTCTGTGTGAAAGAACTTCTTTCAGAACTCTTCCATTAGTTTATTGGGTAATCCTCCTACGCAAGGACCCCGTCCACTTGTCTTGTGAACGGTGGATGCGTGTGTACTGTGCAATGCGATCAATCTGTTTCTGTGAATGTCTCATTTTCGCACCTTCCACTGTGAATGCATGTATAGAGATGCGTGACTTTTCGTATTGATTAGACGAGTGTCGTCGGGATTTTGTTCGAGAATACAAGAGTGTTTAGATCTATAGTCCCGAACGCACTGCGCATGCCATCTGCCTTATGCGGCACGACATCAGCAGCCACGCCACCAGGCGACCTTGAGAAACAAGGCGCCGGAAACCAACGTTGTGTTGAACTGAGTCGCGGGTCGGTCAAGCTGATGTGTGTCTGCTCCTTCGCGTGTCAGGAAGGGTAGATTGAGGGTCGCATGAATGATTTTTGCTCTTAATGATGCCTCTRGATATATGTGATTGATTGATATGTGGACTGATAAGCACCCTTCGATTGGGCGCCAGCCTCCCATATTTCCCATCCCAACGCGACCTTTTCCCTACAGTGAGGAAAGGACACGTGTATGTGAGTGAGACGTACGAGAAGCCGTCGCACAAATCGGCGGGCAGTATTACTTCCTTCCGGCCAACCGTTGTTCTGGGTTCGTAGACGCCGGATTTGTCATTATCGATACGCACTTTCCACCCTACTCGATATTGTTGCCGTTTAACGAGCTGATCGTCATTCCGTGGACGGCAGTGGCGCCCCATCGGCCCCGCACTCTGTGCACGGAGTGCCGGCGTTTCGATCGCTACGAAGCGAAGGGCTTCCACTACCGAATACGGAGTGAGGACGAGCATAAGGAAAGAGCCACTCGGCTGAGACCATCCACGTCGGATTCGGAGCTGACCAGCGAACGACGACGAGATCTGATACAAAAACGAGACACGCGAAGCGTGCCAGAGCCTTTCCATTCTAAACGACGGGCTGTAGCCCGGTGGGAAGCCCGACAATACTTTCTGGATTGAATTTGGATCTTTCTATTTTCGCGCCATGTCCGCGCGCGCATTACGCGACGCGCGAAGCTAATCGACTTGCTTCAACGGACCATCACGGGGGATTTCAGTTCCATTTGTGTCCCCACACTCAATTTTCCAAAAATCCTTGGCACACCCCATCTTGCTGTTTTTCTTGGTCTCTTTCCGCACGTCTCACACTCCGAACGAAAGACAACACAGGGCGTGAGGTTGCGCGTCACACAGGGCAGCGATCCCCGCGCCGGGGGTACAAGGGCGGAGGCGGATGTCAGGGATCCCTGCGCCAAGGGTAAAAGGGCGGGGGCGGGGGCGGGGTTGGTGGTCAAGAATTCCCTCGCCGTAGGTCCAGGGGTCAAACCCCCACCCTGGCTGAGCCCTCCCTCATGACAACCCTGGCTGCAAGTAGTCAACCCACATTCAAAGTCCATAGATGACTCGAGAAGAAAGGTGTGCAAGCGTTCACTGGTATTCCACTGTTTTTCTGCGATGCCCTTGACGAATTAATAAAGGTAGAAATGGAAATGATTCAGATGAAAAGCATGGTCTTAATTCCAAAAGATGGGAAGCACATGCCAGACCACGTAGAGCGAGAGCAAAAATCAAGAATAAATTGAACCTAAACAAGAGTCTGGAATCCTTTGATATTTTTGTGTGATCTTATGACAAATACAACGAGCCCCGTGCCTATTTTAAAAGCAGCAAAAGCTTCACTGCCACATATCCGTTGGGGGGAAAATCGGTAAGGAGTTGTCATGGATGCCGGACAACGATTTTTTGGCCAATCGAAGAAGGAAAAAAAAAGTGAGGGCTCGCCGAGGCGGGGGTGGGGCGGGCGCGGGGGTCAAGGATCTTCGTGCCGTGGGTCCAGGGATCAAACACCCACCCTGGCTCAGCCCCCGGGGATCCTCGCATGACAACCCTGGCTGCGGCGCAAGTAGTCAACCCATTTTCAAAGTCCATAGATGGCTCGAGAAGAAAGGTGTACACGCATACACTGGTATTCCACTGTTTTTTGCGATGCCCTTGACAAATTCAGAAAGGTTACCGTAGAAATGAAAATTATTTAGATGAAAAGCCTGGTCTCAATTCCAGAAAATGGAAAGCACAAGCCAGCCCGCATAGATCGAGAGCAAAAAACAAGAATAATGTAAACATGGGTTGGACGCCCTGATCATACATCTCTCATCATGGACAGAGCTTAGGGGCTCGTTCGACACTCCTTGGGGCGTCCTTGGGGCCGAAGGAAGTTTCCTTGGGGGTTCTCAAGGAAATTTCCGCCATCGTTCCACCTGTCCTCGGGGACGTCGCCCGAGGACATTTCCTTCGAACAATGTCAGACAAGAAAAAAGAAAAGAAAAAAAAAATCAAATGTGTTTGAGGCCTTCAACCAGTAGGGTGCTGCCACGATCCAGATTCTCGGTTGTAACGTCTCTCTACCCATGTGCCCGCTCCTCTCCGTGAAACGCGGATTCCTTTTGCCCAAGGGCAAAAGAAAGAAATGGCTGCGGAATCCTCGGAGCCCAAGGAATTTCCTTCAGAGTGTTTTCACTTTTTTTTCACCGACTGCATCCCCGAGGATAGGACCTGGTGGAACTCTACGCGCCTGAGGAGTGTCGAACGAGCCCCTTAGTTTCTAGGCTTGATTCATAAAAAGACAATACACATCATATACTGATTGGGGTTTCGAGACTAACAGAATAAGGCCCTGGTTACAGATATCTCATCATTGATAGAGCTTTGCTTGTTGGCTGGATTCATAAATGACCATACACATCATATAGTGATTAGGGTTTCGTGACTAATAGAATATGGGTATAATTAGATTGTTTGTGTCTGTTTCCGCTTGTTGGATATTGGGTTTCGTGCCTATTTCCGCCTGTTGGATATAGATTAACAACATGGGGTCGCTGGATCCGTTTTCCAGCAAATACAAACCACAGCACTGTGATATACATGACAGCATGGTTATGATTTCGTGTGATTGGATTGATGACTCAGCTGGGTTTAAGAGATAACATGGATAGGGCTGCCGGACCCGTTTTCCAACACATATATTCACACCTATGCACACGGACGCTGGACCTGATTTTCAGTGGATACATTTTTCATCATTGTACAGGGACGCTGGACCTGTTTTCCAGCAGGTGTAGCTCCCCACCAATAGATGGAGCCTTCGACGCAGCGGCCTACTTACCGAGGATACTCTTATCACCTCGTTAAGTAGGTTTCCCGTAGACGAAGTTTGTTACACAAAAAAAAAAAAAAAAAAAAAAAAGAATCCTTTGATATTTTTGTGCGATCTTACGACAGTTACAACGAACCTCATGAATATTTTAAAAGCAGAAAAAGGTACACTGCCACATATCAGTTCACGGGACAATAGGTGGGGAGTTGTCCGGGATCCTAGACAACAAGTTCTTGGCCAATCGGAGAAGGAAAAAAAAAGTGAGGGTTCTGCTTACCACTAGGGGGGTCCGAGAAGCGGTTAACAAAAAAAAAGTTGAAACTATTATCCCCAAATGCACTTTTCAGTGTTGTGGGGGTAACCAGGGCTGAACAGTGGGGGTCCCTGTTAACCGCTTGTGGGGGGCTCTAAAAACATTTTCTTCATTTCCTCCTGCTCGAGCATGCCTCTTAACAGGCTGTCCAAGGGGAACATAATTTTTGCTATAAACATAAACTTTTGCCATGTGGCAGCGCAGGAGGTGCAGTGGTGCTATGCATTAGGGCAGCCTATGTGTTTTGCTAGTGTTCTGCTATGTGAGTGTTTTTTTTCTACGAATTCTGGCAATTGCGCCTCCCCGTTTGAGTGGTTTTGTAGATCATCAGGATTGTGGGGGGCGTATTGGAGCGGGTAACGTTACATAAGAAAGTCTAATGGCGGAATTGCACCTGGTTCAAGGACTCGCTTCAATTAACTTTTTATCACCCTATTCTGATTGCCCCTTCCCCTCATGGTGCTGCAAATTTTTTTTTAAGATTATGATGAGGGTTTCTGAGTAGGATATGCCTTCGGAATGTGATGGGCAGTTAATCCCCTCTGTTGAGGGCAATCAATGCTGCTCATCAGGCTAAAAGGTGTGTTCCTACGTGTCGGTTCATTACCACTCAGGCTTATAGTACGAGGGACACGTGGCATGTTTATATGAACTATGGTTGTCTACAGGGATGTTGGACCCACTTTCCAGCAGGTGTTGCACCCCACCAATAGATGGAGCCTCCCCGAGCATGCTAGCGGTGTCTGCTTTTATCAGCATCCCTAGCATTTACTTGGGTTGTTTCACAAAACAAAACAAACAGAAAAAAAAAAAAAAAAACATTAGCTGAGCAAATAAAAAATACAAAAAGTCAAAACAAGTTGGGAGAGCGGGGGCTTGAGGTGGGTGGAGGATTAGTTGCCGCATATGCAGCAGGTGCAGCATCTATGCAACATGCACCACCTGCTGCATGTGCAGCGGCTGCACCATCTGCTGCAACGTTTAGTTGCAGCAGGTGCAGTAGCTACTGTATCTGCAGTATCTGCTGCAAAAGATGTTGCGGCACTTCTAGCATATGTTGTAGCAGATGCTGGAGGTTCAGCAACTGCTGCATCTGGAGTAGTAGATGCAGCAACTGCTGCAGTCACTGCAGCGTTTGACTTACCTTCGTCGCAAGGCTGTATGATGTTCATTTACTTCATGTTTTGAGTTTTCACTTAATTTGGTTTTGCGGCTGCAGCAAGTCTCGTTTGACCTACCTTCGTCCAAGGCAGTATGACGCTGACTTACCTCATGTTCTGAGTTTTCATTTAATTTGGTTTGCGATGGTTTTAGGGTGAAGCTCATGGGGTTGGGATGATACGAGAGACCCGGTGAAGAGCAAACTAGAGTTGTATCCATTGGGCGCGTGGTGGGAAAGCCGCCTAGGCAACAAAGGCTCTTTACAGTGTTTTGGTCAGCGTTGATGTGTGGGTCACCCTAAGGCTTATTCATTTTTCTCACCTTTTTGCCATACCTTTCCGAGTATAGTCTTCGCAGTAGATATGTACTGTGTAGTTTTCTGTTGGATGCCTTTACCCTTCATTCTAGTCGGGCTGTGTTCTTGTCTATCGCTTGTAATAGTATTGAGTTTTCATGTAAGATGGAGATTCACAGTTGCTCGATATCATTAAGCGCTGGGGTATGTTTGCAGTGATTTAGGGTTATACTCACAAGGTTGGATGATATGAGAGACCCGCTGAAGAGCAAACTAGAGTTGTATCCATTGGGTGTGTGGTGGGAAACCCGTCTAGGCAACAAAGGCTCTCTACAGTGTTTTGGATAGTGAGGTTGAGAGAGTAACCCTAAGGTCCAGTCCTCCCTCCCAGCTCTGATATTTTGTAGGTTTTCGGTATCTGGATTGTTATAAAGCCCTGAAGCCCGATGGGTGGCGGCGCCATCAGCGGGAGTGGGAGACTCACTTGTGGCGGTGGGAACGTTTCCCGGGKGCAAAGGGKAAATAAGTGCCAGGCATAGCTATACTTTAGCCGGGCTCTGTTACCATCTATCGACCGCTTTTGAATTGAGCTTTCATATATGATTAAGATTAATTTTACAATTTTTCGTTATTCCTTCTAGTTTGATAGATCTTGGAATTTGGATTTGGAGAATTTAGTTTGCTTTTGGAAATAATTGTAGGGTTAAACTGTGTAATCTTCGCGAATTGCCTTGTGCCTTTTCGAGATTTGCAGATTATAGCTCGTTGTTCTTTGCCAATAGTGTTTCGATCCTAGAAACATGCCGGCGCTTTCTTGTGATTGGCTGAAGGAGTGGAGTGTAGCTGCTATGATTAGTTCAGCCATCCTTTTCTGTGCTTCATGGCTATTTTGAGGAGTTCTTCTTCCTTTTGAGGCTAAGTGGTCTTGGGATGCTGGACCCGGTTTCCAGCAGGCTTTTTGCAACACCGGGTAAAATTGTGAGGTCTCCGACCTCGACCACTATTGTTTTGAAATATAAAGCGATAACTTCTCAAAAAAAAAAAAAAAAAAAAAAAAAACCTAATATTGTCATCCTTTTTTACAGTCATGGGATTGCCTGCTGGCCTTGATTGTCCTGGGATCCCAGGGAATTTAACTGTAGACGAGCCAGGCTTTAGCTAGTTCTCCCTTGTATACTGGGGTACTAGACTCCCGGCAGTGTCTTCAGTGGCCCGGCCTGATGTGCAAGAGTAGCAGGGAGGCGTGTTCTGCGCCCAGGGGGTGACTGGGGCAGACTGCCAATTCCTCCCAATATCCTTACTCATCATGAGCGGTCCCCTAAAAGCTATGTTGGAGAGGATCCTCTGTGCCCCCTGCGTCCCGACGATACCAGCTCAATTCAACCAAGGCATTGTTGGGTGGGGGAAAAAGGTCAGCGAATTCAGAGGCGAGGGGGAGAGGGATGTTGCTGGGAATTGCAGTCCAATCATGGAAGATCAAACGGTAGTGTTTCTGCGATGTGTCCAACCGATCATTGTCATCCATGTGCCAGCCGTCCCATTGAATCTTGGCAATCGATCCGCCCTGTTCACCTCCCAGCCAGTCCATGCAGAATTCATGCAGTTTTTGGGTAATGTCTGATCTTTTTGTAAGAGCTTTCGTCGCTTGTATAGTCTTTTTCCACTGGGCTCTGATTGTTGTTTCTATCATGTCTTTAATCATATCCGTCGTCTCGCCTCTTTCCACATGGGCGCCTTCAAGTGCTAGGATGCATCTGCGACGCCATATGGCCCATAATACCGCTTCCCTCCCAATCCTAAATAAGTTAGTCGTAAAGGTCGAGGTATGAACTACCCAACGACCAGTTAGCAGGGCACTGCAGGAAGAGATGTTATATTGTCTTGTTAGCCTTTCGAGAGGGAAAGCCTTCCTTATACGCCAGGCACCAGGGGAGGGCCAACCCTTTCTGCTCCAGGTGGGTATGGTCAATGAGCCATGCGTTTGTGGGTAAGCAGCGATGGGGCATTTGCCATTGGAGCGAGGTGGTCTTGGCCGATTTAGATTTTACCCCTTTGAACCATTTTACAGGTCTCAGGGCTTCCAATGGGACGTTTAAGTGCCTTGCCGAGCGGTCCACTATACGGTCCTTCAGGTTGAGTCTAGTCCTGAGTAAGCGATAGGATGCCTGAACACCCAATGTGTGAAGGTAACGGTATTTTGGTTTACCGTTCCTTGTTGGAATCTTCCATCTCCACTCAGCTGCATCCATGGGGAGGTCCTGGATTGGTACCTCTGACCTAAATGCCACCCAGAAATCCCCCTCACATAGGACCCTCACTCTGTGGACTATTTCAATACCAATCCAGTAGACTTCGTCCGGCACCCCCCTAATCAGCGGGTTAAGTTGTGTTCGATGGAAAAAATTTACCAACACCTCCCTTGGTCTAACTGTGAGTACTTCCCCCACCCGAGTTGCATTCCCTTTTAACACCACCCAGTCACCTTCCACCACTGTTGGACCCCGCCGAAGAGTCCGCAACCATGTGAGAGGGAGGGCGAAAAGAATCTGGTCCAACCTCTCGCCTATTCTTTGGCAATGGGGGGGGTTTGCTCTCAGCTACTCCTCTGAGACCCAATCAACTCTGGTTTGGTCCCACAGATCGCCGAACGTCGCGATCTCATTTCTTACCCATCCCTTTCCTCGTCGACTGGAGCTTAGAAAGACTCGCCCTTGTTGATTTGTTACCCATCGGTTTCCAAAAAGGGGTTGGCGAGCCACTTCCTCCCACCGTTCAGGGAATGGCCTATCCGGGAGCGGGAGCCTCCGCCAATCTTTAATTAGATTGGTCCAAAAACCATCTTTTCGGAGGTCTATACAAGCTGTGGCGCGATCTGAGTGCGGTTGTGGCCGGGTGGGGGGTCTGGGGATTGACCAGGAAACATCATCTAACCAAGCCATAGGGTGTGTAGTCGATGGGGCCTCTGGTGCCAATCTCGATAATTGTTCCCAGGCTAGGGGCTCCCAGGTAATTCCGGGAAAGCAAACGAGCCGCTTCAACCATCGGAGTGAAAAAGCGGCCGTTTGGATGACTGGATCGAGTATGCCTAGACCCCTATGTGCCCTTGGCTGCACCACCGCATTCCAGGCTACCTATGAAACACCCGCGGACGAGTCCGCGGGGTGGCTCCAGGATGGCGGACATATATACGTCCGCGTCCACGGGCAGTCTGGTCCGCGCCGCGAACCCGATTTTACGTGATTTTTCCTTAAATAAATAATAGGTAAAAAACATTACAAAAATTGGGGTTGTAGGGAAGTTTAGTCCCTACAACCCCCTTTTTTCTTTTAGAAACATATATTTTTTTGGAATTATAAAAAATAAAAAACAGAAAAGGTGGAGAAGAGAAATTCAAAAATAAATTTAAGAAAAAGTTTTTTTTGGGGGGGGGGATTTTTTGTTGCCAGTTCTTTGTATTCTTCGTTTTTTTTTTTTTTTTTTTTTTTTTTTTTTTTTTCCTAAGGAAAAAATAAAAGGAATGGAAATATATATATATATATATATTTATTTTTCCCGGGCCTTTTAATATTTGTTTGTGTGTGTGTGTGTGTGTGTGTGTGTGTGTGTGTGTGTGTGTGTGTGGTAAGATACGCATAGCACGTTAGTGCTAAGAACTCCATGGCAAACCACGGTACGACATGTCTCTTATACACATCTAGATGTGTATAAGAGACAGGTGTGTGTGTGTGTGTGTGTGGGTATGTGTGTGTGTGTGTGTGTGTGTGTGTGTGGTAAGATACGCATAGCACGTTAGTGCTAAGAACTCCATGGCAAACCACGGTACGACAGTCCAACCCATAATCCGATACCAACATCAGGTCTTACTTCTTATACCACAGTTTTGAGGGGGACAACGGTTCTCGTCATTCCTTGGGATACCGCAGTTTTTGGTGCGCTTTCTATGAGAGAAAGAACAAGGGTTTGTTTCGAAGGAAAAAAAACATATATCAAAAGGGTTCTATTTCAAAAAATTACATCCTCATTCTCAGAAGACGGAAATGTGGGCACTCCAGATTTATTGGGGGCTGATACGTGGGAGGAGGAGCATGTATCATAGGAAGGTCACAGAGATGGTAATATCAAAATGATAGATAGCATTATAGTCAGACCAATGAACGCCCATATGAATTTCCAAAAGGTCGATGGGAGCTGGCTTCCGTTGGAGTGGGTGTGTCTCCGGAGGGTAGATTCTAATTGCCATAGATCCTCTCTGAGGGAGTTAATCTCACCGCTGAGTGCCCAGTTTGCCCGCCTGAGCTGACCGTTGCTAGTGGCGGAGCGATCGAGCTCATTCAAAGATTGTTTATGCAGATCAGTAAATTCCTTGCACCAGTCAAGAATTTTCGTATGTCTCTAGCATATTTTAGAGAAGATCAAGGCAGTCCATTGGGCTGTCTCAGTGTCGATATTACCGCGTCTGATGAGAAAAGCATTCGTCATGGCTATATCCTTTTGTATCTCTGCGATGTGAGTCTCTATAAAATCAGGAAGCGTCATCCTATGTGCCCAGATATTATCCTAATCCAATCCAGGAAGGAAATATAGGGACCAGATGGTTGTCTAGAGGACTGTTATTAATTTCACAATGGCCATCCACAAATGACCGAGTGTGAAAAAAGTATCTTAAAAAACGAGGGGTGTGTGTGAGGGCGCTTTATGAAATAGGCTTGCTCAAAGAAAAAAAAGGGGGGGAGAGCGAGAGAGAGAATTATTCCTGAATTGTTAGTTACAAATATTCAGAGCAGCCCTGGTCCTTTTCGTCGAATCAGGGGAGAAAAAAAAAGGCTCAATCAATCGGAAGTGCAAGAGGACTCTTTTAAAAAAAAATAATAATAAGATAAATAAATAAAAAAGAAAGAAAAGAAAAAAAAAAAAAAAACTCTTTTAAAAAAAAATAATAATAAGATAAATAAATAAAAAAGAAAGAAAAGAAAAAAAAAAAAAAAAAGGGGGGGAAGAGAACAGAAAAAGGAAGGAAGAAAGGGAGAAAAATAAGCGAGGGAGGAAGGAAAGCGACAAGGGAGAGGTAAGAAAAGGAGGAGAGAGAAGGGAGACGCGAGGAAAAAAACCCGGTGATTCTGGCGCAGTAGATCGTTGTCCCGACAGTAGCTTTGTATTCCCGATTATACTCCGAAAAAATTTCGGTTATCGTCGGAATTCCGAAAGATCCGAGAAAAAAACACAAAAAAACACAGGCGAAAAAGTGCGATGCCAATCCGTCTCATGTACGATCGAATCTTTCCTACCCTTCGTCTTATGAGAGGCTACTCAATCTGTCTGGATGTCTGAAGAGGGCGGTACTCGTTCCTCAAAGAAAGGTAGTAAAATAGAAGAACAGAAAAATTCCCGATCGTGACTCCCTCCGATCGTTAAGCCTTTAGCTAGGTGTCAACCTCATATCTATGCCAACTATCCGCAGTCAACTGTATATACGTAGCAAGATCCCCCTTCCATTCACAGTCCCCCTCCTTCTCATGATGATCCCATCATTCTTCTCCCTATGTCCCGTGATATGGTAGGCAAGTCCCCATGAGAATGCATCCTCAAATTGCGCAGACAACTTCCAATTGAGAAAATTCAAAAACTTTTCACAAAAATATAGTGCCGGTACGCTCTATCAACTCCCATGTTCAATCGAATTTCCCTTATCCATCGTTTCGTGAGAGGTAACCCAATCTATCCGAGGGGTCTGAAGTGCCAAGCCGTTGTCGTCCCAAGAACGGGAACGAAAAAAATGCAAAGTCGTCCACAAAAGATTTGTCCATGCTTGGTTCCTCGCCTAGGTCATAAAGCCAAGCCAGGAATTATCCTCATATCCACAACCTTCAAGTGTCTGTTTCTACGCAGCTATGGACATAGTCCCTCTCCTCCCCATAATGACCCCATCATCCTTCTTCTTGCATCACGTAAATGAGCTCCTTCCGTGTTCCTTATGCCCTCAAAATGCGCCCCCCGAAAACAAGACATCAAAAAGATTAACTCGCACTCTCAAAGTATTCTAGCATAAACCCTTTACCGATTAGTCGGTTGCACAACCACCACATGAATCTTCCTTCCTCCCGCAATGACCCCTTCCTGTGCCTCCTCTTGTCTATGTCCTCCAGAAGCCCGCAGCCTGGCCGCAGTCCTCCTTACTCCATCCTGACCCGCGTATTCCTTGAAAGTAAATCCCGGTGGCATATACCGATTGAAGGTTCTCAGTCATCCAGTCGCCTCGTACTCCTGTCTAGAGAGCTAGGTAGGGATGTAACTGGATAGGAGATATACCGTGGCTCAAATATCTATCCAAAGGAGAAGGAATCGAAAAAAGTCAAGGTACGGGGGAGAGAGAAGGTGAGAAGGGAAGAGAGGGGGAAAGGAGAGAGAGAGAGAGAGAGAGGGAGAGAGAGAGAGAGAGAATGAGAAAGAGAGAGAGGGAAAGTCGGAGAGGGAGAGAGAGAGATTGAGGGAAAGGAGAGGAGAGAACGTGACTGAGGGTGTAGAAAAAACACTAATCTGGTTAGTCGTTACCACAGGTAGGGTCAATCTGTACGATCGTAATGGTTCTGAATATTCTCCGTAGCATAAAGGAATCGCTAAGAGTAACGTCATTCGATCAATGGTATTCACTTTCCGTCCAACATGGTTCTCCTCCGTTCTCAGACCACCGCTCACGCTGCTGCTCTCCTTATTTCCGGTTAAGCTGTAATATTCTAAATGCGGGAGAGGGAGGAGGGGAGAGAAAAAAGGAGCAGAGAAGGAGAGAAGGAGGGGGAGAGATGTAGAGGGAGAGAGAAAGAGATAGTGGCTCGGGATGAAGAAAAGATGGTCATCTTAATCGTAATGATGGGAAGGATCAACCTCAATGATCGTAATGGTTCCAAATCCTCCCCGTATTTACATAGTCCGAACGAGACACTAAGGGTAACGATATCTCATCCTATGTCATCCGTCCAGTTAGCCTCCTCCCTATCCCGGATTAGTGTATTGATGCCTCCCCTGTTGTACCCCTTATTACCTCACCCTGTGCGTCCCTACCCATCATAGAAGGAGTTCATTGCAGTTCTCCGTACGTGGTCCTAGCTAGTCGTGGCCCATCAATGATTGAATCGGTGGTTTCTACGAAATCGTACATCTATTCAGCAACAGTGATTATTTCATCCCCCTATCATAGTAAGATGAGTCAGAAGGAGTGCGAGGGGGGATCTGGGGTAACCATCATTCCTAAAAGTATGCTTCACGTACTGACCCAACAGCTCTAAGTGTCATGCAACCGAAGACAAGTGTCGTATCCACACTAAGCGGCTTTCAAAGAGAAGCAACGGTTCTGCTGGATAGGGAGAAGGACGCGAGTAGCAGGTAGGGTGTGGCTGTTCCTTAAAGCTTTTTCGCCGCTTGCCATAGTTCGGCTCATCAGAGGGTAAGAAAAACCTGCAATCAAACGCTCAACATGCCCACACAACATCCACCATATCCACACATAGACAAGGCATGGGAGGATAGGGAGGGCTATACCGCTTCGTCCTCGCTTTGCTCTTCGGCAAGGTCCGCGTATAGGAAGTTGTTCAAATCCAGGCCAGCCATAAAAGACTGCAACACACTTCCTCTGAAAGCCACTTCTCCGTACAAGCATACCACAATGCGCAAGCAACTGGGAGATATATGATGGATGCATGGGTGGAGGGTTTACTTATAATAGGCTGAGGGCGCAGAGTTCCACTCCGAGGGTCGTGGGGATTTCCCGTAAGTGTCTGGTGCACCTCGTGGGCTAATCTGGACATCGGGCCCGCTCAAGATGCATTCGCTCAAAAAAATGGCTTAATCTAGACGCTATTGGTTTGATGTTCGTGCAATTAGTCGTAGCGTTGGGGCCATGCCAGGGCCTGCCCCGGTCGTTACCGCCGCTGCCAAATTCTTTGAAGCAAGGTACCCAGATCTTGTTGCTTCTCTCAATAGTATTTCGTCCGATAACCTCTTTAGGTTCCTGTCCCCGAGTGTCATAAGTGTCGCATTGGTTGATGTCCGATCGTTGACAGTGGGACCCAGCTCATGGAGGAAGTGGAATTGCGATGTGAGTCCGTCCCTGCTACCCTAGGTTCCAGTTTATCCTCCCCCTGTCTGTGTCTGCATGGATCTATCCATCCTTATTACTTTCTTCAATTTTTATTTATTTATTTATTTATTTATTTTTTTAATTTTCATCACGTGTGTGTGTGTGTGTGTGTGTGTGTGTGTGTGTGTGATGTGTAAGTATATTGTAATCCCCAGTTATCAGCTTCACACCAAGACATGGATTTCCACAGGGACCAGACCCAACATGACCTCCCTAGGATGCGTTCCAATGCCTCCCTGTCAAGTGCACTTACAACAACGGCTGGAGGGCAGACACCATGCAAGCACACCTTGTCTCGTCCCCCGTACGTCGTATGGGGGTCTCCGTACGGCCCGAACGTACGGACGTACGGACGTACGGACGCCCGTACGACCGTACGGACGAGGGCCGTACGAGGGTGATTTGGGGCCCAAAAAAAACCCAAAAAAAGAAAAAACAAAATGGGGTTGTAGATCTTGAAAAGATCTGCAACCCCATATTTTTTATTTTATTTTTTAACCTTTAGAAGGATTTTTTTTTAATCAAAAACAAAAAGACAAGGAAAAAAAAGGAAAAAAAAATGAAAAAAAAAAATCGTAGTGGAAAAAAAACGGGCAGTTGCCCCGCTTGTGTGTGTGTGTGTGTGTGTGCGCGGGGGGGAGGCGGCCCCCGCACAATCAATCAATCAATCAATCAATCAATCAATCTATCAATCAAAAAAAAAAATAAAAAAAAATGCCACGCCGTTTTTTTTTGTTTTTTTTTTTTTTTGTGTGTGTGTGTTCGCGTGGGGGAGGCGAGCCCCCCACAATCAATCAATCAATCAATCAATCAATCAATCAATCCCCAATCCCCAATCCCGATCCCGCTTCCCCCACCTTCGTCCTGTCTCCTCGATCCCGACCCCGATCCCGCTTCCCCCACCT
>BFEA01000130.1:1208726-1220088 GCA_003427395.1 Chara braunii
TTTTTTTTTTTTTTTTTTCGATGCCTAAAAATAACTTGTTTTTTCTGATTTTTTTTTTATGAGTTCTCTATCATGTGGGGTACATGGTTGTAAATTTCGGAGTTATTTTGCTAAGGTTAAAAAAAAATGAAAAATCGCCAAAGATGGTAGTGTCAAATCGTGTTCGCTCACTTATTTTTTTACTTTTTATTTTTTGTTTTCACTTTATTTCGCCACCTAGAACAAATTATTATTTTTTTACACTTTTTCATGAGTTTGTATAATGTGAAGTACACATCTGTAAATGTTTAGGGAATTTGGCTCTGCCAAAAAACAATAAAAAATCGCCAAAGATGGCAGTGTCACAAACGTACTCGCGCACTCACTAATTTTAATTTTTTTTTTTTCGTATTTTCTGTTTTCTATTTTTATTTCCAATCTGGTAACGAATTTTGATGTAATACTCAGGCAAATGTTGTTTATTTTATTTTTCTTCATAAGATTTTTTATTTTCGAAATTTTTAGATTTTTTTTTTTTTTTCCCCGCGGAATTGAACTCCGCATTCGGTCGCGTTCATTGCACGCGGGTGCATTCCGTTCAGTTTCTGAACGGAAAACCCGCGTTCAATGAACGCGCGGTTTCATAGCCCGACGCGGTTTCATTCGTTGCTGTCAGGATGGCCATACATCCTCGTGGTGCTCATACTATGCCACTACCGATCGGTATAACGCTGACATTTCTCGTCAGCGTCGATCGTATTTCCCCGCCGGCGCCTCCCAGCCCGCACCATCCAGCTAACTATGGTGCATTGTACCGTTAAGACCTCGTCTGTTGCTGGATTCCCGACCACTGAGTTGTGGTTTGTCCCTTCGACTACCACACTAGAGGTTCCTCCGGACAAGGAATATGAAGTTCCCTCTACCCCGTTATATATTGAGGTACGGTCCGGCCCACAGTAGACCGCCGCATCTTGTCCTTCCCATCTAAGACTTGCTACGCCCCGCGCCATTCACACAGCTCCTTGTAATGTTTGGTTGGAGACTCGCGATGATATTGTGTCATCTCTCCTGAATCTATGCATTCGTTTGGCTCTTTAGGAGCGACTAACTAGACACATGCATGCCTTGCGTGGTCTCCTTGCTCCACTCTCTGACTTGGATCGCACCCTTCCGATAATTCCCATTCGCCTTAGGACATCTACGAGGGTATACCATGCTTTGTGAGACTCTGACTCGTAGACATATTTCATTCACCCTCCCGTGGTTAACTAAGTTTATCTTGATACCTTCAGGTCCTGCTCTTCT
Organism: Chara braunii; assembly: GCA_003427395.1. Classification (NCBI taxonomy): domain Eukaryota; kingdom Viridiplantae; phylum Streptophyta; class Charophyceae; order Charales; family Characeae; genus Chara; species Chara braunii. Next base: position 1,210,011 of record BFEA01000130.1, read on the forward strand.
ATCTCCGTTACCCGTTGAAATAACAAGACGCAACGCTTCTTCAATCAGTCGGTTCTTTAGCTCCGCCTTTCCCTTACCCTCCAACTGCCGGATAGTACCCAAGTGTCTTGCTGCTACCATTCCTCCGCATATTTCCATGTGTTGGAGATTGGGTACGACTTTATCATTGACACCCCCTGGTTTTGCAAGTCTCATGGCACTGGGACGAATAGGCGACTGAGACACTTGTTCTCACAACAGCATGTGGTAAGAGTCCGTCAGACCCATCGTGTTCCCCTCCTTGGTACCCCGAGTGATACTCCCCATGACTTACCTCCCTAGGACCCTCGTCCCTCGGGATCCCACCGGGACATCACCTTCACTTCCCCTCGCCAATCTGCTCACTTCATGCGCCCGGAGGAGGTCACTGCACGATTCACGGCAGACTTAGAATCCATTATCCGTACCCCGATTCAAGACTACATTTTTCCTATGTATTTCTCATACTAGGGGATCCCTCATATGTGTGGTGTTTAACACTCTATCTAGCTCATGCCTGACTATCGCGTCCACCATCAGGTATCTTACCGGGTTTCTTTTTCGGAGATGACGAAATTCAAACTTAAGCTTGAGAAGCTCATTCGACTGGGTTTCATCGAGCCCAGTAACTCCCATTGGGATGCAAAGAGGACAAAACTATCCGCCTCTGCATGAATTATCGCAACCTTCATCAGTACACGGTTAAAAACAGTTATCTCATGCCTTACGCCGATGAGTTGTTTGATCGTCTGGTATACAACCGCCTTTATACGAGGATTGATCTTCTTAGCAATTACCACCAGACCGGCATTTATTTGTCGTAGAGGACTAAACGAAGACCGCGCTTTGGCCACTACGAGTTCACGGTGATGTCATTTGGTCCCACCTATGCACCAACTACTTTCAAGACGACGATGAAAAATATCTTTATGGACATCCTTGAAGAGCACATTCTCGTGTGTCTGAACGACATCTTGGTTTAAAGTCATACCTTAGACCACGATCTCAACATCTCTACGATGTCCTATAACACTTAGTACGCAATCACAACGTTTATGCCAAGCTCAATAAGTGTCACTTTGCCCAACGAAAATTGATTGCTTAGGTCCTTAGGACACCATGTGTCTAACCAGGGTCTCCACATGGGCGACGCGAAAATTACCGTTATTGCGGAGTGGTCTACCCCCACATCCGCTAAGCAGCTTCGGAGTTTCATCAGACTTACTAGTTACTACAGTAACTGCATCCGAGAATACACAAATACTCCTACATTCTTACCTCTACCCTCCTCTGGAAGAACCCGCCATGGTTTTAAACACCCCTATGTGAGAATGCATTTCGCGCCCTCAATAAGGCAGGTTTTTCGCTTCCCTGATCTTATTCGTCCTTTCATAGTCACCACCGTTACGTCAGATTTTGCAGTAGAAGTTATATTTTCTTATGCATTCCCACTATACATGATTCTCCTTATCCCTATATTCCCCACTTTCCTCCACCTCTTGCTCACACTACTTCTCGATTGATGCCTACCCTTTCAGGTTTTCACAAGAATCACAACTTCTCTCCACTTATAAACTATTTGTTACTTACTCTCTGATTACTGCAAAGGACGGGACTATCATGACTCGTGTTGGGGATTGTCCCATCACTTTCTACCCCCGCCACCTAAAGTTTGTCAAGATAAACTACAATGCCGACAAACGTGAGATTCTCGTAGTAGTTTATGCTTCATGACTCTACTATCATTACCTGCACGGGGAACCCTTCACGGTGTGCAGAAACTACGTTACTATCCAGACTTTCCTCACAAAGCCTAAGCTTTCCCCTCGATAAACACGCTTGTGACATGGCTTATTTGAGTTCAGTTTCAACACTCAGCATATCAAGGGTGAAACGAACCGCGTCACCGATGCCTTATCCTAACGTTCTGACTACAATCAGGAACAAATTCAGCTCCCTGCCATCTCAGTCACCACCGTCCATCATTAAGGGACCGACAAGTTTCACATCGTGTACTACCATCACTGCCCAAATTATCCCGATATACACACAATTATGCAGAGTATCAAGCCTCTTCCTTCATACTCCCTCGGTAAGAACAACTTTGTCCATTGGATAACTTCGTGTCCAGGTTGTAACCGAGTTCGATGACCAGACAATTGCCGGTTATATGGGCTTCCGGAAGACGTTGGCTCGTGTTAGCCATTTGTACGAGTGACCAAAATGTAAGGAATTCATAAGCTATGTCCGATAATGTTCTATATGTCAGGAGGTGAACAATGCGAACCACGTTCCGGATGGGTTACTCCAGCCTCTACCCATATCTGAGGATTATCGACAGTCCATCTCTATGGATTTTGTTGGTCTGTTCTGCCCTCCCACCGAGCGCGGTCATATTGCTATCTTGGTCCCCACCGACCGCTTCACGAAGCATGCATGTTTTATTTTGTGGCGCTATTGCATTAACGCTCATGCGGTCAACGACATCGTCCCCGAACGAGTCGTGCGAGATCACGGTTTACCTCTGAACTTCATTTCCGACTGTGACCCGTGCTTTACCAACACGTTCTGGCGAGGCCTACACATCGTGTATAGATCTCACTCCGCTTTTCGTCGTCTTACCACCCTCAGATAGATGGTGAGACTAAGGTCACCAAAAAAACTTTCGTTAATATCCTCTGAAAGTTTATTAAGGATGCCCGACAGTCGCACTTACACTTAGCACATGCACATGTTGCTTACAACCACGCCGTTTCACCAGGTACGGGGATGTTGCCATTCTATTGCGACCTCGGGGGTTGGCGTGGGGTCACTTGGGGGCCAAAGCAGGTCAGGGTAAGCCCGATAATGTGGGGTGGGAGGTCGATCCTCCCGCATCATCATCATCATCAGCAGCAGCAACATCATCTTCATCATCATCATCATCATCATCATCAAGATCTTTCTTTTTTTCTTTTTTTTTTCTATTGCCCCCAGCCACGTCATCATCAACATCATCATCGTCATTGTTGTCATTGTCGTCATTGTCGTCATGGAGCACTGTCTTTTGGAATTTCCAATGGATTGCAAAGCAGCAAATATGTAGATGGTGCCATGGTGGGATGCAGCTTGGCAGAAATTGATGGGCTATGCCGGCCATCCCTTTCCATGGAACAGTCACCTGATTCTTATCGGTAGGCCTGAGGACTTCCCAGTGGTCTGGGGTGTGTTCGAACGTAATCTATAAGGATATATCAGACTTGTAGTTTCAATGAGTGTTTGGAGAACGAGGGTGTTCATTTGAGCAGAAGGAACAAAACTTCGGCTATTTCTTTTTCCTTTGAAATAATGGTGGGCGCGGTGCGGTTTTCTTTGCCGACACGTGTTTTTTTTGCCCATTCGATACTCAAAGGTGACATGAACGTACTTACCTCTTTTCCTTTTTTTCCCCTTCTTTTTTCGTTTTTTTTTCACATCTGCTGGTGGCACTGCGCGAGGTGGTAAGAGCATCCCCGGTTACTGCCGACCGCACAGATGACTCCAGTCTATTGGTGGGGAGGTGCACCAGCTGAAAACCCGCTCCAGCATCCCATACACATACAATAGGCACTTGGAACCTTACAGGAGCTGGCGTGGGGCTGCAGTCTGAAGGGTGGGGGTTAGGGAACGGGAGGTGAGTTTGCCTGCATGAATTGGGGACCAAGCATAGGAGATAGCACAGGGATCCAAGACTGGAAAACAAAAGGTTATTTGCTAAGTAAGGGTATATTACTCACAGTAGGCCCTCAAGATCTCAGGTTTGCAAAATCAGCGGCCATATCGAGTCCTCCTTTTAGAAGGACTAGATCTGGCCGCTGATTTTGCTATTTTGAGATTTTGAAGGCCTTGTGTGAGTATGGCCTAATTGGGGAGAAGCGGAACACTCAGAATCTGTTCCCATCCCTCTTAAAAGAAACCAGGGGACCTGTGTTGACTATCGCTTTCCTTACGCTATCATACAGGCAATCAACCTAGGCTGCTGCGTAGTTCTGCCAGTTCCTTCCGCTATCATACAGGCAATCTTTTTTTATTTTTTATTTTTTTAATAACCAGCGACCACTACTAGAAGGGGTGGTAAGAGCAGCCGCCTCTAGTAGCTGTCCCTGGAGCCAGGACAGACTAGGTCCAATTTCGATCACGTGCGGCCGTCCGTGACAAAGGTCAGTCATTCATCATTTTGCTTATCTACTGCTAGTGTCTTTTCTCTTTGTTTTCGTGGAGGCAGCTGCCCATCGGCCAGTAGAAGTTTCTTTAATTCATTTGTTGGCCATTTAGTTGGCCACTTTGCGTTGGCACGAAGGTTCAATTCTATGGTTTTTTCAGGGGAGGGGGGGTTTTGAAGCTTCGCGCCTTGCTTTTTTTTTTTTTCCGGAAATAGAGAATATTGAGATTTCCATGGAAGACTGACCGTTGGAAGTTGAACGCGCCGTGGCAGATGGCGTCATTGTAGGCCAGTTGGTTTCCTTGCCTTTTCCCCGGCGCTAAGGCTTGAGAATGAGGGATGCACAGGCTGTACTGTCATGATGTCGATGTCAGACTGATTTTTTTTCCCCGTTTCTGTCCTTTTCTTTGCATTTGTGTAAATAAAAAAAAGCATTGTTTATGTGTTTTTAAATAAGAAAAGAACGCCACACACCGTTTTACATGATGCTAGTTGTTCCGGGCCCCTGGCTGCTCCATCTATTGGTGGGGAGCTGCACCTGCATACAGGCAATCAACCTAGGCTGCTTGGTAGTTCTGCCCATCATTTTTTCTTCGTACTAGGCAGGACCTGCAGATTACTGTCTATTCAGTCATTCAGCCATGAGCCTCTACACGCAGACAACTACAATTTTCAGGGACACTGGACCCTCTGTTCAGCAGGTGTTGGTCCCCATCAATAGATGGAGCCTTCCCGGGAATGCTAGTGGTGCCTGCTCTTATCAGCACCCCTAACCTCAAACCGGGCTGTTCATCCAAAAAAACAAACAAACAAAAAAAAACAAGGGGCAAGTGCGTTTGTGGCACAAAATAGTTTCGAAAGGGCAAAAATAACATCTGTGGGCATATTCGTCGGGGCCCGACTTCGAAAAGGCAAGCGAAACATGGGAGTGCAATAACGTCGAGGCCGAAGTCTGATATGAGCGGTTGTGGCAGTTTTAAATGGGTGGCTGTGTTGCAGGCACGGTACCGGCCTGGGTACCGGTCTGTTCCCAAGTACCGGCCGGTGAAAAATGTTTTGGCCTTGGCCAATCTGGGGTGTGGCCGAGACATCTCGGCAGTGGCCAATCCGGGGTGTGGCCGAGACATCTCGGCCGTGGCCCGACCATGGGGTGTGGCCNGGACCACGGCCCCAATATAAGTTAGGGGACATCGTGCAGGTAAGGAAATGTGCTCGCCAGGGTAAGCTAGCGCCACGATTCTTCGGGCGATTTCGCATAGTCCTGTCTCTTATACACATCTAGATGTGTATAAGAGACAGGTCTTGGCCAATCTGGGGTGTGGCCGAGACATCTCGGCTGTGGCCCTACCATGGGGATGATACACCTTTTTTTTTTTTTTTTTTTCTTTTCCAGCCGCAGCACGGCGGGACGGGGGGCGACAAAAAAAAAAAAAAAAAAAAAAAAAAAAAAAAAAACTCCTTTCCGCGCGGCCACGGGCTGGGACCACCGTGGATGTGACGCCGGCGCACTTTTTGAAGTCGGGGTGTGAGGTTACTGCCCATTACTGTTATCTTTGCCTTTTCGAACTACGGCCATTTTTTCATTGCCTTTACAGTTTGAAAGTGTGGTACTACCGCACTTGTTTCAAAAAACAATTACAATATGCAGTATTATGCACTTGTTAACCGGGCCAATACCTGGCTCCGGCTTCAAAAAACACTGCATTTGTCAGAGACCAGTCACAGCCTATGGATCATCTTGAGAAAGTGTGTAGAATGTTGAGCAAGTGCTGGAAGACTGCTGAAAGCTGGATGGTGACTAGCACTGACTACTGGGTGAGAGCGAGCTTCATCTGAGAAAGCGATAGGAGATAAGGATAACGGTTACCCGCCAAGACTACCTAAGCATGAGAACGGAAAAACTCAGGTCATACTCACAGTATGACTTTTTACTCGTTTATGGACGTGATTGCGGTCAGATGCATCCACGGCTGGCCGTAATTGCGGCCGGATGCATTTTGGAACGCGCTAGTGTGAGTATCCCCTCATTCACCAATAGAATCATTCCGCTGTGCATCCATCCAAAGCAAACCATACACCTGAAATCGGATCAATAGACAGGAGAGAAGACAATGAGAATCTCTCCTCCGACAAGTTGCGACAACCAAAGGCCGGATGCATTTTGGAAAGTGCTAATGTGACTATCCCCTGATTCACCAATAGACTCACTCCGCTGCGCATGCATCTGAAGAAAACCATACACCTGAAATCATAGCAATAGACAGGAGAGAAGACAATGAGAATCACTCCTCTGACAACCAAGTGCATAACGACTAGTACATCCTTGCGGCCATTCCCCAGCGCTCTAGGGGGACAAACCCACTGATTACCAAGTCACCACCGAATACACATCTACATCTGCGGGCCATACCTACACCTTGCCCCCATTATATAGAACTACACTACGCCAGTCTTCCATCGTGCAATTTGAAAGAGCACGGCCAAGCAAACACATATTCCACACATTCTGCTGACTCGCTTGCCTGTGTCCAGCCTCAGTATCTGGAAGCATGGCATATACCCATACACGACTAGGGTGGGCACTGCCAGGGGTTCTCAAGGCTTCGAGCCTGTCCCTGCCTGGCCTTGGTATCTAGAACCATGGACACGTAGATAGCACACAGATAGCACACACACACACAATGCCAGAATGGGGGTTGGTAGGTGAAGTAGACATAATGCTTGAGCCTGGTGCCCGATGTACCCAAGTAATGCGGCTTGCTTGACTGTGCCTCAACTGGGGCTGGGTGGGGCTTTCAAGGCTTTGCGCTTCGCCTTGCCTAGGCCCGGTGCCTAGAACTACTCTCTGGTCCAAGTCGCCCTCTGAAATAGCATGGTGACAGTCCTGAGTACTCAATACTGAGGTAGGATAGTAGGGATAGGGGTGCGCTAGGAGAATTGCCGAGAGGGTGGGTGGGGAAGTGGTCTTACGGAGCATAAGGGAGTGTCAGGACAGTCAATAGCTGTGGCAGTAGCCCTGTGTGTCCAGTGTGTCAGGTTGTGGCCATGTTGTCCAGGTGGTGGGTCTGCTAGCAATATCAGGGTTATCAGGCGGCCAGGTTATGGCTGAAGATGCAGACCTCACTCCAACTCTCGATCCTTTTTCTCATGTATAGGACGCTGTACCCTTTCCAGCAGGTGCAGCTCCCCACCAATAGAGTGGAGCCATCCGCCCTATGCTAGCAGTGTGTGCTCTTACCACCAACGCACAATCACTAGCGCATCCCGTGGGTGTTTTGTCACAACCTCTACAATACCCTGGACTTAAAAAAAAAAAAGAAAAAAAAAAGGAAAAGAAAAAGACCCCATTGTGTTGGTGGGAGCTAACAGTGTCACCTGGGGCGTGGGCCCACTAGCCAAGAGGGTCGGATCGAATGCCTGCCTGCATCTGGATGTGTTTGTGGAGAGGTGCACGAAATCAAGATTGAACTGTTTTTCTGCATCTCTGCATAAAACACATCCAGATTCAGGCATTCGATCACATCCTCTTTGCTAGTGGGACCTGGGCCCTGCTTGAAACTGGTCCAGCATCCCTTACAAAAGGTCTTTCAGAGTCTTTTTCTTTTTTTCTTTTGACATACGACGATTGACATCTTATTCAAGAATTTGATGAAAATATTAATCAGTATTAATTGACTTTTTTTTCTTTCTTTCTTTTTTTAATTAAAAGGGCCCAGTGCTCAAGGCCTATTAAAGAGTGGAATCTGATAATATTTTTTTTCCTTCTTGATTTTAGGACTCTCGGACAACGGGGAAGCTGCCTATTATGGCCATCACCCCTCGGGCCCTCACAATGGGAAGAGCACTTCAACTTCAGGCTTTTCCAGTATCGCTCCGGTCCCACCCTCAAATAGATCCAAGGCTCAGTTGTCAGAAACTGACAGGCACAAAATTTTTCAGAGGCAGTGGATTCAAATGATAATCACAATATGCATCCTTGTAGTATCCGGTCACTGTGGCCGTAGCGGACACAAATTGATTTCCGCAGAAAAGACAGAAAAGCACAGTGACTTGCGAGGAAGGAGTTCCGCACTCTCCACGTTTTGAATGACGGACACTACAGAGAAGAAAAATTGCTTTTTTTTTTTTTCCTTTCTTTCTTCTTCTTTTCTTTTCTTTTTTCAAATGAACTTCAAGCATTTTTAAACCATTACACTGTACTAGCAGGAGGGATAGACCAGCCGGTATGCCTCTAATGACCAGTCGAAGAAACATGTGTGGCTTTAAGTCATCACCTCACCAAGGAGACAATAAATTCTCCCAATGCATGGATTGTCGAATCAATCTGACCACAAGCAGGCAAAATTGAATGCATTGTAAGTATGGCCTCCTACTCCATGGCTTGACGTTCCACTTTGAGTTGCCTGGGGCCCAGACTGGTGGTTACGCTTGAGCTACAGTACATCAGTAGATTCTGAGTTAAAGCTTTAAACTGTCAAGCGCTGTCGGGCGTCAAAGCCAGAAAGATGTATGCAAGAAAATAATAATAATGAAAACAGAATTGCAATAGGAAGTAGCCTCAAGTAGGAGCTCTAGAAGCAGGAGGGGTGACTTACAGCCCTGAGGGAAGGACAGTGCTCCAGGCCGGGAACTGATATGGCCGTAGTCCCAACAAACAACTGACTCTGAAAGTGCTGAGATGATGTATCCAAGGGACGCTGGACCCAGCAGCTATGGTGGGCGACGCTGCTGGCTGTGAGCGCTGGCGATAGCGGGCACTGCTATGGCAGGTGCGACGCTGCTGGCTGTGAGCGCTGGCGATAGCGGGCACGGTGCGGCTGGCTGTGGACGCTGCTATGGCAGGTGCGACGCTGCTGGCTGTGGGTGGTGCTATGGTAGGTGCGATGCTGCTGGCTGTGGGCTCAGCTATGGTGGGCGCGTTGCTGCAAGCTGGGGGTGTTGGCGAATGGTGGGCGCAACACTGTGACGAACCAATTCCTGTTCCGTGCGATTTTCTGCTCGGTGACAATGAGGGGTCCTAAGCTGGGAAGGTTGGGCCAATTATGGGAGATGGGATCCAACAGAAAAATTGCATCAGTGTCCTTGTTGTTCTTCTTTTTACGTCGCTTCTTTTCGGATGGCTGGGGCCAGGGCTCGGCAAGTCCCGGGATGCTCGATTGAGTGGCTGGCGCGCCGACGGAGGCGCGATTGACAATGGTTGACGTCGCTTCTTTCTTGTTCTGCTGTCGGGATTTCGGCGCGATGATCGCGCGGGAGTTTTTGGTTCTTTCTTTTTGAATTTCTTTTTTCGAATCTTGTCGAGCCCTCGAGGGCTCTCGAAATTTCGGACTTTCCTTCGGGATTTGTGCTTTATTAAAGTTCTTTTTGCCTTTAGGAATTTAGGAATTTAGGAATTCGGAATTTCTTTTGCCGCGCCGTGCTTTTTGCTCGCACGTTTCTTTTTGCGGCTGCAATGGAGCTCTGATTAGTCGGTGCCCTTAATCTTGCGTGTAACTGTAATTTTGGGCAGGGCGCCCATATAACTGTATCTTCCTTCTTGAGCTTCGTCTTTCCCGCCCTCTCTCTTCTTTGCTGTGTCTAGTTGGCCCGCGGGCTGCATGATCGGATCGATGCGTGGAGAGTGGCTACGTCCCCCACACCGCGATCTGGCCATGCAAAACGCAGGCACTCCCTCCCCTTCTCTCCGTCTAAGTCCTTGCAATTCCGTGTTCTTCGCGCATGCATGCATGCTCTAAATTTCAGCTGCGCGATTAGATAGCTCTCTTAAACAGTTGCTGGAAGCTCGGGGCAGCGTGATCAGTGAGGGTCGGCTCACGAGCGAAGTAAGAGGTGAGTTGAAGTGGGAGTTGGGCAACCCGACGAGCTGGTGCCGAATGTGCG
>BFEA01000130.1:1220803-1231288 GCA_003427395.1 Chara braunii
AGGCCCGTGTACGATCGAACACCTCGTGTGCGCACGTGTAAGCGCGATTTGACCAACGCAGCCTACACGTGTCCACACGCGGGCGATTCGCGATCACTGATGAACTTGGSACCTCCAGTATCGGGATAAGTGCGGGATTTTCGTTTTGCAAGACTTTGAGCCGGTGGGAATTTCCGCCACCATACCCGGAAATTCCCTTGTCAATCGAAGCACGATCAGATGCGTGCGGAGGGTTCCCACTATGCTGCAACTAGCGATCCGCCGGAAAGACAAGATGTCGTACATCGCGGACCGGGAGAGATTGCGGGACCCAGAGTGCCGAGAATAATGGGAGGAAGAACAGCTTAGGCTGAGATATCCAGATTTTCCCTGTCTAACCACGAACAACCGACTGTGTGCCAGGGACTTTCACCCCGCCGTAACCAGCGACCCGAGGAGCCCCGACTACCCGACTACCTATAACACGCAATATTTCATATTCCGCGGCTTCGTCGTTATCGCTATCAATTTCCCTCCCTTCCATCTACTCCTCCCGTACCACCAACTCACAATGGTACCATGGAATTCCATAGCCCCGTATTGGCCCGACACACCGTGCAGAAATTGCAGACGACGCGGCAACCGCCGAGCCTTTGGAACTACGGAGCCTAACCATAACGCGCGACGTCAATCGACACGTGTCCACACCCGGAGGTCCGACCCATAGAACTTGCAACCCCCGCGAAGGCACCTCTCCCGAACTGCCGTCACTGAAACGGGCGGATCGGAAGGCCCAAGATGCACGGCGCAGGCCATCTGCCTTATGCTGCAGGCCATCGACCGCCATCAGACCGAACGTAACCCATCTCGTAGCCTCATTGCACCTATGGCTCTGAAACCTCGCCACAGGAGATCTCAGTTCTGACCTAGGACTCCACCCCCAATTTCCAAAAAATCCTTGGCACACCCCTTCTCGCACTTCCAGGTCCACATCCCACTCCGATCAGGAAGTCGCGTTGGGCATGAGGTTCGTATTAGAGCCGACGCGTGGCAAGGTTATAGGATCCGTAGGACGATAACTAAGATCGAAGCGATCTGGCTAACAGGGGGCGACCTCGACCCCAGAACGCGCATCGACGCGACCCCGTCGTCACAAGAAGCCGGTCTGCGGCTCGACGGGCGGCCAACATGAATGCCAATCAACAGAACCCGAACCCACAACAGAACCCCAATCAACAGCTGAATCCTTATCAACCCGTACCCCGAGCACGGGCACCTGTAGCAACACCCGACCTCTATCTGTTTGATCCTGCTCACCACCTTGTTGGAGCATGGCTGGCCACGCTCCGAGCTCAGCAGTACGATGACAACGAGGCCCAGATAAACATTCCCGCCAGGTTGGGAGGAGATGCCCATCATTGGTTTAGCACCTACATATGGGTTGATCTCCCAACTGTTACATTCGAGCGAGACTTTTTGAACTGATTTTGATTATGTCCATCCGGAACAGACCCTCTTTATGATTAAGGATCGAGTCCAAAAACCCCTCGAGTCTGTCGTCGAGTACCGAAACCGATTCTACCGAATGTTTGTCAAAACCGAATGAGGCGAACAGGTAGGTAGAGATTTGTTTATCAATGGACTTCGCAACAGAGCGATGAGAGCGAAACTGCGAAAGCAGTTCTCCCCCATCAATCACACGCTGCAACAGATCATGGCTGCTGCAGAAGAGATGGAACGAAAGTTCGCCGCGAGTTTCCTAGAGGGAAAGGATTATCCCAGGGAAGGAGACTCGTCCGAATTCGCGAGAGCCGAAGTTGAGCTGGCTGCATTACAGAATAAGTTCGAAAACATGGGGTTTGTGTCTGGTCCGGTCACCTATCTGGAACAAATCACCCCCAAACGACTGGCCCCGAGTGTGATCTCGAGCATGCCTATCCCTGTGATGACAGCGCCCCCACCACCGGCAAAAAATCATGCACGGACAAATGAGTCAACCGTCTTGTTGGAACTGACCAAAACACTGGTCAATCTGATCCAAGAAGGCAAAAAGGAACAGCGGGAACACAATGCTCGAATAGAGGCGATGATGAGGTCGATGCGACCAATAGCAGTATGTGCCGCCCCGATTCAACATAGGCTGGCTCCAGCACCCGCTCCCGGAGGGGCCGCTGGTAAATTGAACGTATGTTACACGTGTCACCAACCTGGGCATATAGCCCGAGACTGCCCTCATCGACCCCCATAACCACGAATCGGAGCCGCACCAGTAGCAGCAGCCCCGATCGCTAATGGACGAGGACGAGTAGGAGCGTTAATCGAAGAAATGAAAGGAGGAGGAAACCCGTTAGCTACGATGGAAGAAGCCGCTGAGCTCATTCCATTGGATCAGTTCGTAACGCTTGGCTATCTAGGATTGGGGATGATTGGAACGATCCGGCCCGCACCCGAATAGAGGGAAGTGGCGGAATGGAGACCGTCTCCAGGAGAGATGAAGTCGGGAGGACCCACCTTCGTCACCGGGGAAATCGACCTTTTGAACATTGTGCGGGCACTAGATCATCGGATTCCTCTTCCGATCGGTCATCTATTATCGATATCAGAACAAGCCAACGAACACATGTTACAACACTATAAGGCAAACCGGAAGCGGTTCGCCCTTGCCCGCACAACAAACACGAAAGCAAAAAGTCCAATACCGGACGAACCCGTTGCTAGTACTTCGGATCCGATACGTTTAGGACTAATCCAGAAAGATGATCACTTCCTACAGATTAAAGCGATTCTATGGAAATCCGCAGAATGTGACATCGAAGTATAGGGAGTTCCATACAATGCCATTATCGATTCCGGAGCAACTGTTTTAGCTATCTCGTTACGGGTGGTCGAAAGAGCAGGAAGAAAGAAAGATATGATTATGCTTACAGAGAAGGATCAGCTCGTCTCAGCAGAAGAGGAAAAGATCAAAACAGTAGGAAGGATGACCAATGTTGCCTTTCGATTGGGTAAGGTGCATGCTCTGAGAGATGTCGTAGTATTAGACATAAGCACTTACGATGTTCTTTTCGGCCTTCTTGCCCTTATGACTCTGCGAGCCAACCTGGACTTCGAAAATTATCCTCCAAAATACGGGAGGAAAACCCTACACCATACCTATGAGACTGACCCTTCGTACTACCGTTAATGTAGCCTCGCAAGTTTATCAGGTAATGGCGGGAGCTCTCTGTGTGATCACCTGGGAAAACTTTGCGAACGATGAACAATCATCGAAGGATGCGGACAGCAGTGACGAGGATGATGCAGTAATCATGGAATTAGCGCAGCAGCGCATCTGTTACCCAGCGCAACGAGCCAGCGCGGAACCTTTGAACTTGACTGGTCGAAACTTGCAGAGGACGCAGGCGATGATTCAGGGAGAACCTCTCGTACAGATCTCACGGATGGTCGATTCTTTGGAACCCCCTCGAACCCTGTACGAAGGCATCTCTTCTCTCCTTGCACGCTACAACGACAAAAGGCATTTCTGCGACATTACGAGCCTCCCTCGATCGCTTTTGCCACCTGCAAAAGAAATACGATTGTTACGCTTAGAAGCGGAAACCAGTTCTTTGGAACCCCCTGAGCGCCTCGAAATTGGATCTAACGGACTCGGGATCAAAATCTCAACGAAACCCGTGCCATGGTAGGGTATTCACGACGAAGTAACCCTGGAGGAACACGTGGCCATTCGACAGCAGGATGCGCAAATGATGGCCACGGTATTCTTTTGGCAATCGGATAACTTGTTTATTTCTGCACCCCCGCCTGAAACCACTAAGCGGGTAAGTACGAAACAAATCAATGTACGGATATGAAATCAATCGTATGAGTTGCACGTGCCTCACTACGTACCCGATGAGATCCACCACCTCATCGCGAACATCCTAAAGGAATACCAGGGAGCGATTAGCGTGACGGACATAGACATCGGACTGTAGCTAGTCATACAGGACGAGATTCAAACCGAAAACCACCCCCCGATCCACTGCAAACCCTACAGATATTCCCTAGTGGAACGGAAAACGGCGCTTCAGCGGATTCACGAGTTCGAAGCTAATGGTTGGATTGAACCCACCACTGGGCCATGGTAATTTCCGGTAGTATTGGTGCGAAAGAAGAAGTGGTCGATTTGCATTTGCATCGATTATCAGAAACTGAATGATATCACGATCAAAGATGTGTATCCCCTTCCCAGGATTGACGATTTGTTGGATGCGATTGGGTGTGCCAATTATTTTAGTAAATTTTATATACGTCTCGACTTCCATCATATTCTGGTTAAGGAGGAAGATCGACCGAAGACGACCTTCGTATTGTTTGAGGGCACGTGGCATTCGGTTCGGTGTCCTATGGGGATTTGCAACACGCCTGCCACGTTTCAGTGGGCTATGAATGTGATGTTTCAGAACTTCGTCAACAAGACGCGGCTGACTCAAGGGATGATCAACTTCTGCGTCATCGTGTACATGGACGACATCTTAGTCTACTCGGAAACCTATCACGGGCACGCGCAACATATCGAGTGGATGTTGGGAGCTCTGAGAGATGTTGAGTTCAAAGTCGCACTCGAGAAGAGCGAGTTTTTCCTATCGGAGATCTCGTTCTTGGGCTACGTGGTGACGCGGGGAGGACTGCGGCCAGATTCGAGAAAGGTCGTGACAGTGAAGGATGCCCCCGTTCCCACATCACTGACGCAGGTTCAAGCCTTTTTGGGACTTGCGTCGTACTATCGTCGTTTCATCAAGGGCTTTGCCGCGATAGCCAGGCCTCTGACGAACATGCTGTGGAAGGACCAGCCTCTCAGTTGGGACGTCGAATGCGAGCAGGCCTTCGCTACCCTCAAGGACGCCCTGGCTACAACACCTATTTTGATCCGGCCGGACCCTACAAAGCAGTTCATTCTCATTACGGACTGGCAACCGGAGGCAATTTCCGCCATTCTAGCGCAAAAAGGGAACGACGGTCGTGAACACGTCATCGAATATGCATCACGTACGGTGCCAGACGAGCGGAGAAACGATTCGGTCCCACAAGGCGAATGTTACGCCGTGGTCTGGGGAATCCAGCACTTCCATCCGTATCTTTAGAGATAAAAGTTTCTTCTGGTGACTGATCACGAGCCGCTGCTGGCTCTGAAGAGGCTCACTAACTACACAGGCATGATTGGGCGTTGGGCAGTGCGCTTGCAGGAGTACGACTTCGATATCGTCCATCGGAAGACGAAGAGGCACGGGAACGCAGACGGATTAACACGTCTGCATCGACCAGCTAAGGTAGCTAAAGGCGAAGAAATCATCTCGTGGAAGGAACCGGAATCGACCAACGGACCCAAGTACGGACATGTGGCAATTCTTCCACGTGGCAAGAAGCAGACAAGTGGCAATGGGGGACGGAGGTAATCCTGCGACACCTCTCTCTCCCCTCTCACCTTCATCTCTTCTCGCTCTTCCCGACAAATTTTGCTATTTCTGCGAAGCAATTTCACATGTCTACTTTGTCCCTATCCGTCCTAGTGGGGAACGTTATGTCGAATGGGTAGACTGTCGGCGGTGTGTCGCGAGAGCCCATGGCTCTTGCATTCAGTATCGAAATGACAACAAGCCTTGGTTATGCCCCTTGTGTCGGGTCGATAAGATCCCGACTGAGGCTCGATTTCTCGACGCCACGTCAGAAGGGTTAGAAAAAACCCGAAACTTTAGAAGGGTCGAGGTGTGAACGGATATTGTTTTAATCGCCACCTTGGTAGGTAACCCCTTCCAGGACTTCACTAAGGAGGAACGGAGGAGGGCCAATAAAAGGGCTTGGGACTATCGCTGGAACGAGGGTCGGTTAGAAAAACAGAAGACGGATGGTAGTGGGATTTGGATGGTAGTGCCGCAACCATTCATGAGGTATGACTGGGTTAAGACAACGCACGAGGAAACTCCAGTCCATTTTGTCGTCCGAGTTACGGAGGCAGCAATCGACAAAAATGAGTGGTATTGGTCCAATATCCGCGACGATGTTAAATTCATCGTCCAGAATTGTCAAGTATGCGCTGCTGACAAGGCGTCAATTCAACCGCCAAGATCGATGCTATTAGTGTCGATGGTGGTTGAAAGGCCCTTTCCGAGGGTTAGTATGGATACTACCGATATTGTGGTGCCTCCTGGACCTAATAGCTGTGAGTATTCAATCCTACTAGTATTTGTAGATCACTTCTCGAAATGGATCGAGGCATATCCGTGTCGTACGTGACAGGCAGTTGAAATCGCGCGATACGTCAACTGTTTTCTCGGAATGCATTAGGACACAGAGGAGATCCTGACCGATAATGGGGCGGAATTCAGAGGGGAAGTTTTGAGGAACCTGGCCATACACGGCGTCGCCATTCGGAATAGTGCACCCCACATGTCATAGTCTAACGGGCTGGTAAAGAACGCAAATAGGGTGATTAAGACTGCACTGCGACAAAACATCGCGGCACGGGATCTGAGACCCTGACCCGTTATCGTGGATCACATCCTGGCGGTCCATCGAGGAACGCCCCATGAATCGACGGGCCTGAGCCCCTTTCAGTTACAGACCAATAGTGTGGCTTGCGTTTTAATACTGAGCCTCCCAGACGAATCTTCGTTGAACCAACGGCCCATGAGGGCCACGGTTCAGTACAAGGCCAAGCGGCACCTAGAGCTGATGGAGCGGTCCCTTCCCCGATTAGCCCGAAAACGCCAACGGATGACTGAGTTGGCCCAAGGCCGACAGGTCCGTAGCTACGAGGCCCGAAATGGGAATGCGGGACCATGGCCCCAGTATAAGTTGGGGACATCGTGCAGGTGAGGAAATGTGTTCGCCAGGGTAAGCTAGCACCACGATTCTTCGGGCGATTTAGCGTAGTCGAGCTTGGTCCGAACGGAGTGAACACGGTGCAGCTCGTGCCTGAGGTCTCCGGCAGTCAATCTGCTCGCCCGATCACTCGCCACGTGTCCTATCTGCGGCCTTTTCCTTCCTCTCCATCTCCACCTTCGCCCACCCCCTCCTCCAGTACGGAAGAGGACGACGTCTGCTTATCGCCCTCTCCTTCTCTGTCTTGCTCCTCTGCAGACACTCCGTCCCCACCGCCATCGCCATGAGTTTTTCCACCGAGCAGGTTCTTGGCGAGCACATGTTGGCACCACGTGGCCATATTTCGGCGATCATCCAAGTCCATCATCCACGGATGAGTCCGGATCTTCTCCGATTTGTGCAGTTCTTCAGCACCACTTGGGTGTACACAGCAGCAGAGTTTCGTTTTGCGGTCCATAGCCAGACACTCGTGTTGGCCGAGGCATCGGCTTATCGACGGCTTTCGGTGCCAGGGATCAGCCACCTGTCTACCATCGTCGTCTTCAGCGGGGACATGAGCGCGCTGGATCCTACAAGGCATACGACCATCCGGGCATCGCTAAGGGAGTGGGGTGAACAGTTAGCGCTGGTGTGGAGCCAGTGGCTTACGCGGCACGACGACAACCTCGTCGTCACTAACAGCGTCGACGTCGGCGGGCTCTGCACGTCCCGACACGAGCCGGCGGTAGCGCTCCCGGAGCTCATCCCTTTCCTGCGCCCTCAATGAACTGGTCCCGGATCTCAACCTTTGCCCTCCCCCCTCTTTTCCCCACCTTCTGGCAGTCTGCTCTCCATCCTCGTCTTTCTTTCTGTATCCAGCCACTCGTCCTTCCTCTCATCGAGCCGAGACATTGAAGGGTGTGGTGCGAGCGGTACCTTGCTCTTTCGTTGTGCCTGGTGGAAGTGGAGCTGACGTGGACGTGGGACAGTGAGCATCGCACCGCGAGAGAGAGCGTGGAACTGCTAATCATCTAGGCCTAGAGAACGGAGGTGGAAGGGGATCTCCTCGGGTTCGTTTTCGGAGCAGTGGAACCCGACCATCTGCAGTTGATTGTGTGTGAGCTCTCGGTCCCCTTTGTGCAGCTCATCGACAATCTCCCCCTCGACATCATATCGCAATGCGACGAAAGCCCGGTGCCGCACGTCCTTCCACGAAGATTGACGCTGTATCTGTAGTGTGTCGGCGTGTCTGGAGGAGAGAGGAGGAGGTGGCAACTACCCGTCGCGATCGGAGTACCCGAATCCCCTGGAGATCATCGACATCCTTTTCTTCCAGCCCCGGGCGGTGTCTGAAGACGAGGCGATAGTGGTAGAGGAGGAAGAAGAAGAGGACGAGGAGGAAGACACTCCGGAGGAAGGGAGTTATAGCAAGCATAACGAAGAGGAGCCAAGCAAAGAAGAAGAAGAAGGAGAAGAAGATCAACAGGAGGAAGGGGAAGGATCTGAGTGGGAGAGTCTGGGTGAGGAGGCGGACCACGCAAGGGTCCAAGAAGAAGATCCCGAGGTGGTAGTGCGGCGGAGAGAAGAAATCCCGGCCGTGAAGCAGCCGCTGGAGTACGCGAGCGGCGCAGATCTACCCATCCCGGACGATCCAACCAAGGACCCGGAGCCACCCAGGATCGACGATGGGGACCCTACTGCCGTCGCATGCCGAGACTTCGAGCGCACCGGCACGGAGATGACGAAGCCGATCCCCCTCCCCCTCCCCCTCCACCCATCCCCCAGTTCGCATACGTACCGATGCGGGGCATCGGGCTTCCGAGTCGTCCCCGGTGGATATCACGTCGTCCCCTTCATTACCTCACCCTTCGCCACATCACTGCCCCAATCTCCTTTCCCCACAACCCCTTCCCCACCGACACCTTCCGTCACTTCTACGCTACCCGCCTCGCTGTCAGAGTACACCCCCACCCCTCTACTGGGTGGACCACCCCTGTCTTTTGCCTCCACGTCCTTCTCTTTAGTGCCGCATGGCGGGGCCACAATATAATCGAGGTGTATTGCACGATCACGGGGACTATCCCCACGTGCGAAGACCATGATCGGTTCCGGACGGCCCTCTTCCGCACCTTCGCAACCCTCTACCCCGACTATCTCGCGTCTCTTCCCCACAGTGGCACCCGTTTCCCTCGCTTCCATCGAATCATCCGCTACAAGGAGCTTCTAGTGACGCTAGCGGGGATGGAACGCTTCCTACCCCCGCTCCCAACCAACCCTCCCCCTCCTCATGCCCCCATGTACCGCCTCCCCTTTCTTCTTCCTGCTAGCGACTGATGCGCGGTTGCATGGTACGTGTCACGACAATGGCACAAACGGTCTCCTCTTTCGAAAGAAGAGAGCCCTTCCTGAGGAATGTGTAGGATAGAGCCTACGTATGCCACCTTGAAAGACTTCCCCACTCTTATCGTACGGTAGGTGGCAACAAAGAGAGCTCCACGTGTCGATCGATCAGAGAGACCGACAAGTGGCGTGATGACTAAGCAAGCGGGAGCTTGCTTAAGATTGGAACCCCCTGGGCGTCACATATGTGACAAACCAATTCCTGTTCGCGCAATTTTCGGCGCGGTGACAATGAGGGGTCCTAAGCTGGGAAGGTTGGGCCAATTACGGGAGATGGGATCCAACGGAAAAATTGCATCAGTGTCCTTGTTGTTCTTCCTTTTACGTCTCTTCTTTTCGGATGGTTGGGGCCAGGGCTGGGCAAGTCCCGGGATGGTCGATTGAGTGGTTGGCGCTCCGACGGAGGCACGATTGACAATGGTTGACGTCGCTTCTTTCTTGGTCTGCTGTCGGGATTTCGGCTCGATGATCGTGCGGGAGTTTTTGCTTTTTTCTTTTTTAATTTCTTTTTTTGAATCTCGTCGAGCCCTCGAGGGATCTCGAAATTTCGGACTTTCCTTCGGGATTTGTGCTTTATTAAAGTTTTTTTTGCATTTTTGCGTTAAATAGGAATTTAGGAATTTAGGAATTCAGGAATTCGGAATTTCTTTTGCCGCGCGGTGCTTTTTGCTCGCGCGTTTCTTTTTGCGGCTGCAACGAAGCTCTGTCTAGTCGGCGCCCTTAATCTTGCGTGTAACTGTAATTTTGGACGGGGCGCCCTTATAACTATATCTTTCTTCTTGAGCTTCGTCTTTCCTGCCCTCTCTCTTCATTGCTGTGTCTATTGGCCCGTGGGCTGCATGATCGGATCGATGCGCGGAGAGTGTCTACGTCCCTCACTCCACGATTTGGCCATGCAGAACGTAGACACTCCCTCCCCTTCTCTCCTTCTAAGTCCTTGCAATTCCGTGTTCTTCGCGCATGCATGCACGCTATAAATTTTGGCTGCGCGATTAGATAGCTCTCTTAAACAGTTGCTCGAAGCTCGGGGTAGCGCGATCAATCAGGGTCGGCTCACGAGCGAAGTAAGAGGTGAGTTGAAGTGGGAGTTGGGCGACCCGACGAGTTGGTGCCGAATGTGCGGGCTACGACGGACTGTAGCTCGTGGGCGAACCCGACGGGCACAAGAGGACTGAGGGGGGTGAGAACTTCATGGGTTGGTGCGTGACGACAGACTGCCCGCGTCGGGGAGAGAGAGGGGGAGAGAGAGAGAGAGAGAGAGAG
>BFEA01000130.1:1235433-1249968 GCA_003427395.1 Chara braunii
AATATAACCCTGAGGCAAAAGTGTTTCAGTTTATTTTTCTGCATAACATATTTGTTTTTCAGATTTTTTTGATTTTTTTTTTTTTTGCTTTTTTTCCGTACGTACGGCCCGTACGACCACATAAGCCCATACGTACGGCCGTACGTACATACATACGGCCCGTATTCGTACGGGGGTCTACATAGAGGTGGGTGGTGAATGCTCTGAAGGGGGTGGGGGCAGAATATGGGGATTGTCCTATTCTGGGGCTGGGGTAGTAGCATCATACCCCCGCGGGGGCAGAATAGGGTAGAGGTTGCCAAAGACATACTTTAGGTGGGAATTGGATGCCTTTGTAGGAACAGGAGGGGGAGGGGGTCTGTCCCAAGCTGGGGCCAATGGAGAATCTCTGCAAGCACAACGATTCTCTTCGGTGGAGGCAGCGCTGGGACAGGGGGGAAGGTGAAGGAAAGGGGGGGATATTTCTTCAATTGATTTTCAAGATAATCTTCTAGTGCTATGTACATCTCTGGGAGACAGACAGCTGTCTTTAAAGATCCAGGACAAGTGTGCGTACTACGTAGTATCAGGTGCTTCAGAATTCCACAGTCTTTAATCATGTTACATCAAGCTTTCCGGTGTGCTGTAATTCTTGGCGGCATTTGACCTTCTTCCTCATTCGGATATAGGATTTCAGAGATGGTGGAATCTAGACTGATATCTGCAGAGTGGCTTTGTTCTGTGCCCCTGGTTTGCCGATGCCAGAACGACGTTGGCCGGAGCTGGGGCGTTGCCGTGTAACCTGCAAATGGTAGGAGTGTGAGGCCTTGTAGAGAGATCTGGGGATTTGCTGAGGGATGAAAGCAATCTAGTGGCGAACCGGGGGGGCTGCCTTGACAACCTATGGGGCCAGGGATAGTCTAGGTGGTGAGACAGGTCAGCTATGGTTGACGTTGGTTAGGATGGCATTGTCTCTAAGATGTAATGTCCAGGTACAGGGAGGGCGAGGAGTTGTTCTGGGATTAGGTGGCCAGATTTGCTGATATAGCATAGTCTTCTAAATTTTTTACATACTAATCATCATCATTATCATCATCATCATCATTAGTATCATTATCTTACAGTTCACATAGAATCAGCAGAAGTTCATAAAAAAAAAAAAAAAAAAAAAAAAGGGACGCTGGACCCGGCATCGAGCTGCGCGACGGGCAAAGCCTCAATTCCGGTGGTTCTCTTACCACCACTGGCATAGACCCCTTGCACAAGGGCTTAAAAAAAAAACAAAAAAAAACGAAATTACAAATAAGAAAGAAGATTACATGAGTCTTAATGTCATTCATAGAGGTAAGAGGAGGCGAGGGGGTGGTTTGGAGATGGCGTGCAGCTGGGTATGTCGTGAGCCAGGTGACAAACGTCAAAGCCCAACAGGGTGGGCATCTTCTCTCGAGTGAGGTGGACGACAAGGTAAGTATGACATCCGGGGCGTTGATCAAACTACAGAAATTCATAGTTAATCATTGACGGAGGAGCAAGGGCGATTGGAACGATGGATGGACTGATTGGCTAACTTTTTTTCGATCGATGGCGCTTGTTCTTCCCGTGACTTCTCCGCCTCCGCCCCCTGATTTGTTGCACTCCGAGTGGCCGTTTTGCAACACCTCTGGTTGCTTGAATCCCTTATGGCACTCGTTGGCGGGTTTGACGAGATCGCACCATAACATCCTCTGTCCGATTCTTGAGGCAGGGGGTGCCCTTTTAGTGTCTTCATGCTCTGGCAAAGATGAGTAGCTAGCGTTTGGCTAGCACCATGGCCAGCAGGGGAGGGGAGGTTCCTCTCTCACGAAGGTGGGGGGAGGCGAGTTTGGGCGGAGGGGGGAGAGTTGCATTACATGGCGATGGGGTGATGTGCTCGAAGACGTTGACGGTGACAGAGGACTTCTTGAAGAACATATAGAAGTGATGGAGGTGGAAGTCTTGAAGATCCTTTAACTGTGTGTAATTTCCGTAGCTTAGTCTCTTTGTCTTACATTTGGGAGACTATACCATTGTATCTTTTCTTTTTTTTTTTTTTTTTTTTTTTTTTTTTTTTTTTTTTTGATAGTTGTCCTCTTGAATGATCCTATGGTCCTAAGCTCCTAACCTTGTAATTTTGTAGCTTACTGTCTTTATCTTACATTTGTGAGACTATATTGTTGGATGTGGCATCTGGAATTCGTAATTGATTGCTTATAAATGTGATTTTCTGGTATTTTTCTGTTCGGTTTTCTGAATCCTGGGATTCGAAAATCAGGGTCGAAAGTCCATTCTGGACATCCTTATTCGTGAATACTAATACTATAATCCTATTTTTAATCCTAAATCCGATTGTACATTTTCACATGATCCTGTATGGTTTCGCAGGAGTTGTTGAATGTTCCAAGTAGCATTCATGATTAGGGTATCTTGAATTGAATATAGTCTGATGTGCTCAAATTTTTTCGGCGATTGATTTTTCTATTGTTTAAACAGTTAGAATCGAGTCTCAGTTTGTGATGATGTGGGGTCTTGGGGTCATAGGTGCTGAATGGAATTACCTCCTTTAGGGTTGGAGCCCCTCCCTGCGAGGGTTACACATGGTGCGTGGTGTGATCTTTTGAGAGGGTAGGGGCAGTTTGGGGTATTTGTTCCTTTCTGGGCCACGCTGATTTTCGGGTCGGATCAGCGATGGAGGTTGGGGAGAGAGGACAAGGGGTGCTGTCAGCAGGGTGAGAAGTTGAAGGGCTGTTTCATTTGGAGGCGGTGGGACAGGAGGGAAGGGAGATCGTCGGCTCTGGGGGGGCATGCTTTAGGGGGTAATGTATGCAGCTGAGGGAGCAGGAGCGGTATTTTGGGGGCTGTTCTGCACTGGGGCTGGGAGGTGAGGGGGCACCTCCCCGCGGAGGCAGTGAGCAGACAGGGGGTCATTTTTCTGGGGAGAGGAGTAATCCGCTTGGTTCTTGTGAGCCCTTTACATGTAATTGAGGCATGCGCTAGAGTTTCCATGGGGAGAGGGTGGTTTTTTCCCTCCCTTCCTTTCTTCCTGAGGGAATTGAAAGCGTTGAAACGGCATCTGTTCTTTTTTATTTTTCTGATTAAAAAATTCCTTATAAGCTGGTGCTGGTGGCAGGGGGCTGAGGTGGTTGCGACGGTGGGGGATAATGCGCTCTACGGGCGATGGGGCTAGCCTGCAGGGTGGAAATAGGGTACAGCAGCGGTGAAGATGGTGGCTTCATCGCAGTAAGACTTGCTGGAGTAGGGTTGAGAGAGATTTTATGTGGGATATCTGTAACCAGTGCCTGAAGGAGCTGAGTGATCGGAACTACAGTTATAGTGCTGATTGGTGGCTTGTCTGGTATTTGCTGTAGTCTTGGGTCCCCATGGGTTTGCGAATGGACGAGGCCAGAACGACGCTGGTTGGTGCTGGGGCTTGGTCGCGCTGCCCTGTACCTCTTTTTTTTTTTTTTTTTTTAAGCTCCATCTATTGGTGGGGAGCTGCACCTGCTGGAAACCGGGTCCAGCGTCCCTTACATCATGAAAAAATAACAGATGAAAACCCTTCGCTGGAAACCGGGTCCAGCGTCCCTTTCTTACCGACTTTTCAATCCAATAATAGGGCCTATTCTATTCAACCAATGTTTGAAGGAAGAGTCCTACTAGTCAAGAGGAAGCCTCTTCAGTCCGATATCTGACCGCCTGTTGGGAAGAATGAAACCTAGCCTCCTCCTCATAGGACCCTCTCCAGCCTGCTCCTATGATATGTCCTCCCCTCCTCCAAACCACTCAAGGTCCACCAGTGCTAATGGGGCAGGTGGGAAGGGATCAGCAAACAATTCGGGAGCTCTCAAAAAGGCCCCTGGTTGAATATCTAACCAATTCTGAAAGTTAATCTGGTAATCCCGTTTGATCCTCCCTTTCTCCTCTTCCTCCCCTGGCCATATTATATCCCCCAATTTCTCGCCAGCTGCATCCCCTAGCCATTCTAGTTGGAACTTTCGTATTCCTTGTTTGCCGTGTACCTCGAGCTGTACGAGGGCAAGAGACCTGGTAGAGAGATCTGGGGAGTTGTCAAGGGTGGAAGGCACTCTAGTGTCCTCTGGTAAGCTGGTACTTAGTCGACGCTAGTCGGAGCCGGGGCGGGTCGTTTTGCCCTGTAGCCTAGCAGGTGGGAATCTTTAGGGGTGGGTCGTGCCACTCACTCTGTAACCTAGCAGTTGGGGGCGTGAGGCCTAGTAGAGACTAAAGGAATCTTCAGGGGTGGGTCGTGCCACTCACTCTGTAACCTAGCAGTTGGGGGCGTGAGGCATAGTAGAGACTAAGTATCGGGATATTAGGGATGAGGCAGGTAGGGTGGGCTACTGAAAGGCTCTAAGGCAGGTAGTTCCCAATCTGAATGTTCTTCCGAAAAACAAAACGGCTCTTTGAATTTTGTACTGTATAGATGTCTATTTTCTTCTCTTAGCCCCTTCGAGGCTGTTTCCATTAGTACATGGTGCAAGGGCGTCGTTCGACACTCCTCGGGGACGCGATTCTGAGGATTCCGTCGTCATTCCACCTGTCCTCGGAGCCGATTTTCAGAACAAAAATGTGAAAACAGTCCGTCGACAAATCCTCGGGCTCCGAGGATTTCCCAGCCAAATCGTCCTTGACTCCAAGGGACCTCGTGAGGTCATTTGGAGCCCGAGGATCCGCGATTATCGGGTTGTCGGCGGCGAGTCCAGAAGGGAAAATGGAGGTTGAAGGTGGTACAGTGGTGGTTCACTGGCCGGAAGACAAACATCGCGGGCCGTCCTCGTCCAAAATGTCCACCAACGACCTCATCGTTTTACTGTTGGCAGTGATTGGCGGTACGGCCCTGTCGGTTCGTCGGGCGGCCCCGCGGTGGTGCCGTGGCGAGCATCGGATGTCTTCGGTTGGCTCCTGGAGGGGTCCTGGCGTTCCCGCAGGCTTCCCAATGGTCGAAAATACGGATTTTGTAAGCGTCCTCCCCCAGCCGGTGCTTGCAGCAATTTCGTACGTTGGCGTCTTCCCTCTCGCACCGTGTGTCTCCGGTCGCCGCGATTGCGACAGCGCAAGTGCGTCTTCTGTCTCGGCTGCCCTGTCGTTCATGGCTGACCTATACCGCAGACTGCCTTTGCTGCTGCTCGTCGCTGTGCTGCTGCTTGCCGTTGTCGTCTTTCATATCTGTTTCCTCGGTCGCGTCCCTGGGAGGAAATAGACGCGGCGAACGCCGAAAAGGGCCAGGAAGATGGAGAAGCTACAGACGAAGACCACGCTGTCCGTAGGGGCTGGGGGGTCGTCATGTCAGCGTTGCAGCAGTGCGGAAGGCGGCAGGCGGCCGTACGACCCAACGCTGTACAGCCACCTGCCATGCCACGAGATTCCGTTGCCTCCGAGTGACGACGACGGCGATGACCCCCGATCCTCAACGGTTCCTCTGGGCAGCGGCTCGACGCATGATTGGATGGGGAGCCAGTTGTACAGACAGGCATCGACGCCGACATACACGGATCTGCTGGAGGGGCGGACCCCGGTTGGTTATGACGCAGGACTCGTAGATCCTAGCTTCGGCTTGAGGTCTAGGAGTGCTGAGGACGTGATGCACACCGTTCTCGTGAACCCATCTTCTGGCACCAACCACACACCGCCTTCAGTGAGGGCGTCGGGCCTTCCGGATAACCGCGCCTGGTGTTCTCGTCAGTCGGGCGACGAACGTGGACTCTTTTCGCCAAGGCGGGGGGCAGTGGGCACAGCAGGTGTGGCCGCGTCGAGGACGAGGACAGGTGGATCGGCTCCCCGTGGATCGACGACGCCAGGCGGCACAATCGACGGACGAGGGGACGACGATGAGTGCTCCGCTGCGGAGGTCGTGGGATGAGCACGTCCGGCATAACGAGAGGGGTGGCGAAGATTAATGTGGGGGCAGACGATATATTCGGCAATTGCGATGGTGCAGGGGGCGAAGATTGAAGACGCCTGCAATCAGGTCAGGAAGACAGCCGTGCTCAACGATGTTCCACCCCGATTGGAGCATCCGCCCACTGCCGCTGAAGTACGGAACCATCGCGCGCCTCCACGTGGCGAGCGCAACTGCCGATACCCCTCTTCGTTTTGCCACGTCGACCACACTTGAGACAGTGGCGGTGCGGCGCCGCTGAAGTACGCAACGCGATGGCAACCGAAACCCTGCGAGGGGTGCGCTGCCCCCTCGCCGACCCGCCTGTGCGTCGCCACACCGTCGCTCTGCAAGAAGAAAATTCGAATTTCGAATTTCGAACGGGGCCATTCTCGCGTTCGCGATTTTCTTTTCCAGGGCCCGTGACGTATTGCCGCCGTCCGCCTGCTGGACCACCACGCCTCCTACACGGAGATCCCGAATCGGAGGTCGGACAATCCCCTCACAGCCGTGTATAATCTCATGAAACTGGCCGCGGGAGGGCCCCGAGGATTCGTCCTCCGGGCGATTCTCCGAGGACAGGTGGAACGACACCTCCAAAAATTAAAAAAAAACTCTGAGGATTCGTCCTTGGAGCCCGAGGACGCGCTGAGGAGTGTCGAACGACGCCCCAAGTTGTGCTCATGTTTCTCTCAAAGAAAGACCTATCATCAAAGGGTGTCCCTGCTCAGTTAAGGGTGGAAGCATGAGGCCTGGGAAAGCTCGACAGGGAATTAGACAGTGTTAGAGAATTTTAGAGTGTTTTGTCGGGGGGTCCAGGGGTTCTGAGCATTCGAAGGATTTTTGTGGCTTTCCTGTCCTACTCAGTAATTGCTGCTTGAGTAGCCTAGCAATGGATCAGCAGTTATCCACGTTTTTCCTAAATCTTCCTGAACTTTTTTCATAGTTTTCAGATTGTTCTTAGCCGAAGCCAGGTAATGGCCCTGGTATTTCAAATCTTTTGTATAATTCTATATGGGACGCTGGGCCCGGTTCCCAGCACGTGTTGCTTCCCACGAATAGATTGGAGCATTTGCCCCAAAAAAAAAAAAAAAAAAAAAAAAAAAAAAAACAGCAGCAGAGTTTTAATGTCATGATCATGGCGGTATCACCTTCCTCTCCACATGTTCCTTGGCATAAACACCACCAAGGATCTCAAGCCTTCTACTTATCTGCCACTCAGATTGAGGATAAAGCTATCTCACTATGCTATAATTAAATACTTAGAACCACAATACCATCTACTCGAGCTCGGAGACGACAGAGAGTACTAACCTCCCACAGTGTTCTTTTTTCTTTTTTTTTTAAGTCTCCAAACTCAATTATAAGTCCATGTCTCCATCATTTGCACAATTCCAGAGTATTGCCTCATCAAAGAAGTGCGTGAGAGAATTGAAAGAGGAGAGGAAAGACAGACAAGAGGAGGAGGAGAGTCTCAATAATAATCAGTAGTACATGTCTCTTTCTCTCTCTCTCTCTCTCTCTCTCTCTCTCTCTCTCTCTCTCTCTCTCTCTCTCTCTCTCTCACTTCCACTTTGGGCTTCTCCCCTACCACCGGTCGGGACTGGAATCTTCCGGGTACCTGCAGAGAACCATTGATGTCCATCTGATCTATGGCCGAGCCTAACCTCCCACAGTGTTCTAGAGTACTAACCTCCCACAGTGTTCTAGAGTACTAATCTCCAACAGTGTTCTACACACTTCGGTGCGAGGGGCGTGCCAACTGCTCTATAAACTTTACCCAACCAAATCCTTCCTCATATGTGGACTAGATTAAATTTCATAATGCGTGAAAATAAAATGGACCGTATTCGTTGGACCGTCTCAAGAAATATACTTCAAGGAAAAGTATAGCTCTATGTTTAGTTTAGCTACTTTAGCCTTTAGCTACTTTACCTATAGCTACTATCTATTGTAACCTGAGGAAAAGCAATGGCCCGGGCCAGGGTCAGACTATGACAAATAGATAAGTTAACAACATAAGAGGAAGCGGAGAAGTTATAACTTTCGGAACTTTCAGGAGCTCAGGCCAATCCAATGAGACTCAGAAGCTCTCGCAGGCAGGTGAGGATGGATGGTAGGGCCCGGGGATGATGGCAAAGCCTTTGTCATTCACAAACGACGACCTGATGGGTAGGTGGCACCAGAACAGGGGAAAGCAAGAGGAGCAGAGAGGACCAGGAGTGGACGCACAAGAAGATTTCATATCCAAAGCTGACGGGGAGCCTCAAGGGAAGGACTGCATGCAGGGACATTCAGGCCGAAGAAGACCAGTGGAGACGATGCGGAGATGAGACTCACCAGAGTTATCGATAGCTGATGATCTTGCACTGGCAACAGAGAGTGTGAAGCAGGCAGGAACATGCATCCCATGGTTGACCGACTGCGTTTGCCTCTGACAGCCTCATATGCTAGTATCATAGTGGGCCTACATGGCAGGGCCCAGCTGGCACCCTAGATGGAACAGTTAGTTGGGAACATCAGTTTCGACAATACATAGCATTGCACAAATGGATCTGACAGATCGGGAGAGGCTGGACAAAAAGGGTGGGAGCAACAGACAGGATGAATATACAGAATCATAGGAAGATGCCATTCATTCCCTTGGGAATGTGACTGGACTCCTCTTTGAGTGGTCAGGACACTTCTCACAGCATAAGTCTGCGGAGGTAAGAAAGTTTTCCTGAAATGCTCAAGCATGACTATATTCTGGCTTTTCCAACCCCTGTGTTCACACATTCTCGTCCAGGACCTCTGCTCCGCTTGATGAAAAGATGCCCTTCTTGCCCATCTTTGTGCCACATATCGGAGAGGAAACCCCAAGCCTACTAGGAGGTTGGGTCCAGGGGGAGGGAGAAGGGCCCACTCAGTGCACCTGGATTCTCCGGCTCGCAATTGGTCTGCGGAATTCGATCATGGCTCAAAGCGAAGAATCTAATATGTAAGTGGGGCTTCACTACAGATGATATGGAAAAAATGTACGCATCAGATTCTATGGGGAGTCTAGAGGAAAAGTGGAATGGGCTACAAATATTGATAACGAAGATTTTGAAAGATACGCACAAGGAAAGAGGAAAAATTAGCAGAGCACTCATCATACCATGATCATGATTCTCGGTGACAGGACTCCTCTGTGATTGCTGTGGCCCTGACCAGCAACTGGAACTGTCAACAGCTAATGCCCCTCCCACCTCTCTCATCAGTTTTCTGCTGTCTTTTCAAAGACACCAACCCACCCCTCTTGTCATAAGGACCACAGAAAACAAAGCAATGGAGGGTGGATTCCTGATATACGTCGAACAAGTTAAAGACCTGGGATTTGGAGATCAATTTCCAGGCAATGGACAGACAAAGTTGTAAGGGGCCTAACGGCTAGGCGGGGTGACGACTCTGGGAACTGGTGGCCGAAGGACGACGGACTGTCCACGCTGAAGTTGAGATGTGGATTGCACCACATCTCTCTCTCTCTCTCTCTCTCTCTCTCTCTCTCTCTCTCTCTCTCTCTCTCTCTCTCTCTCTCTCTCTCTCTCTCTCTCTCTTTTTGAAAATTCATACACTCACAAGCACAAGGCCACAAACCAGATCTCAACTTCAGCGTGGGCAGTCCGTCGTCCTACGCCCACCAGTTCCGAGAGTCTCTTCACCTTGCTTAGCCCGATTACACAAGCCAGGTTCATCCATGCTGTCAAATTGCGTCAATCCACCACAACGACACGTCAACCCCGCACAATTGATGCCAGGCTGCGCTAGCTCGTTGGGCCTTTCCGACTCTGCTCACTCACCTCCACTACACTACACTGCTCAGCTAGCTGACCCTCCTGATCACTCTAGCTCCGAAGTTAGATTTAGAGAGAGATGAAGTCCTAGTTGCTAGATTTATAGCTCTGGGACGCATGCATGAGATTAGCGGAATTGAAGCACCAGTACTTCCTTAAGTTGTGCTCGTTAACAAGCCAGTGCACAATTTAAGGAAACGTACGGTCCACTACAGGAGGGATTGCCCAAATTCATCCAACTAGAAACGTTTCTACTCTATTTTCTCCCACGGCTGATAGCTGGGCCGAGTACTGGTGGTTTAAGTGAGAGGACAGAGAGGGAGTGCCTTCAAGCTGCATACCAGGCCGTACCTGCGCTGCGGCGTGGGGGACTTGGCCACGCTTCACGCATCAATCCGAGTTGCATTGTGTTGGCAAATGAGATCCAGGGAAAGCAGGAAAGTGCGGGCACGACAAGAACAAACAAAGAAGGGAGGGAAAGAAGACAGCCACAATCAGAGCCCCTTCCACGCTCCGCGCATTGATCAGGGTTGCATTGTTTTTGCCAAATGAGAGTCAGGGAAAGCAGGAAAGTGTGCGAACAACGAGAAGAAACAGGGGAGGGAAAGAAGTCAGCTACAATCAGAGCTCAAGAAGGACGAAGGAGGGTAATGACAGTAACTGTTGAACATCATGAGCAAAATTAAGGAAGGGAAATGAGCGCGAAGAGCTGTGCGCGCAGTAGACGGGCAAAGTTCAGCTGCGCACCATGCTAAGCCTTGTGCAAGAAGTACATACTAGCCTAAATCCTGAAGTTTCTTGATGCGGTGCATCCACGCATGGGCTTCCTTCAATGCACACACTTGTCCAACAATCCAACGCTGCACCTGCACAAAAAACGGTTCCTCAAGACTCCTGCGACCGCCAAGTGCGGATCCCGGTGGACTTTGAGGGTCCGGGTCAGTCTAACCGTCCTTTTCAACGGCCGGGACCACCGCGTGTGTTTTGATTGGCAGAGGACTGGGGGTGCGCAAAAGAACTCGCCTTCTGAATTGCCATAAACGGGGTTTTTAGGGGTTGTTGATGGTGTCAGTGGCCACTTCCAATTTGGGTCTACCGTGGATTTTGGTTGCACTCCCGGCAGTGCAAGACTACGTGTGGGTGCACCATATTGCGAAATGACTGAGCATGGTCCCCGAGCGACCCCTGTAAACCCCCATTCTCCACATCGAGAAAGCGAGCTCGTGTGCTGGCACAGCAACTTCCTGCAGTCTGAACATTGTCAAAATCAGCGCGGATTTGCGATAGAATGACAGAATCGACTAGACGATCGCGTGAAACTCGAAGATCGTCGTGTTGCGGTTCAACAAATAAAAAGGAAAAGGAAAAGGAAGAACTGTCGGCCAACAGTCTCAAGCATGAGTCAGGGTAGAGAAATACACCCAAATAAATCAATCCTGATCGCACGCAGCAAGATGAACCAAAGTCCAAGTACACAGAAGGGACAAAAAGCCCGAATTGAAAGAACATATAAATCAAGGCTTACACCCAAACCCGAATCCACCATATCCGTCCTCACTCCCAAGCGGCCATCCCTCAACGTGTTTCTGCTACCCCGCCAGTACCGTCATCAGGAGGAAACCTGATCCTCTGGAACCAAAGTTCAATCTTAGGAGGCCAATACCTATAGCCTTTCCTCCTTAAATAGCCTATCATATCCCTACGGAATGAACCCTTGAAAGAAGAAGAAGCCATGCCGACATTCCCGTCGATGCAGACCCGAAAGACAAACATAGGGAGGAACGAAGATGAGTACAACCCATGACGCCGTAATCAAAGAAAACTTGAGGCGGTACCTGGAGGGAAAAAGCGTCGAAATACCTGCAAAAACAACCAAACACACATAGCAAACACACAGGCGAACAAGCAAAGGACACAGAAGACAGGACCGGCGGTCCGCATCTTCCGAAGGCGCAGGAGAAAGTCGCCATGAATGCCGAAGGGGGCATCCCGCCGAGATACGACTCCCGAAGTTCGAGCATACGAGCCCCATCACAGAACAGTTCGCCGCAGGCGGAAATCATCTTGAATGCCGAGACCACGGAGAAACGAAAAACCCGAAAAGCTCAAGCCCCTTCTGCACACTGCGGAGAGCAACTCACGGGCGACCACCATAGGCGTCCTTCAAACCGTTCATCTCAGAGGGCTTCAAAGGGTACTCAGAGCATGCGCCCAGAGCCGCAGAACGGCTCGTCCGCGTTCCAGATGCAAAGTGAGAGGACATCACTACGAATCCCGCCTAGATATAGCAAAGCCGAAGGCAAAAAAGTCCTCAGAACCGTCACCATCAGAAGGCCAGAGGTCAGAGAGATCAGAGCGAACAGACGGCGGTAGTGCGCCGCCGTTAAGCGATCACCCATCTCTTGACCACGCGCAACCCACAGATGCGCAGCGACGGCGGGTCGATACTTGGCTGAAAAGTCCAGCCGAAAAAAGGCCATCGGCAGGCTCAGGGGTGGAACCCCCAAAAAAATAATAAGCAAAAACCCGGGCCTAAGAGCCCCGGCAAGGCAAACTGGCCAAAACGTCAGAAGACCAGACGCCAGAGAGATCAGAGCAAATGGACAGCGGTAGCAGGCTCAGGAATGGGGCAAACCCCATAAGACAAGCAAAAAAACGGGCCTAAGAGCCCAGGTAAGGCAAAAATAGCCAAACGGCCAGCTAAAAACTCAAGAAGTCATGCGAGCTATAATAGAGGCTTCCACCGAACCAGACTTCTCTGCGAAAAGCGAGAACGCACGGGTAATTAGCCTCATCGGGTAATTACGCAACAACAATTCCCGTCGAACCGCAACAAATAAAAACATGGATGAAAGACCCATCGCAACCCCCACAAACCCCGATTCGCCACAACGACAAGGATTGTTCGAGCGCTGGCATTGCCAACTTCAGCAGTCACAACGACGAACGTACTCCAATGTCTCGTGTTTGCACGATCCCTGAAACCCCAATTGAGGAGAACACAACACAAACCGCAAATTTCACGGGGATCCGAACTTGTCAGCGACCGGATTCCCGCGCTGATTTTGACAACGTTCGGACCGCAGAAACTTGTAGTGACAGCGCACAAGATCACTTTCTCGATGGGAGAATCGGAGTTTACAGGGGTCGCTTGGGGGCAACGCTGAGCCATTTAGTAATGTGGTGCACCCACGCATAGCCCTCCTTTTGTGCGCCCACTAACTCGACATTCTAATCACTGCGGCCCTGCAAATGCAACCGCAAGTTCGGATCCCGATGGACTTTGAGGGTCCGGGTCAGTCTAACCGTCCTTCTCAACGGCCTGAACCTTCGCATATGTTTTGGTTGCCAGAGGCCTAGGGGTGTGCAAAAGTGCTCGCCTTGTGAATTGCCCTTATAGGCGTTTATGGGGGTTGCTGACGGTGTCAGTGACCGCATCCGTTTTTGGTCTGCAGTCGATCTTCGTTGCCCTCCAAGGGGTGCAATCACCGCAATACGTGGAATTCGGTTGCTGACAAGTTCATGTCTCGGCGTACTTTGCGGTTCGCGCTCTCATATGTTGACGTTGTCAGCACGCGAGCTCGCCTTGTCGATTTGGCGAATCGGGGTTTTTGGGGTTGCAGAGGGGTCTTTCAGCCATGGTTATATTTTTTTTACCGTGCCACGACGATCTTGGAGTTCCGCGCGCTGTTTTAGTCATACTTGTCAAAATCAGCACGGGTTTTAACAGGTATGACTAGAACAGCGCATGAGCTCGCTTTGTCGATGGGGAGAATCGGGGTTTATAGGGGTCACTTGGGGGCCACGAATCCCACGATGCGCCGTTTTGTAAGGGGGTGCACCCACAAATAGCCTTTCTTCTGTGTGTGCTCTGGTCCAACAGTCCAGTCGATGCAGCCGACCGTAAAAAGGTTCCTTGAGCATCCCGCAACCGCCAAGTTCGGATCCCGACGAACTTTCGAGTTTCGGGTCATGTTAACCGTCTTTTTCCACGGCCTGGTCCGTCCCATGTGTTTTTTTGGTTGCCGGAGGACCAGGGGTGCGCAAACGAGCTCGCCTTGTGTATTGTCGTAATCGGGGTTTATAGGGGTTGCTGACGGTGATAGTGGTCGCGTTCATTTGCGGTCTGCCGTGGATCTTGGTGGCCCTCTCACCGATGCAATCACCGCGTTCTTTTTCGGTCTACCATGATCCGATGCATTCATGTTCGAATCTCGATGGACTTTGCGGTTAATGTTCTGTTTTCCAAAATCGTCGATATTGCACCCCCGCTTCGTCAATTTTTAGGCTGTGTCGTCCCCCATACGTCGTACAGGGGGTCTCGTTATGGCCCGTACGGACGGACGGACGGACGGGCGTACGGGCGTACGGACGGCGGCCGTACGACGGTGATTTGGGGGCCAAAAAAAAAATAAAAATATATATATATATATGGGGTTGTAGATCTTGAAAAGATCTAGAACCCCATTATCTACAACCCCATATTTTTATTTTTATTTTTGACCTTTGAAAGGAATTAAAAAAAATCAAAAACAAAAAAGACGAAAAAAAAAAAGAAACTTGTGGCAAAAAAAAAACGGGCGGTTGCCCCGCATGCGTGTGTGTGTGTGTGTGTGTGTGTGTGTGTTCGCGAGGGGGAGGCAACCCCCCCACTACCAACCGATCAATCAATCAATCAATCAATCAATCAAAAAACAAAACAAATAAAAAAAAAGGTTGCGCATTTGTGTTTGTGTGTGTGTGTGTGTGTGGGTGTGGTTGTGGTTGTGGGTGTGGGTGTGGGTGTGGGTGTGGGTGTGTGTGTGTGTTCGCGGGGGGAAGGCGACCCCC
>BFEA01000130.1:1277262-1288549 GCA_003427395.1 Chara braunii
TTTTTGCTTTTTCGTACGGGGGCGTACAAGACGTACAGATCCCGTACAGATATTACTTGTACGTTTCGTATGGAAAGGCCCCGTACAGGTTTCCGTACAGGTTCCTGACAGATCCCGTACAAATCTCGTACAGATATTATCTGTACATTTCGTACGGAAAGGCCCCATACGTGTACTCTATGCAACGTAGATCATTTGTCTTTCTCGTGATGACATCTTTGTCTTTCTTGTTGTTGCCGCAGAGGAATTTCCAAG
Organism: Chara braunii; assembly: GCA_003427395.1. Taxonomy (NCBI): domain Eukaryota; kingdom Viridiplantae; phylum Streptophyta; class Charophyceae; order Charales; family Characeae; genus Chara; species Chara braunii. The sequence goes on from BFEA01000130.1 coordinate 1,277,518, forward strand.
AATGCTGGACTAGCATCTTGAAGCGCAAAGGATGGAGAGACAGAAACTGATGGACCGCGGGCTGAAAGCGAAGTCGTCATCGGAGAAGTATGTAGTTTTTATTGTTGACGGGATTGATTAAAGCAAGACCAATCTTCCTCATTTTCGGCGTGTCCCGAAAGATTCAAGAATTAGGGAAGTGGACTTCTTGAAGGTACATCTCGTGGGTGCAAAGGTGGAAGGACAACTGCAGAGAGCGTACGGCATGATGATGTTCGACAACTTCAGCATGGACTCAAACTCCATGCTTACCGTGCTTCGTAGAGTTATTTCAAATCTGCCAAGACATTTGTCGAAGGTGCTATTTTTGACTCTCCACAACACATCAAGGGAGAACAAAAACAAGTACGTGTTGACCTACCTCGTGTACTTGGTCCACATGAAGGTTTTCGAGAAACTCAAGCTCAACTTCGTTTTTGTGGGTCACACACATGAGAATATTGATCAAATGTTCAGTTGCTTTTCTAGAGTCCTTACACATAGGGATGCTTATGACCTGCCTGCACTGGAGACGGTCATCAGACAGTCGTATACGAAATATGTGAGCGTCCATGTTGAGCGGATGCTTGAAGTTTACGACTGGAAAACTTATGTGAAAGCTGATTTGACACCTCTTCATCATATCAGTTTCAACCAACATTTTTGTATCAAGAAAAATGTTGCCAGAACTGTTGCCGTTTGGAGTAGGCAATTCCGTACATGGTCATGACACCCACAAGATGGCAATGACTTGGATATCTTCAAGGCATTTCCGGACAGAAGTGTGCATGCGGCTCCACGTCATGTTGTGCGAAACATGGATGAGCAGATCAAAGCCTCCGAGGAGAAAAGAAGTATCGACAATTATTTATCATCGTCAGGAATACGTGAAAATGTGAAAGCATTTTCCAAATATATCGATGATGAGGCTGCTGCATGGTGGGAACATTTTCTCGCTGAACAAGAGAATATGGAGTATTATGGACTTCGACACAGCTTATCTGCACCATCCATTTGTTTGGCCACGTGGCAGCTCCTTTGTTTCGGATAGCTCCAACACGTCGGCCGACGGACCTGCAGACGCTGAGATGATACGTGGAGATATCAATCCTCCTGAAAGACCACTATATGTTGGGTATAGAAAAACATCTAGAGTTCATAAGCAACGAGGATGCTTCGAGGACCCAAAGGAGGGTGCATTTGTGGTTGTAAGGGCAAGGGGAGACCAAGAGGAGCACGGGAAGCCTTATTTCATAATGAAAGTAAAGCGAGTCTTAGAGGGGCAGAAGTTTTTAGGGCACTGGTATGTGGAAAATGGAAATGGTAAATATTTTTCATTTAACTATACGGATTCACGAGGACGTGTGATAGGCAGACCGATAGAACAAACTTTTGCATAAGACTCTGGAGTTTTGTGCTATAACTTTTGCTTGAAAGTAGACCGAGGACTGTATACAAATACTCTAGACACAATTACAAAAAGCTTGGAGGAGATTGACACTGCTTACTGTACAGGCGGAGTTGGTGGAGAGGATGATGAGGACCAAAATATATCTCTTGCCTCACTTAGGAGTTCGAAAAAGTAGATTGAAATGTTACTATTTATCATTGTACCTCTTATGACATATATTGCTCGTGCTCCTTACCACCGCACTTTGATTGTTTTTTTTTTTTTGTAAATGCAGTATAATTTGTTATAGGAAAAACAATTTTTATGTGTAGTTGCAATTTGTTTTTACAATCGTTTATATTTTGCTTTGGTTATTGAAATGTTTGCTCATTTGTTTTTCCTCCGATAAGGATGTTGTTGAATTACCTCACTTGCTAAGGACTTGTGAATATGACTTCCAAAAAACTAGTTTTCCTTATGCAAAGCAAACCCGCAACTTGGATGTATTGACAATAACACGTTGTTTGTTTTTTTGCGTTTCATCTGTCTCGTTGCTTGACCAAGGATATCGGTTTATGCCCTAATGTTTGTGACAATGGCCAATGCATGTCCTGTTTAACAGCCTTAAAACAGTTTTTTTTTTAAATCAACGTTAAGTTTTTGACTCTTGTCTTGTTTTCACGAAATGTCTACTTTTCACGAAGTGCATGTTATGGAAAGATGTATTGCCATCATTTTTGTCTTTTGCGCAAATGGAGATTAGTGCAGCGAGGCCCTATTTCAACACTTCAGGGGTGTACAAACTGAGCTAGGCCGGTTGGTATTGTAGTGTTGTTGGTTTTTTTTTTTTTTTTTTTTTTTTTTTTTTTTTTTTTTTAAAAAAAACAACCCCAACAGATGCTAGGGATGCTGGTACGAGCAAGCACCACTACCACTATCGGGGAGGATCCATCTATTGGTGGGGAGCAGCACCTGCTGAAAAGCGGGTCCAGCGTCCCTCAACATTATGGTTGTTTGTATGAATCAACATGTGATTGTAGCAGTATCAGTTAAGATAAACCCTTTAACCCTAGTGACTGTCCTTCTTCCTATTGCCCGGGGTGCAGTCTTGTGGACTGCTATGACAGTTGGATGTGTATTGTGTAACTATGGAGCTGATGTGGGTTGGCTCCACCACCCCCTGTCCCCTCCCTCCCAAACCCATGATGTATTGTGCAGTGTTATGACAGTGTGAGGTGTCTTGTTTGGGAGAAAAAGTTAGTTATGGCATGAAACTCGATGAATTATTATTATTATTATTATTATTTCATTATTATTATATATAATTTATATTATTATTATTATTATTATTATTATTATTATTATTATTATTATTTTTATTATTATTAATGGTTACCAGCCCGTACGTACGGAGGCCCCCGGGCCAACCTCCGTACGTTCGGACGTTCGGGGTCCCGTTCGGGGGCCGAACCCCTCCGAACCTGAAGAGGTTCGGACCCCGCCAAAAAATATTTCGGGGCCTAAACATTATTAGTTTTTCTTGAATTTGTTTTTGTGAGTTCTCTATGATGTGAGGTACATGACTCTAAATTTTGAGATAATTTTGCTGAGCCAAAACAAAACGACAAATCGCCAAAGATGGCGGTGTAAAAACGTGCTCACCCACTCACTATTTTGTTTTTTTTTCTCTTTTCTCTTTTTGTTTTCACTTTGTTTCGGGGCCTAAACAATTTTATTATTTTTTTATATTTTTTTAATGAGTTGTGTATCATGTGAGCTACACATATATGAATTTTCAGGGAATTTGACTAAGCCAAAACAAAATGAAAAATCTCCAAAGATGGAGGTGTTTAAAATGTGCCCGCCCGCACACTTATTTTAATTCTCTCCTCAAATTAGTTATTTCTATTAATTTTTTTTGTTTTTCGTATTTTATTTTTATTTCAAATTTGGTAACGAATTTGGATGTCACTCACAGGCAAATGTTGTTCAGTTTATCGTTCTGCATAACATATATGTTTTTCAGATTTTTTGGACGGCTTTTTTTTTTTTTTTTTTTTTTTTTTTGTCCGTTTTTTTTGGTCCGCGTTCGGCCCGAACGGCCGAACGTGTCTACAGGGGGCCCCGGACGTTCGGGCGTTCGGCCCGTCCCGAACGCCGGCAACCTTAATTATTATTATTTATTATTATTATTATTAATTTATTATTAGTTAATAACAAAACCTGCCATGAAAGTTCGTTCAACTTTGTTGTGAAGGTATATTTGCTGGGAAAGGTTTAAAAACCGGTGCAGTAACTATTTCTGAAATTCTCCCTTTTGGTAAAACTTGTGTGACTTCCGCGGGGGGGGGGGCGCTATAGATTTAACCAGTTAGTTTGCAATGCCACAATCTTAGTTCTGGGAAAGTCTCACCACTAGAAAAATATATACATATATAATAAAAAAAAAACAGCAAAAATCGGAGCTCATTTGTTCAGATGCCCTTCACTTCACTTCTCGCGTGAAATGCCTCTTCTGTACCTGCAAAGCCCAATCCATTTTCGCTTTCTTTTGTTTCTTTTTTTCTCTTTTTTTTCAAGGCCAATCCGTAGTAATGACCTGGGGCAAGGTCCCACAAGCAACGGGATAGGATAGAAACGAGTTTGTGGGGCAGTTGAGTGACCCAAATCCTGTCGGGCAGTACTCGTGATCCCACGGTCAGTATTTTACATGTATTACCCGAAAATGTAACTCCTCCTCTCCTTAAGACTGGGCGTTCCCCTCCTTTTTTTTTTTTTTTTTTTTGAGGCCCTTGCGATATCCCTCTATCCTGGCGGTGGTAAGAGAACCGTTAGAATTGAGGGCTTACCTGTCGGGCTGCTCCATCTATTGGTGGGGAGCGGCACCTGCTAGAAACCGGGTCCAGCGTCCCATTAATACATCATTTCATTCAGAGATTGGTTTCTGTTGTTTTCCTGGGCTGTGATTGTTTTCGATTGATCCTGGGGCTCCGTCATCCCATGATGCTGCAAAAATCGTTGTTCCCTTTTTGGAGCGCCCCTTATCTATTAACCCAGCCCTTATTTTGCAGCCCGTATTAGCCTGATGCTATGTCTGTGTCTGTGAACTCGACATGGTCTGTTCTCTCTAACTGTTTGTTTGAGCATTGTTCCGTTAGCGAGCCTTGATGGGTACCTCTACACAGCAGTATGAGCTATTTGCCTGTCTGGCATCCTATATCTAACTTTAATCTTTAGTATCCCATACAACGCTTCTTAGCTTCCTCTCTAGTCTCTGTGATCCTTCCCGCTGTAGTACAGCTACCACTTTGTAGTACTGCTCTTCCGCAGACGCAACATTCTCCCTCCCTGTTCCTGATGGCTCGTCTTGCTGAGATGTAGTTCTCCCGGCCCCTGTACCGGGAGGCTCCGTGCAGCCTTGTTCGATGCACTCATCATCCGAGTCCATGTGGGACATCCACACTGCACATCCACAGAAGCAGCTTTCTCCTTTGTTATCCTTGAGGTTCTTCTGGCCGGGCTCGCGTTCTCCTCCCATGAATGGTGAATCATTCCCACTTGTCATGAGCGTATGGCTCAGCCCTGTGTTGAGATGTAGTTCTCCCGGCCCCTGTTCCGGGAGGCTCCATGCAGTCTTGTTGGATGCACTCATCATCCGAGTCCATTTGGGATGCCATATCCAAGAGGAGTGGCTCAGTGAATCGGTTGGGGGTATGTAGGGGTATAAGGATTGATCGGAGGTTGCGGTGTTAAGGGGGGGGCGTCAAAGGGGAGCGGAGGGGGCGGCGCCAGGTAGTTGGGGGGGGGCTGGATGGCAGGGGAGGAGGGGGTAGCCCTGGGGACCGGACTGGGCAGAGCTTATCCTCCACGATCTGAGAGTGTTCTCCCAGGGTTGGACATGCTCCTATTGTCACAACATTGTGGTGACCCGGTAACGGCGTCGAGAGTGACTGTGGTGGTCTGTATGTCCATCCTGTGCCGCTCAGTTTTTCCATGTAATCCTACCATCGTTGTGGACTTCAGCCATTTTATAGTTTGGGTCAATCCATTTTTCTGTAAAGGCCTTTATGAGACTCTGTCTGTTGTCGTGGTCTGGGGCCACACCCACTTTGTCTTTTAAAATTTTACTAGCTTTCATTGTGTTTGCTCTTATGACCTCGAGAAGCTCTGCCTTTGCTTGGTGGAGGCCGAAAGTGTCTTCCTTTCGGTCTGCTGAGCATCTCATCCTCCAGATAACCATGAGGATGGCAAGTCTCATGTACTTGAAGAGGCTTTGCTGGAAGGGTGTCCAGATGGCAGGGAGGCTTCTTTTCTTCTGCAGTAGGATGAGGCCAATATTCCATGGGAAAGATGAGCCTGTAAGCTCCCTCCACATAGTGTCCCACCATTGCCAAACCAGCACTGCCATTGGGCACGACAGCAGGCAGTGTTCCAGGTCTGCCCATCTACGCTGTGTACCGACTCCATAGTGGGAGCATATAGGTGATATGACTCCCGCCTGTTCGAGATTAGTGCGTGAAGTTAACCAATCCGGTGTTGGGAGGCAGCGATGTATAATCTGCCACTGTAGCGCCCTTTACGACGTCGGCATTATATGAGCGTATGTGGTCCAGGGAATATGCTGTAGCTCCCCTTCTTGCAGTAATGAGTCCCTTCTCCACCTGGATTGGACCACCGGGGTGGAGTCCAGTGGTTTGTGCGCCTGTTTATAACCCCTACGCACGGTGTATTGCCAGATTGGGGTAGGTTCCCGGCCTTTCCAGACCCACTCATCCGGGTCAAAGGCGAGCGCTTCCACCGGGGTAGCCATTTCATAGACAAAGTAACCCTTATCATCGTCCCCTACCACCCTTACCCTAGACAATTCTCCAACAGGACATACGCCGTCTAATGCGGGGTCCCTTTTCAAGGCAGCCCATCGTGCCCCCGGGACGTCCGGTTCATATGCATGGAGGTGTGCTTCGTATTCTGTACATTGGGCCACCCTGAAGACGGTCATGGGGATGGGGTTCGGGTTGGTCTTTGTTACCCAATCTTGACTGCAAACCGTTGGGCCCTCCTGTAGCACAGCCACCCATGCGGGCGGGACCGCCCTATGAATAACGTCCAGTTTTTCCTGTTTTTTTCTGATATGTTTGAGGTTCGGCTGTAGTTGTTGCACTGTCTTCCATGCGGTGTTCTGGGCATCCCAGATGTCACCAATGCAAAAGAGGCCATTCCTCACTCATGTCAGCCAATGGGAGTTGGTCGTCAGGGAGAATGGCGAACCCCTCTCATCACGTATTTCAGGGTTGCCAAACAGTGGCTGTCTCCATATCTCCTGCCACCGCAGAGGGGGCTGCTTCTTGGCCGGGCCCATCTCCCTCGACAGGAGTATCATCTCAGACCATAGCAGGTCGTGTTTAAGGTCCCATCTCACACTGTTGCGCGGTGTACCATCGTTCTTGTGGCGTGGAGGGCCCGACACAGACCATTCTTTGTTTGTTAGCCATTGAAGAGGGTGGATCGGGGCTTCTGGGTGGGAGGGAGGGGCCAAATTGGCCAACTGTACATATGCTAATGGCAGCCACGGGAGATCATTTGCGAGTAATAGGCGAACGATTACTTTGAAAATAAGGGCTTTCATTTCATCTTTAGGATCTAAGATGCCCAACCCGCCAATCTTCTTCGGTTGGGTGACGTATTTCCAGGCCACTCTCTTCAGGCATTTTGTGAGCTTATGATCATTTCTCCATAAGAATGCTGACAGAGCTGCTTGGAGATGCACAAGGTGTTTTTTTGGGATTCCCCAAAAGGCCGTTTTGTACCAGATAGTGGACAAAATATCGTTGTTTATGGCTACGGCTCTCCCCACCAGCGATGTATGGAGGCCATCCCACTTAGCCAACCTTTGAAGTGCGATTTGTACCAAAGTCTGGCCGTGGTCTCTTGGGGGGCCCATTGCCGTAAGGCGGATCCCCAGGATTTTGATTGCTTCTTCCCTCGAGCGCCAGTTAACCGGCGGGAGTTGTGGTGGCTGAGAATTCTAAGAGTTCTGTGGGGCAAGCCACCATCCTTCCGTTTTTGTTCTCCAATTGACTTTCATATTAAGGCCAATCCGTAGTGGAGTCCACAAGGGCAAAAAAAAGAAAAAGAAAAAAAAGAAAAGACGGTGCCTTGAAGACTCTCCTCTGCAAATCCACGCTGTCCAGTGGGGACAAAAGTTCCCTCGGGCACTCAGCCTACTGCAGTAATTTTACAGAAAAAAAAAAAAAAAAAAGCCTCAAAAAGGATGCATGCTCCCACATTGGCACTGATGCAGTTCTCCACCAGTCCCCAAAACGGGGGGTGGACACTTGGTCTTTGGATGTCCCGTTCTCTCAGGGTTTTTTTTTTTTTTTTTTTTTCCCCTTCTCTTCTCTCATGTTTGGAGTTGCATTTGTCTTGCCTTTCTTTTTTTTTTTTTTAAGTTTCTTTCTTTTCCATTTCTAATCCTTGGCCTTTCACCTGTGCATTTCTCCGTGTGTCTCTGTTGCATTGCAAGCACACATGGATTTTTATTTATTTATTTATTTGTTTATTTATTTATTTATTTATTGAACAGGGGCCCATTATCAAGTGTCAGCATATATGCTGCCCCGTCTATTACAAGCAGTGTGGATGGTTGTGATTGGGCAAGCCAGGTCTGGTTGAGCAGAAAAACTAACTGACAAAAAAAAACACTCGGTGACACTTTGGTGGAGTGTGGACTGCAAAGAGAATTGTGAATTATGGACCCCACATCCATCCATCCACCACTACGGTCAGTTACATCTACATCGCCATTAAAAATTAAAAAAGAAGTTGAAAAACCACAATCAGCATCAGGGACAAGGTCCCACGTTGGAATTCGTAGAGTAAGAGATACTGTCTGCAGATCAGCAAGATCTATGGCAAATATGTCATCTTTGTTTTTTTTTTCCTTTCCCTAAATGTCCAATACGTCTAGATCCCATGAATGTGGGACCGCGGCCCAGGAAAAAGTCGCACAGTGATTAATATGCCCTCGGCTGACGGGNACCCGGCAGGCAAAGGAGAGGTTGCAGGGAGAGGAGGCCCCACTTCTTTCATCAGAAAGGGCCCCATCACCAGAGGGGAGAGCCGGCAGGAGAAGGGAAAGCGCAGCTGTAAGGAGGGAACCTTTGACTTTGATTGATAGGCACCTAGCAGCTTATGCCCTGGAGCATCCAGACCTGGAGGAGCCAGCACCTGCTGAGCCGCGCCGGGAGCCGTACCAACCCGAGAGGGAGATGGAAGCAGAAATCCCGAAGAGGGTCGACCTCCGCACAAGGGAAGGGGTGCCAGCTGGAGAGATGGTTGAAGAAAAGAGGGCGAGAAGAACAAGACGGATAAATGAGATATAGCAGGAGAGACAGAGATTGGAGGCAGCGGGGGAGCTCCCGGAGCAGCAACAAGAAGGGCAGCGATCAGAGGCAGCAGGAGCACTCCCGGGTCAGCCACCCAGCGCACCAGCTAGGGCTCCGGAGATTCCTGAGATGTGGAGAGACTTCTGGGAGCAAAGAGGAGAGGAACTTTCATCGCCAGTCAGAGCCGGGTTTGGAGTGGTCAGGAAGGCGGAAGAGAGGTTAGATCGTAAAATCAAGTTCCTGGCCAAGACCACTTTTGACCGGCACTTGTTATTGGAGGGCGATCTGGCGGGGAAGAAAATGAAGGAAGCCAGCCATGGAGTATGCTTGGAGGCTATGGAAATGGAAATTCAGGAACTCAGGGCCTTGGTGGCCAGCCAGGCAGCTATCATTGAGAGTCTGAGGCAGCAAACCCAGGGAAGGGTGGACAGGCCAGAGAGCAGCGGGCAGGGAGAGCAGAGGCAGCCGGGACAAGGATTGCCAGGACAACCATTTGCAGCAGAGCCCCGCCAGGAGCCACCTATGGGGAGAGCTATCCTGGAGCCAGAGGAGGCGAGAGCCCAGAGACAGGCAGAGAGAGAGGCGTTCGAGTTTAGAGCCCCTACTGAGCTCGCGACGCTGCCAGTGGCGGCGGCAGGCCCAGTCGTACCCTTGACAGTAGAGGAGGGGCTGCCACCATCTAGCAGTGAGCCGGCGCAGGGCTCAGCAGAGGGGTCCATGGGCGTGCTCTTTGAGGCGGTGCATACTATGCAGGAGGAGGTGAGTTTGTTTTCACCTGAGCAGAGGATAGAGGAGCCTCTTGAGAGAGAGATGGGGATTAAGGCAGAGAGTGCTATCGAGAGCAGGCTCCAGAAAATGGGCACACCTGAGTATGGACAAGAGGAGATTGAGGGGCAGCCCACGACAGTGCCAGGAGAGACACTCGAGAGGAGGCCTCAGAGGTTGGACACGCCTGAGTACGTCCCAGCGACAGGGGATTTGAGAAGTAGACTGGGATCTTGGGCTACTGGATCTGGGTCTGGTGGACCGGTTCCTGGGACAGAGCAGCAGGGGGGTGTCGGTACCTTGGTGAGATCTCCTTCATCGCCACCTCCTCAGCCCAGGAAGAAGAAGTTCAAGAGAAAGGTAGATCAGCTATGTTTTTACTGCAAGAGGGACGTGCATCTGGCTTTGGACTGTCTCGAGTTTCTTGAGGATAACGCAGCAGGGAAGGTCTCAGAGGTAGAAGGTAAAATGTATGATAGACAGGGTAGGATAGTAGAAAAGTCCGCACATGGACTTAGGGCTCAGTTATATAGGCAAAACCAGGAGGAATTGAGGAGGTAGGGCCGGTTTTGTCTATATAAGTGAGCGAGCATTTTGTGAGGCATCAACTTAGGTTCTGTGTGATACCATCTTAGACTTAGAAGACTTTTGATGATTGCTATTAGTCTAGATCTGAACTCTAGTATTCCTACTGAGTTGGGATCTTGAGGATCAGGGTGAGTTAGATAAGGCATGTACATATTTAGGTAGCCTACGCCCTGGCCTTTGAGACACAGATCTGACATGTATTCTAGGGGCAGTTGTTAGTGTAAGTTTGGTATGATGTGTGAGACGTTTTATTTTCCTTGAGTATATATTATGATGAGGTTTTTGACCATTCCTATATGTGACGATCACTTGTCACTCTCACATATGTGGTTGTACTCTGATGTATGATGAGTTTGGGTGGACGATGTGTGAAAAACATCTGATGTATTATAGGTACTGTGAGTATRATTGTAAGTAAAACTGTCTACTCCTCGGTATACTTGTGCGACCTGCCCACGACAGCTGATAAGGCAGAGTATAAGGGGAGGAAGCGCAGTCCGTCTRTGAAAGTTATCTAAGTTATGATGAGGACCCATAAGATGGTCTCTCAGTGATGTTCTGTTTTATGATGGGACCCCCTTAGATTTTGGAAAAGGGGGAATGTTTTATGATGTTTTGTGATATGGCGAAACCCCTCGTGACTTTGAGAGAGGGGGTGTTTGGTTTATAATGAGACCCTCGTGATTTTTGGAAGAGGGAATGTATTGTTTTATGGCGAGACCCCTCGTGTTTTCGGAAGAGGGGATGTTTTGTTTATGATGAAACCCCTTAGATTTTGGAAAAGGGGGAATGTTTTATGATGTTTTGTGATATGGCGAAATCCCTCGTGACTTTGAGAGAGGGGGTGTTTGGTTTATGATGAGACCCTCGTGATTTTTGAAAGAGG
>BFEA01000130.1:1347021-1358564 GCA_003427395.1 Chara braunii
CTCTCTCTCTCTCTCTTTCTCTCTCTCTCTCTCTCTTTTCGATCAATCAATGAATTTGATCGATTAATTGGTTGATTGCTTTTTCATGGTGGTCTCCGCAGATGGACAAGCATATACTCAAATGAATATGGTGGTCGACAACCAGGTAGATAGGTCGGTGGAAGGAATATCATGGTCCAATGTGCTGAGCCAAATTCGGGCACGTAGTGATGGGGATGGTTTATTTGGAAAATGGCTCGCCGATGCTCGCACGGAGAGGAAATATCTTGAGGAATGTAGTGAACGATATGAGTATGGCATGGCTTCGCAAATTTATGACATGGAGCATCGTCTGCTTCAACGTCAGTGTAAAGTGTCTTATGGTATTACAGGTAAGGTTCCAAACGATTCCGCATTGAAACGAGAATGCGGCCGCTATTTGACTGACAATGAAGGCCTTCGGTGGACTTAGAACGAGTTGCTTGGGATGTTAAGGAAGAAGGAGGAGGAAGTGACTACCTTGAGGAGTGCATTCGCAAAAATTGAGGTGAATGCACGATCAGTGCTTGAAAGTTTCCTGGAAAGGAAACAAAGTGAAGAGGTGAGAGATTGGTCTTTGTCCGGTAGTGTGGACGGGAAGAAGGAGGAGAATGTTGCCGAGGACATTGCCAGCCAACTTACGTCTTTAATCCAATCGTCGATTAGAAATGACTTGCTTGACCAAGATGCTGAGCTTAGTACTAAAGTTGATCCACATCTGTCCCAAGAGTGTGAGTATTTGCGTCGTTGTGAAACAGCGAAGAGTGGATTGAGAAAATTGTTGTCGGTAGGTGCCTTGCCATCGATTGATCCTTCTCTTGCATCAGAGGTGTTTGAGCTCCCATTAGGTCGAACCAGAAGAGCTTCCGAAAAGTTCTTTGATTGGTATGTTGCAATCATTACGAATAGTTGGTGTGGAGCTTGCGCATAGAAATACATTTTTGGAGATGAAAAATACAATGAGTTTTCCGGTAAGCGATAGCCAGTTGAGAGCGACAGTTGTTACTCTCAGACAATTGTACAAAGATGCACGAGAAGAGTTAATGGACATTGTGTATCAACATAGTTTCTCGGATTAGTGCGGTGAGGGACTAACGGATGGCATGATGGCGAGGTACAAGGAACAATTGTGTAGCCTCAAAATTTTGTTAGGAAATATCATTGATGCTCATTCGCCGGTGCGGGTTATGAAGGAGATGGACCATGTAAAAAAGAAATTGAATGCTCTCGCGAGCATAAATAAAAAGCATGAGACGAGATTGCATGAGGTGGTGCTTGCACTGGTTGAAGATCTGCGGCGTCGATGTCCAAAGTGTGGTTGCCTAAGCTATTTGACAAAGGGGGACTATAGAAAGATAAATGATTTGACAGTTGTTACACCTACGTGTGACAACACGACAAACCTTTATCCCCATGGAGATGTCGTTGTTGATGAAAACGAGAAGTTCATAATGAAAGAAAGAAGAAGGCAACTTCGTGGGGGAGACGATGTAGCTGAACAGTGTTTTTTTTTTTTTTTTTGTCGCATATGCATTAACTGGTGTTCGAGTGAGAATAGTAGGAGAGGGAGAAGCTAGAGTGGGAGGGAGAACGCGAACGTGGGGTGGGATGACGAGCAATAATTTGTCCTTTTACATTTATTCATTTCATTAATGATGATGACAGTTGAATGGGTTTATGATAAAATGTTTAAATTCTATATCTTTTTACACTTTAATTTGAGTTTTCTCGCTCTCTGTCTCTGTTTGTCTATCTCTCTCACTCTCTCTCTCTCTCTCTCTCTCTCTCTCTCTCTCTCTCTCTCTCTTCTTATACACATCTAGATGTGTATAAGAGACAGCTCTCTCTCTCTCTCTCTCTCTCTCTCTCTCTCTCTCTCTCTCTCTCTCTCTCTCTCTCTCTCTCTTCCTTTSTCTCTACCTCTTTCTCTCTCTCTCTCTGTCTKTTTTTTTTTTTTGCTGTCTCTCTCTTTGTCTCTCTTTTCTATTTGTTTCAACATTCCCTCTTTAACAACTATTTTTTCGTTTGCATGAAAATATTGTTGATGGATAAAAATAAAGGTTGCTTTAGTCATTTGTTCATATGTTATCTCATATTGTATGTGTTCATTGTTATGAACATTATGTTACTATTTAGAGACTTACATTTATGAAAAAAAAAAATTCAATACTGTTCTGTTCTCTGTGCTCGCTCTTATGCTGTTTTACTTTTGTTTTTTTTCTATCTTTCTCTTTTTTATTTGTGTTTTGATTTGATTTTTTTTTTTTTTTTTTTTTTTTTCGTTCGGCATTGTCTTTCCCAAACAGGATTGAAATTATGAGAAACTATTATTCGTATATTAAAACATAAGTTTTATTGGTCATTTTTTACTCTGGAGTTTCATATTCTATGTGGTCGTTTTTAGAAAATCAAAATAGAGCTTTAGTTGCTAATTTTCTTGAAATTTTGTTTGTTCGTGTTATATGGTATTCAGTATCTGCTCTTATATTCTTCTACTTATTGGTTAAAAAAAAAAAAAAAAAACAGGTGAGTATACTTTAAGAAATTTAGAAGCGACAAAAAAAACAAGTTTAAGAACAATATCTTTCACCCCCTCCCCCCCAACAACAACACACATTCATCCTCTCCGATTACATATTGTCCAAGGAAATAAAAACATACTTATTCCAAAACAAGGTACGTATAATTATGTTGCATTGAACGCTAAAAACATTAAGGTGATTACATGAAGGAAAGTAAATAGTATTGGGAGGGTTGGGTCACACTGTGTAATGAAAGGAATATCGGAGAAGGAACCCGTTCGATAATAAATAATCAAAGTAACAATAAACGTAACCTTTCTCCCAAGGCACCCATGCTATCCTGAACGACCTCCTCTCACGTAAGCCTGTTCCAAAAAAAATTGTTCTTTACCCCCTTTGCTCCTATTTCGTCCAAGTTACCCAAACAAAGGAGGAGAGGAATGGTGAGGTCATCAACAGTTTGACCGACCTCAATTGCTAGGAATGGCTCTTCCTTGAACCACGACCTTCGAGGTTGGCTGGGGAGAGGTGCGGTACGCCGCATAGACCCATTTATGGGCGTGCTGCAATGTTGTTGTGGTGGAGCCAACGCCTACTTCTGAGATCCAAGCCTCGTGCTTGGACGAGGAGGACGGGTGTCACAGACTACATCCTAGCGGTTGGAACTCGGCCAGGTTGGGGAAGACTTTTACCCTTTTTCGATTTTATTGTGAACGATAACTGACTTAGAATACCCAAGGCTGACCGCAAGTAGGAACCGCCTCTATCGAATGTGATTGGAGTTAAAAGAAACTTCATTCCCAATCACAAACTTATACGAACAGGAAAGTGAGCCCTGTCGAGGAATGACAAAGGGTAAACGTGGATAAATGAGGTACGTATGACTCGATCCCACGGGGCCCTGAAAAGACTAAGGCCCATATAGGGAAAAAAAAAACATATGAAAAAGAAATTATCGTTTTTTTTACGAACACATAAAAAAAAATGCACAGATAAAAGAGAAAAAATAGGATTTGTCATCAGTTAATGAACTTTTATTTCCCTCCACATAAACATTAAAAAAATAAAAATAAAATAAAGAACGTGAACTCAACGTTCTCTTCTGTTCGTTTTTCATTTTGTGTTTTGTCACCTTCGTTTATCCTTTGACTATACTTTTATATTTTTTTAAATGCTTTACACTATATCTTTTTTCTTACCTCCATAATACCATAATTACATCTGTATACAAACATTCTGGGATATATTTTATCCTACTGATTTTTATATATTTCATATTCCTCATATCCTTTGATTTTTGTGTTACAGCCGACTAAAAAGAGATGCATATACGCTTGTTTAAATGGTGAGGGATGAAAGCATAGATAAGGATTCACTCGACATTCATTTATCTACCGCTCCAAACTCTTCTTCCTCTGTCGACAGGTCCTTGCACGTTCCGTGGAAGCGTCTAAGACGCCTTCGCCGTTGTGAAACACCTGTTACCGCTCCTTTGTTGTCTTCTTCAACGATACCGAACTGTGATAACTCTCCTGCCATTAATTCTGCTCAAGTTCATTYTCCTTCGTTACATAATGCTTCTTTTTCGTAATATTTTGGATTATGATTGCGTGCACGTTCGGATATTACTCGTTGTTCCTTTAAGACTGAAACACGGGTGTCATCAAAAGATGAACACCGCAAACGTGGTCGACTGCCTTCCCAGAGTCATCGGACTCGAGTGTCTTTAGTACAACCAGTAGGTGCTATGAGTGATATGACTGCTCACAGAAGTGACAAACAACCGATGACAACTCCTGATCGCGGCCTTGATTGTTCTGTGGAAGAACAGTGTAGTGACAGATCTTTATCTTTCCAACAACGGACTCCATTGTTGGATGATATCGCAAGTCTTCAGTTTTTTTTCCGTAGGAGTCATGGAAATGTTGATGTTCGTACGAGTGAGATTCGTTGCGAACGAAACATGTCTAGCACCTTGCAAAGTGGACGACCTAATGAAAATTGTACGAATGATGCAGTCTGTACAAATTATGTTCCTACGATCGAAACAACCTTTCCAGTTGATGATTTTTACTTTCATTCGCCACGTGTAGAGAATGGACCGCCGTCCACATTCACAGAAGATGTGGGACGAAGATGCGTGCAACCTAACCTTCATGCTTCCATCCCAACTGTTCATGCACAGGCATGCTCTTCTCTCGGAACCTTGTCAAATTCGCCGAACGCAGTGGTTAGGAAGTTTGTTGCATTTCATAATCGTCGAAGGAGATCGGTAATATTGAAACCGATTAGTTCGAGGCGCAATAAACGATATCGTATGTTGCGCCTTCGGGCACTGCGCGCCACTAAAGTCGCGCGTCGTTTGGACCTTGGATCGTTGTCGTCCGTACGTCAGGCTGTGTTCCCCGACTTTGATGCATATGCGGTAGTTGTTGGAAGTACACTGGCCGGTGGCGGTGCAACATAACAAGTCTATAGGATGAATAGTGATAAACTGGGGTCTACATCGTATGAAATTTCCACTCGAAAGAAAAGGCTGGAAAAACGAGCAAATTGTCATGTTAAACGTATGCGTGTATTGAGAGCTGCGATTAAGAATCGTAGGAGCAAAGAAGATATAGATGCTCACAAACGTTTTTTGCGAGGTGCGAGGCGAAGTTTGGTCCCTGTAAATATTCTTCGAAAGATTCGAGCGACCACCTCTGGCCAGTCGAGGGATGCATCTTCTTCTTCGAAGGAAACGCGTCGTCATTGTTCTCGACCGAGGCAATCCCAAAGTATGTCGGGGAGAGCAGAGCAGTCGCACAATCCGTCCGTTACAGTTCAAAATTCAATGAACAATCAGGAACATAGTGAGCCGAATAATCAGGATGAGCAAATGAATGATTTGGATAATGATCCACCTGATGATATGAATGCACTCCCGTCTGTACCCGTGGCAACACCGTATGCAGCGGTTGAGAACACCGTGGCTATTGTCGCGGGTGCTAGCACGGTTGAAGCATTCGGCATTGGTGGTGGAGAACCGTGCAAGTATTGTGGTGCTAAGTTGTGGAATCATGAAAAAAAATGGACAAAAATATGCTACGGAAAAGGTACGAGACGTTGTCCTCTGTGGGAATGGTCTCGAGAAGGGTCGCCGGAGCACGAGATTTTTTCTATTTGGACGTCTCAGACTCCCGACGGGCGATTCGTTCGAAAGAATGCGAGGATAATCAATAATAGTTTATCTCTTGCATCCTCACGGTTAAAACAACCGAGCGATGACGTTCAAGGATTTCAGGGTCAGCTTCGGGCTCAGGGTCCGATCTATCATCGTCTCGGTGCATTGGGTGTGGGGGAAGGGGGGTGTCCTCAATTTGCACAACTTTACTTGCACGATCCTCAACATTCGAATGATGCGATTGATCAAATAGTAGATTTCCTTAATTTACCTGCACACATGTCTGATGCCGAACTTCAGCAAATGAGACGACTATTAAGAAGGTTTCACGAGTTGCTACAACAGTGTTACAACTACGTGAGGGACTTCATGACCATTGCCGACCTTCCGCCAGGAGCATTGAATGAAAGAAAGTTGGTCATAAATCCCGATGTCATGCCCGTGGAGGAACATGAAAGGCGTTATAACCGTCCGTCGAGGCTATAGGAGGTTTGCATTCTCATGGCGGATGACCTTTTTCCTCGTAAGCTCGAGATTCATTTACCTGTCCCTCTTCCGGGTGAGCAGCCAACAATTGTCGTTCCGGAGTGTTCCCGAGCGCACGACTGTTTGAGGTTTTTTTTACTATTCCCGGAGGGAATTGATAGTTGGTCTGTCCAACGTGCCTTGAAAGCTGGATGACCGCCAGGACTCAGTGCGAAGGAGTGCTATGCGTTTCACCTACACGAACGTGATGGTGAAAGACCTTGCCTCCTTTATGCGGCGCGTCTTTTCCACGAGTTTTGTTGCATGGCTTACGCTAAGGTTGAATTCCTTCGCTTAAAATGGGCGAGATTCCATCAGAAAGACTTGAGGTCGGAATATTATCAGGACCTGCGAGAGGCTGTGGAACAAAATCAGCACGGTGATGGTGTTGGGACAAAAATACTTTTGCTTTCCACCTTCACTGAGGGACTGCGGTATATGACCGAAAGATATCATGACAGCATGACAATCGTGAGGCGGTTTGGAAAACCTGATCTTTTTATCACTATGACGTGTAACACAAACTGACCAGAGATCCAACAAGCGCTGTTGTCGGGTCAATGCGCAACCGACAGGCCGGATCTACTTGCTCGAGTGTTCAAAGGTTATCTCACCCAACTCATTGATGGGATTAAGAAAAAACGGATCTTTGGGAGGGTCGATGGAATGTTGTATGTAGTTGAGTTCCAAAAAAGGGGTCTGCCGCATGCACACATATTGGTTATCTTACATCCCGATGATAAAATCCGCGATGAAGATGTTGTTGACAACGTGGTGTGTGCGGAGATTCCGCCTGAAGGGGAATTGAGAGAAGGGTTGTCAAATTCATGTTGCACGACATTTGCGGTGAGGACAAAAACGATGCTTCGTGTACCGAGAACGGAAAGTGCACGAAAGGGTTTCCGAAAGAATTCATTTTCACGACAACCTTCAAAGATGAACAAACTTACCCTTTATATAGGAGAAGAAAACCAAGTGACGGTGACTTTACCATTGTTCAAAATCACGTTGTTTATGATAATCGTTGAGTGGTCCCGTACAACCCGTACTAGCTGATGAGGTTTAACTGCCACATCAATGTCGAATGTTGTGCTAACATCAAGGCGTGCAAGTATATATATAAGTACGTGTATAAAAGGGGTGATGGTGTCATGGTTTGCGAACAAGATAATAATGCACCTGTCGATGAAGTCAAATCCTATCAAGATATGCGTGTTGTTGGTGCATGCGAGGCATGTTGGTGTCTGTTTGAGTTCGACCTTGTGGAACTGTGACCCGCAGTCGAAAGATTGTCGGTGCATATCGAAAACATGCAAAAGTGGTCTTCAAACCCGGCACGGAAGATCATGTTGTTTCCCACGGACCACCGAGCACAAAATTGACGGCATGGATGAATCACAACTCTTTGAACGAACGTGTTCCTAAACACGAACTTCCTTTGTATCCTGAAATTATTGAAACTCATGTGTGGGATAATCAACATAAGGTGTGGAACAGAAGAAAGCGTGCTCTTCATGATGTTCCTTTCGAAAAGATATCTTGATTGCATCATGTCAGGGTCACAGAAGGCGAACGCTTCTATCTCCGTGTGTTGTTAAACCATGAACACTCTCGTGGAGCACGCTCTTTTGCGGAAATTTGTATTGTCGATGAAGTCGAATACGATTCGTTTCGATTGGTGTATCTTCGATTAGAACTTTTGCAAACCGATGATGCATATAATCAATGTATAGATACGGCCGCACTCCATTATATGCCTGCAGAGGTTCGTAAAGTGTTCGCTATGCTTCTGCTGTTTGGGCCGGTCAACGATCCTGTTCAATTCTTTCAACGACATTGGAAAAAAATGTGTGATGATTTTCAGTATCGTCCGGGCTCTCAGATTCTGCCTCCGATCGTTTTGCAATGTTTAGTGCTCTTTGATCTTGACCGTATCTTGCATACGTCTGGCAAAAACATCCGCCTGTTTGGTCTTTACTCTCCGACCCCTGATGGAGAAACGATTGCCGACAACATAAACAGGCATTACGAGAACATGACTGTGTCCTCGATTATAAATGACGAATTGTCGTATGATCCGATTGAAATACGAACTAAATTTGAGTCTAATTTTGGACGTCTTCGTCCGCGCCAACGAGTGCTGGTGCAAAGAGTTATTCGGGCAGTGGAAGAGAAACAACCGCTTTATGCTTTTATAGATGCGGTGGTGGGAACATGAAAGACTTTTTGAATAGAAACTATTTTGGCGGCAATCAAGTCGCGTAATGGTATTGGACTCGCTGTGGCGTCCAGTGGGATAGCGGCGACTCTTTTGACCGGTGGTCGAACATTTCACTCGCGATTTCGGGCACCTTTGAAACCTGATAACACGCGTCCCTTCAATATTCCAAAACAGAGTGATCTTGCCGAACTTATCCGTCGTGCCGACTTGATCGTTTGGGATGAAGCTCCAATGAGCAACAAGTTCCACTTAGAAGCTCTTGACATTACGCTTCGAGATGTCTGTAACAGTAACCTCCCATTTGGAGGAAAAGTTTTGCTTCTTTCTGGGGACTTTTCGACAGGTTTTGCTGGTTGTGAAACATGGGTCTCGAGCACAGCAAATTGATGCCTCTATCAAAATGTCTCTTTTGTAGAAACTTTTTGAGGTCCATTGTCTGACTGAGAATATGCGGATCTTAAGCTTAGGGGATGATGAATGGCGCAAATGTATGGCGTGTTTTTGATGCGTATTGGGAATGGTGATCATATTCGTTTTGTTCCTAACGAATCTGCCACAGTCAAACTGCCGAGATTTGCACTGATAAACCTATTCGTGATTTGATTTCTTGGACGTTTGAGGATGTCTGTGAACACGTTGGGGATGCTGACTATTTTTACGCTCGATTGATTCTCTACGCTACTAATGACGATGCGGGGTGTGTTAACGACATGGTTCTCAACGATTTCCCTGGCGAGGTGCGCGAAAGTTATAGTGTTGATTACCCTGGTTCTGATGATCACGGACTTGACATCGAGCACGAGTTCTTAAATTCTCTCGATGAGTTTGGTCTTCCGCCTCACAAACTGCGCTTGAAAATTGGTGCGCCTGTGATGTTGTTGCGCAATTTATCGTCCAAACAAGGACTTTGTAATGACATATGGTTGATTCTTAAAAAGATTGTTGATGATGATTTGTTGGAAGTGACCATGATGCGCACCGGTAAAACGACACTGATCCGATTTGACACGTGATGGTAAAACCACGGGGTTTAAATGGAATAGGAGGCAGTTCCCCATCCGTCTTACATTCGCTGCAACCATAAACAAGTCGCAAGGACAAACTGTCTCTCTCGTGCTAGGGTTTGGTTGCGCAAACCTGTTTTTGCGCATGGTCAATTGTATGTTGCTTTGTCGCGCGTTGGTCATCCCAACAACATTAGTGTTGCGTTGCCTGACAAGATTTTCATCACAAAGAATATTGTTTATCACGAACTTTTGGAATGACTTTTTCTCTTTTGTCGTTTGTATCTCTTTCGACCGTCGATTCTAATCGCTCCGAATACTTTTCCCTTTTTTTTTTTTTTTTTTGCAGGCGGTTCTCAGTTGCGCCACAAGTATGACACTCGTGCTAATAGCAAAAAGATGAAAGTGAGAGGCACCAGCACTGCTAATGACGCTAATGGCAATGTTACATCCAATAGTCGGGTGCAGTGTTCGGAACCCTCGATGATAAGCTGAAACGATGAAATGTCTGTAAACCTTCAAACTGGACCACGTGTCGGGGTTGCTGGTCCTGGACTTGAAGATGAGCATGTGTCTCCTCAAGGGAACACGCTCGAGGATGATGAAAATATGTTTGTGGAAGAGGGGCGTCATGACTCTCGTGCGAAAGGGGATAGTTGTCAAGGGGATCGACAGGGTGACGTTGATAAATGTGTGTTAAGTGATGATAAAGAAGAGACCTTCACTGATGGTTCTGGTGACCGTGTTGAATCCACATTCAAAAGAAGGACCAGTCGACGTACGAAAAAAAATATTTTGGCTTCGCTCGACGCCCTTAAGCCCACCCTTCGTGATCATCGGGTGACTAACAAAGTTGTTAGTCCTGAAACTGCGACTCAGGTTCTGAGAGCACTTCGCACGATCCCTACTGATGTGCTTTTCGGCAATGATCGTGATCCATGTTTGAAGTTCCAACATGGTGAAGGTGAAGGAATTGTTCGTGCCCCATCCCAAACACGAAATTGTGCGACAGTTGTTGAGGTGCCCGATGATAGCAACCCCCCACCGCCATTTGCACAGGTTCCTGATCCGCGCGCTTACCTCTCTCAATGGTTTGATGATGCAAAGAAGGTTGGTTTGCGAAAGGTCTTGAATGAGATCTTTTTCGAAATGTTTGTGAAGACTGCGACGGTCGTGAAGGATGAACAGATATGGGAAAATTCCTTGATTGGCAGATAACTAAACTCACTAATATGCGCTTGGAACGAGGATCCTCTCTGCCCTCCAATCTGTTGAATATTTTGGATGTGGAGTCCAGCTGGATGTTCCAATCCCTTCTGCATGATGAGTACATTGTGCTCTCCAATGAGGAGATTGTAAAAATGACATTTGATTTTCCCTATTGTCCGACGGATGGGACTATTCTGAAGCCCTTCTTCAGATATGCTCGCATACAAAGTCTCATTAAAAGGATTCATGTCGGTGTTGCTTCTTGCGCTCCTCCTTCGGCCACTGTCCATCCACTGTCATTACCAGCACCGTCTCCTGCGAATTGTCAACGTTTTGCAGATTATGCTTCGCCGTCCAATGTGGGAACGCCCATCGTCACTACTTCTACAATTGTTTCTGCTTCGCCTGCCGCCATGTTTACTCCATCTCCTGCTCCTTGTGTTGTCCCCGCTCCTGTCTCACCAGCTGCACAACTGCATGTCCGTATAGGAGGTTTGCCAGAAGTCACTCCTTCTACTTTTGATATTGTCGTCTATAAGTCTCTTGCATCCGTTGGTCCTAAAAAAGTGCATGCGCATCTCTCCTATCTTGATTGCTCTCACAGGTTGCAAGATATCACGCAAGCGGCTGAGGAGTTGCATACGGATATGAACATGTGGAGGTATGTTTATGTTGCCATCCATCTTGACAACCATCGGCAGCGACAAAGTCGATTTCAAACTTTTGAGGATTATCGCCGGAAAGTGCTGCAACAGAGTTCTGTTCGTGACATGTTGCGAGAGTTTCGTTCCACTGATGGGATTTGATTGCTCTTACATAAGATGGAGAGAGAGAGAGAGAGAGAGAGAGAGAGAGAGAGAGAGAGAGAGAGAGAGAGAGAG
>BFEA01000130.1:1426051-1454456 GCA_003427395.1 Chara braunii
GAGAGAGAGAGAGAGAGAGAGAGAGAGAGAGAGAGAGAGAGAGAGAGAGAGAGAGAGAGAGAGAGAGAGAGAGAGAGAGAGAGAGAGACTCCAAGAGTGAGAGATGGGGAAGTGTGTGATGAGCTTCTTTTTCTATCCCTCTAAGCCATTTTGATTCTTTTTTTTTCTTTTGAAAAAAGGCTTCAATCTATTGGTGGGGAGCATCACCTGCTGGAAAACGGGTCCAGCGTCCCTTTGAACACAATAATAACCAAAATTTGACAGAGCAAAACCATATCCTCCCACCACATTTTACCGTAACCAGCTAAGCAACTAGCTCAGTGCCTCTTCACCCAACCGGGTGCCAACAAAACTTGGTTACCTAGCACTTTACCAGATGCATCAATCTGTGAGAAAGACTTATTCCAAACCTAGTCAAAGATCAATCCATACCAAGAGGCAGGAACAAGGCAGTTACAAGGGGGGGGAGGAAATCAGGGAATTCAGAGAGAGGTCTGAGGGGATAGTGGGATCCACAACACTTCACTCATTAAAACACAACGGTAGTTCCTTTTGACGGGGTGTAGATCATTGTCATGCCCTCCTTCCCATATTACTCTTCCTAACCTCCCACCGTGATCCCCTCCCAACCAGCTTTTGTTAAAACGAGTGATGTGGTACCAGATATCATTTTGGAATGATAAGTGAATAATTTTTTCTTTTAAATGTTGTCATTTAATAGTGATTTCTGTTTGAATCTGTTGTTTGATAGTTTGAAGTTTCTATAAAATCTGGTCCATCCAAGCGGTCATTTTCCATCTCATAAGTACAACTTCTTGTCCAGATAGCCCAGATGATAGTCTTTCGTCCAATTACAAAAAGATTAGTAGTAAATTCATCCGCTTGATCAGGAAACCAGGACTCCAGGAGGAGAGCTCTCCAATCCCAAAGTCAAGGCAAAGAGGTACCTGACTGATTCCAGATCCTATCCCACCATCTCCAGAGCCAAACTGACCCTGGATGTTGAAGGAAAATATACTCTATTGTTTCCAGAATGATCTTGGAAGGGAATGCAGATTTGCAAAATTTGAACCATGGGAAAACAATACCTTTTTGTTCAAGGGATGTCCTATCAATGATCCAATAATTAGCGCGAAGACACCGATGAACAATTTGTCATTGTAATGAGGTTAAATTGGTAGGTTTGGATTTAATTATTTGGAACCATTTGACACTCCTTAGGTCATCCATACCTATATTAAGATGCTTATGCCACCTCTCTCTTATACAATGCTTTAGATGAAATTTAGGATGGCGCATTCTATATGTGGCTTTGACTGAGAGGGTAAGAAGATTCATAGGATGTATTTGTCCTTGTCTTCCTGGAGGCGTCTAAGTCCAAAAGACGGGATCGAATGGAAGATGGGAAATAGGAGTATCAGGTTTGAAGGCAAGCCACTTATCCTTATCCTTCAAGACTCTAATCCGCATAAGCAGATTAAAAGAAGACCATGTAATATTGTCTCATTGATTCTACACCAGATATCCATCCTCTTGAATATTAAATATTGATAAAAGAATTTGGTTTGGATTATGAATCTCAATTATATTCCCAACTATACCTTGTTGATTAAGAAGGGCAACCCGGTCCCCCTCAAGGAGCTTGGGACCCTTCCGTAGGATTCTGATCCAATCCAGGGGATTAATTCAATTATTTTATCAAGGGTTGCTCTCTGGTGATGATTGTATCTACGACGAATATGGAGATCTTCTGCGGAACATCAGTCCCTCTTCTCTTGATTCCAAATGTCCTTATCCTTATGACCTCTCTCTTGATCCAACTGTTCCATGGGGTATCCATGCAGTGAAGGACACATCCTTGCCCATCCCTCATATTAAACTTATTGTTAAATAAAGGTTGCTGACAAACCTCTTCCCGTCTCTCCGGGGGTACCTTGTCTGTTATGGGCAACTTTCTCCAATTTTTTATTAAGGTTGTCCAAAACGGGTCCCTGCTGAGATCCCTTGTTACTGCTTGTCTATCTGAGAGATCTTGCTGGTTCGGATCCCCAATCAATCGTCTAGGTAGAGGCCAGGCCAGGTTTTATAGCCACATTAGGGGATCTATGTGACCAGGGACGACTGGGGCCAGCCTTTTATCTGTTCGAAAGCGAGGGGAGACCAGGGGGTGGAAGGATTAAAAATGAGACGTTTAATCCATTGGAGACAAATGACAGTTGTTTGTGTATGAGGATCAATAATTCCTAGACCCCCTTTGGATTTAGATTGGATTATGGAAGACCAGACAACCCTGCTAATAACATTTTGTAGATCATGCTTTCCCTGCCACTAGTTGTCTCTTGAATAGCGTAAGATTGCCCTTATCTAGAGGCCAGAAAACACATTTATACCAGATTGAGGCTAGTACTACATTATTAATAATTAGAGTTTTAGCAAATAAGGATGTATGTTTATCCTTCCACAAGTCTAATTTCAGTGAAGCTTGTGGGAGGATCCCTTCATTAGACGTGGAGGGTTTACCTGTGATTGAAAGTGACACACCCAAGACTCTGATTGGCTCATTATCTTGAGCCCACTTAATACGAAGGGATTCAGGGGATCTGACTCCTTGATCATGGATCCACCATTCTAGTTTTTTGTTACCCCAATTTACCTTCATATCTGAGAGTCTACAAAATGTGTCAATTAATCTCTTGATAGCATCTAGATTTGATTGAGATGCGTCTATCATAAGGGAGAGGTCATCTGCAAAGAGAGAACATACCGGAACTGCCTCCTCAGGGATTGAAGCAATCAGGATACGCTTAATGTGTTTATGTTGTCTTATGTTTGTTACGAGGGCTTCCATAATAATCACAAACAGACGTGGTGTGATGGGGTCTCCTTGCCTTACTGATCTCTGAAGAGATATTGGGGGAGTTACGCTAACATTAATCATAACTCTAGTCGTGGCGTTTCTATGAAAAATATTAATCCGTCTTCTAAAATTTGGACCACAATTAAACTTTTCCAGACATTTGTCAAGAAAGAACCAGTCCACATGATCATATGCTTTCTCAAAGTCCATGAATATGAAAGTTGCA
The DNA here is from genome assembly GCA_003427395.1 of Chara braunii. Classification (NCBI taxonomy): domain Eukaryota; kingdom Viridiplantae; phylum Streptophyta; class Charophyceae; order Charales; family Characeae; genus Chara; species Chara braunii. The sequence goes on from BFEA01000130.1 coordinate 1,429,135, forward strand.
TTACACTTTGACTGACGAGAAAGCTTGATGAGTTCATTTATAAGTAGAATATTTATCATGCATATTCCTCCCTTGAATAAAACCTGTTTGAGAAGGATGGATAATATCTACTATGAACTTATTCAGGCGATTTGTAAGGGTTTTGGAGACTAACTTATAAACAACCGTTAAAAGAGTAATGGGTCAATAATTCCTTATGTTATATTTGTCACCCTTCTTATAGAGTCGTGACAACACACCTTGACCAACTATCTCCCCCATTTCACCTGAAACCCAAACAGCCTGGTAGAAATCCATAAGGTCTTGGGAAATAAAGTCCCAAAGGGTCTCCAAAAACTCTTTAGGAAGACCATCAATCCAGGAGTTTTTTCCTCTTTCATCATTACAAGAGCGGTCCATATTTCTTCTTTGGACAAAGGTAATTCTAATTGATCCCTCTGGTGAGAAGTGAGTGCCTTGGAAAGCGGGATGAGGAACTCATCTACTTCTTTAGTTCTTTGATCCAAAGAGATTTCCCTATTTTCTGACAGGAAGAGCTCCTTAAAGAAATTCCGGACAATTTTCGTGCATCCCGCAGTAGTCGAGACAAGCGGTCCATTGAGAGCTTGAGGATGCGCTAGAGCCTCAATGACATTCCTACCAGACCGAACTTTGGCCATGGTAAAAAATCTAGCGTCCATAACTCCTTTCGTCAGATGTTTACTAATTTTCCCCCAAATCCTCATACCCTGCCACCTAAATTCCATGAGAGAAAGTAATTTAGCTTCCAGTTCTTGTATTTCTTAGGCCAATTCATTTGATAGGACTGGGTCACTGTCGTTGTCATCTAAATCTTGTAATTGATGAATCCGTTGGTAGATTAAGGTCTCAGAAGAATGATGTTCTTTTGCTAATAGTTTCGAGTATTCGTGACATTTACAGCTTAAGAAAAGTAATTCATTATTGAACCATTGCACTTCGTTACCTATGATAGTCTTTTGATTTTTTCAAAAGGACTATACATCCTTGAGATATGCTCTGAATGATTCATTCTTGAGGTGGACAGTATCGAGTTTATAAAAACATTTTCCCTTATCAGACTTTTTTCCAAAGGAAAGAATGGCTCCACACATTGTGTGATCTAGACCAGGGATGGGGCTTTGAGGAAAAAATTTTGCTACCTGAAGCGCGCCTTCCAATTCATCCGAAAGGAGGATGAGATCTATTCATGATCTGGTGGTCGATCTAGCCTGATTCTTTCGAAAACACGTGAATGACCGCTGGGCTTGATTCAAGCGTCTGAAGGAGTCGAAAAGATTTAAAGTGTAATATTGTATATAAGAAGGACAAAGATTTGTAATATTGTATCTATCAAGTGAATGACTGCTGGGCTGGATTCAAACGTGATTTTTCACGCTGGGCTGGATTCAAGCAGAAATTTTTCATGCTTGAATCCAGCCCGATGGTAGACAGAGATTTCTAATATTGTATCAATCAGACTCATCTGATTCTATATAAGAAGGACATAGATTTGTAATATTGTATCTATCAAGTGATTTATCTGGAGCAACACTGAAGTCGTTGGGCTGGATTCAAGCGTGAAAAATATTTGCTACATGAAGCGCGCCTTCCAATTCCTTATGTACAAAATTAGCTATGAGGAACTCATCTGATTCTATATAAGAAGGACAGAGATTTGTAATATTGTATCTATCAAGTGATTTATCTAGAGCAACACTGAAGTCCCCTGCTATTATAACCGGAATACCAACAGGGAAAATAAGAGGGATAAATTCCAGGAAGCGCTGACAATCGCCAACCTCATTTGGACCATACACACAAAGGATACCTACAATTTCTAGTTCTAACATAGCCAAAACAAAGACCCACCTGCCTTCTACCTTATCAACATCCCAATAGATGACCTCCACCCTGGAGGTAGGTGGGATCCAGATAGCAACTCCCGCACTCCCTGGCCTAGGAGCATACACTCTGAAAGCGGTAAACGACCAAATTTGATTGTGACAATAATTATGTTGATCCGAGTCCATAAGATGAGTCCCCTGAATACAAATGACATCCGGCCACTCCCTCCCTCCTATGCCTTTTAGTTGATCATAGATTGCTTGTTTTTTAGAGAACTTAGCAGATGCGAGACCATTGACGTTCAGAGATCTGATATCCAGGTCTACATTCCTTCTGAATAATTTCCATGTATTATCCTTATTATAAAGGGCATCAATTATTCTAGAATAATCCATTCAATCCATAACTAAAAAAGCGACTGCCAATGAGACCCATCAATCAAAGGGTACGGAGAAGGGGAGGGGAAAAAGACAACCATTGATCAACACCCGAGGAGAGCAAATGAAAACATACAAGTCAACATAAAACAATCCCAGGAGATGCACAAGATTCAATCGTGGATGACCATCTAATCAACTCGAACAACAAGGAGGAATACAGTCATACATCGATCTCTGAAAAGAGAAAATCACAAGTCTGAATGCCGATCCAGAAGGAAAAAGAGGGTGACTCGTCGACTCGCGCCGTCTTCTTTCTTTCCGAGCAAATTTGGTATTCGGCGCGAGTGGCAAGTCACCCTCTTTTTCCTTTCTGGATCGGCATTCACACTTGGATCGGCATTCACACTTGTGATTTGCTCTTTTCGAAGATTGATGTATGGTTGTATTCCTCCTTGCTGTTCGAGCTGATTAGATGGTCATCCACGATTTAATCTTGTGCGTCTCCTGGGATTGTTTTATGTTGACATGTATATTTTCATTTGCTCTCCTCGGGTGTTGATCAATGGTTGTCTTTTTCCCCTCCCCTTCTCCATTCCCTTTGATTGATGAGTCTGATTGATTGATCCTCGACGATTGCAATGAGCCTTGTGTGATTTCGGACTGATTGGCCAAGGAAGTGTTGCAGGAACCTTGATTCAGAACTAGATGCATGGAACGACGTTCAATGATTTTTTTATTTAAAAAAAAAAAAATCATTTCGATGCCTAAAAATAACTTTTGTTTTCTGATTTATTTTTTTTATGAGTTCTGTATGATGTGAGGTACATGGCTTTCAATTTTGGAGTCATTTTGCTAAGGCAAAAAAAAATGAAAAATCGCCAAAAATGGCGGTATCAAATCGTGTTCGCTCACTAATTTCAATTCTTTTTTTACTTTTTTCTATTTTCTGTTTTCTATTTTTGTTTTCCAATTTGGTAACGAATTTAGATGTAATGCTGAGGCAAATGTTGTTTATTTTATTTTTTTTCATAACATATGTTTGTTTCAGATTTTTTTTTTTTTTTTTTTTTTTTTTTTTTTTTGCCCGCGCGGAATTCAACTTCGCGTTCGGTCCCGTTCATTGAACGCGCGTGCATTCCGTTCAATTTCTGAACGGAAAACCCGCGTTCAATGAATGCGCGGTTTCACAGTCTGGAGCAAGTCGCTTGTTGCTTCATTTGATCGACATTTCGGATCTTGTCTTTGTTGTCTCTAATGATTGATGTGTGGTTGCTTCTTCCACCTTGCTCCTCCCTCTATGTGGACGAGCCACGTTGATTGGTTAATTGCTTGCGATCAAATTTTGTATGATTTTGAGGCATGAACGATCACCCCCTTTCATTTGTTTCTGCATACATGAAACTGGATGCATGGATGTTGGATATTTTTTTGCCTAAATTAAATAAGTATGCTAGGTGATCAGATGTCTGTCTCGCAGTAGGACTATTCGGTTAACTTAACGGGCCAGCGCATATGAAACGCGGGTAATTGGTTTCTTTTTCTATCGAACAGAAGGGCAGGCCCTGTGCACACACGTGTAAGCTCGACTGGAAGAATGCGGCCTACACGCGTGTCTGCAGAGCCTGTACTCGGCCCAACTTTTCCGAATGACCGAGTTTTCGCCTCACCCCGCAGCATAAACATCGAAGTCCCTTTTCGTATTACTGACCGCGAGTGTCTGAGGGATCAGGAATTCCAGGAATATTGGGAGCACGTGTGTCTGTCGGCACGGCCAAGGGGAGAACTTCCCGAATTTCCATACCCGGTGGGAAATGAACGTATCTGCGAGTGGGATATCAACCGAGCCCGAGAGCGCATTCCCCACCACCCTGAATTCCCCAGCTCGTACACGTGCCACCTTGTCGCGGAACCGGGAATAATTATTCTGGAAACCGAGCTCCCTCCCTACCACCGCATACTGCCTTTCCATTCGTTGACCATCATCCCCTGGCGTGCAATCGCTCCGTATTGGGCCCATCCCCCGTGCTCGGAGTGCTTACAGGATCACGAGTACCGAGCCTTCGACTTCATCCGGCGAACTCGCTCGGAGGAGGAGGGACGGGCACACAACCTTCGGTTGAGACCGGCCGCGTTCGACTCCGAGGCCTGCGACGATCGACGCCGACAGGTGATCAACCAGCGAGATAGCCATAGCGTCCCAACGGTCCACGAGATACGAGTCCTACCCAGACGACAGAACCAATGGAGGCGGTAGCCCCGCCTCCCTAAGCATAACGCATGACTTTGATCCCCACCTATCCTCCTCCTGCATTCACATCTCTGAAACTTGTCACAGGAGATCTCAGTTCCGAGCTGGGACTCCACCCCCACTATCCAAAAATCCTTGGCACACACCCTTTTCGCGCTTCCAGGCCCTTCCCACTCCGATCAGGAAGTTGCACCGGGCGTGAGCCTTGAGGCTGGGCGTCACAGTGCTTTCATTGCCTTCCGGTTTGTTTTGCCGGCACGTGTTTTCTTAGGCCTGTTCTAAACTCGTTTGTCCGGCGGATGCCATTGCCCCCCCCAAAAGAACTCTGATGGTCATCGGATGTGCATTGAGATCAAATTTCACAATAGAGTCATCTGTAAGTGAAAATTGTTTATTCGTTTCTAATGACCTGATAGCCAGCGGGAGGAATCTCGTTGATGCCAAACAGCCCAAAACAGGGAATAAAAAGGGACAAAAAGAAATGGGGTAACTTCAGTAGAGCCAATTCATCTCATGTCTCAAACCCCTTAAACTTCATATTCACTTCGCAAACACACCCACACCCACACCCACACACACACACACACACACACACAAGAAAGAAACAGGCTGATTCGACAAATGAATACATCCTGTTTGGGGGACAGACGGTTTTGGGGGCTTCAAGCCTCGAGATGGGTGCGGATTCAGGGAAGGGGAATAAATACCATCGCCCGTAGAATGGACACAATTAAAGCTCATTTATTCATTGATAAATTGATCTATTTATTGATAAGTTTATTGACGTATGTATCTAGTTATTGAATTGGACAAGTTACGGTAGTTCTAATCCTCCAGACATTCTCAGATGTTGTTCTGTAAATAGCCTGTACTTGCTCCTCATGGGACACTGGACCCGTTTTCCAGCAGATGCTGCTCCTCACTAATAGATTGGAGCCATCTGCCACGTGAGCCTACTAGTGAAGGATGCTCGTACGACCCCACCTGTAACCCTAGGTGGATGTTAAGCCAAAAAATGATAATGGAAAAAAAACGGTACTTCTAGTCAATCGTCAGGTTGAAACGGTATTTCTCGGCAGTGTGAGGCCCCCCTACCGGTAGGAGAGAGGAGACCTGAAGAGCGACCAGGTGACTCTGTGATCACACAACTGTGGGTGTGTGGTGCAGGTGTGGGTGTGGGTGTGGGTGTGGCTGAGGGTGCGTGTGCGTGTCTGCATGTGTATCGGGTGCGTTCGCGAGTTTCATCGGATGCCTCAAGCCTGCATCTTCATGTTCTTTGTTGGTACTGCACCTGGAAGGCCCCTAGCGGGGCGATACGTGGAAGGAAGAATCCGTTGTTACGTGTGTTACCCACATGGGGTGCGCGACTGCAACTAGTCTGTGGCAGTGTGTGTGGAGGATGCAGCGGGTGGGGTGGCTTAGAGGCGTTTCTATCGGAAGGACAATTCTTTCTTTCTTTCTTCTTTTTGTCTGCAACAGCAAGAAAATCGAAGGATTGCTTTTTCCGGTGAGGTTGGTTCTGAGAGTGTGCTATCCTTTTCTTGGAACCTTGTGTTCTCTCTGGCCACTTTAGGCTGGAGCGATGGTTGAGTGGAGTTAGGCAGTGTTAGTGTAGATTAGGAATAACACCAAGCGCAGCTGCATCGCATTGGATTGCATTTCAACCTTATTGCTGATCCTCAGACTTCAAGGATCACGAAACTCAATGTGTTATGCATGAGTTTTGAGAGGGTATAGGGTCTTAAGGGCTCAAAGGGCTTAAAGGGTTTAAAGGGACAGACATAGCAATAACGAGCAGGAGGGCTGCTGCATAGGGCTGGGCTAACAGAAAAGGGGCGCTCCAAGAAAGGATTGGTCACGGGTGATATTGGCAGCTCCATGGGACAATGGAGCCCCAGGCTGAGACAGAAACGAGCACAGTCCTAGGAAACAACAAACAGCATTCTCTGTGTTATAAGATGTATCAATGGGACGCTGGTCCCGGTTTCCAGCAGGTGCCGCTCCCCACCAATAGATGGAGCAGCCCGACAGATAAGCCCTCAATTCGTATGGTTCTCTTACCACCGCGGGGATAGAGAGCTTACACAAGGGCTATTTTCTGGAAAAAAAAAAAAAAAAAAGGAATAGTAGGTACATAGAGCAGATGGCTCGTCCTTTTCTTTCAGGTTAACTTACTCGCTGATTTTTTAGCCCGCAGGCTCTTGTGCTTCGGGCCCGCGGGCATTTTGGCCCCAGGTGACAAACTTTCATATCCCGGTTGTTTTGTGAGGATTCCAGGCCTCTCTGTTGTTCTGGTTTATTGCAATGAAGGAATCCTCCTTTTTTCCCAAAAATAAAAAAAATAAAAATCGAAGGACAATTCTGAACCGTAACTGTCTTCTTTTTTTCCCTTTCCCTTTTCCCCTTTGTTTGAAAACTATAACTGTCTATTTGATGACGTCAGCAGAATTATGCTGCAGCAAAGTTCGAGTAGCAGTCCTAAGATCGTAATAGGCCCAGCTGCTACGGTGGCCACCTCATGTGAGTACCTGCTGTGTTCAGGACGAGGAGGAGGAGGAGGAAATGCGTCTGTGTTTCCCCTTACAGCACCTGATCAACAGGGAACGAATGGTTGGAGCACACTTATTTAACCAACTTGAGGAATTAAAGCACCTCAGCTGGCCATTTGCGGAAGATATCAATCATGAAAAATTGGAAACGACCGATCACACATCTTCTATCCTGCAAATATTATGACGATTATGATGGCTGGGGGGGGGGGAAAGGGGGCAGGTGTCTATGAAATCTGCATGGCATGGCTGTGGCCTCGAATCCTCAGAAAATCAATGCACAAGGTCACACAGGGAACAAGCTGATGAGGGAAAAAAGAAGAAGATTCTGAAGAAGGCGACAAAGAAGAATGAGAAAGAAAAGAAAACAAAAAAAAAGCTCAAAGTTAACAGGGTATATCCGAAGGAGAATGGGAAAGAAAAGAAAACAAAAAAAAGCTCAAACAGGGATTCATGGGTTCACGCTTGGATTGGCAACATGTAATTTAAACAGGCCTGCCTCACCAGCCACGGTCCGGATTGATTGGCACCTCTGGCTGACAATGTACTCGGTCCATTCAGGGCAGGGACTGAAGGAGACCCATCAGGAGATCAATCGGGCTAAGCCCAGGATGGCAATGAGAAGTGAGGAACACCACATCAAGAGCTCTCATATGCCCTATCCTTTACCCCGCAACCTTCCCTCCTGCAAAACCCACCACCTCCCTCTCCCCCCTCGGCGCATAAGCACGCACCCACGAGCGTGCACACACACACACACACACACACACACACACACACACACAACCTCATGAGTCAGTGAAAGTCCGACCAACAGTCTGGCACAGTCATGCTTTTTTTGTGGAGTAACTGTTGTGTATACCAGACATGACAGTGCACACAGACAACAGAAGAACACACGCTCACACACACACACACACACACACATACACACCTCCGGATGAGTAGGCGAAAGACCGACGAAACAATCTGGCACTGTCATGATTTTTTGAAGAAAGTGTGGCTGTGACACACTTTTGTTTGAAGGGTTAAGTTCGGTTGTGGCACAAACAAGTTTGGAAAGGGCAACAAAATCACACGCGGGCAGCAAACTCATGCGCCAAGTTTGAAAGGGCAACAAAAGCATTTTTACCAGGCCCCGAGGGGCCGAGTTTGGAAAGGGCAACAAACTCGCGGGAGGAGTTTGGAAAGGGCAACAAACTCGCGGGAGGAGTTTGGAAAGGGCAACAAACTCGCGGGAGGAGTTTGGAAAGGGCAATAAAATCACACGCGGGCCACATCCACTTTTACCGAAATTTCCCTTCTACAAACTCCTAAGTTACCCGATGTTGTTGCCTGCACATGTTTTTTTTTGCCCTTTCAAAACTGAAAGTGTGACACTGCCAGACTTGTTTCTAGTTTGAAATAGGCAAGAAAAGTTGAAGTGGCGCCTGTGTCATGGTGTGAGTTTTGAGATTTGCGAGTTACGCGGGGGTCTAAAACTGCACCAGTCACTGCACTCAGTGGTGCTTGGTAGATTTAGGGGGTTTCGCCTTTTTTGCTCCATAACAATTTGGGGAACTGCTAAAGTTGCCTATTCTGAACGTTGGGTGTGACTGCAACATACTTGCCCCTGCTTTTTTTTTTTTTTGAAGGTGTCTATAGCGAACATGACAATACACACACACACACACACACACAGAGAGAGAGAGAGAGAGAGAGAGAGAGAGAGAGAGAGAGAGAGAGAGAGAGAGAGAGAGAGAGAGAGAGAGAGAGAGAGAGAGAGAGAGAGAGGTCAGGGTTCTTAGTTGGAGGGAAGAACTGGGGAGTTGTTCAGCGGGATAGTTCAATGTGGAGAAGGTTGGGGGAAAAGGTGGGATAGGCTGCTTTTTTTACCTGGGTGGGGGTGGGGGGCGCTGCGGACTGGAGGTTGCATTCAGGGGGCTTTAACGATGCGAAATCAGCGCTACGACATCAGGGAAGACCATCCTACACCTGCACGCCAAGATGGTCGGCACCAGGAATTTGCAATTGCTCAGGAGGCGGCCATAACTCCGTTCTCTCTGCATGTTCGGTGAGGCAAGGTCGACCGACTCTCTGTTCTACTGCCATTGAGCTCCAATCAATCAGTGGGAAAATGGCTGACAGACAACAGTCGGTCCATTCAGGGCACCCCTGTCGTCAATCACAGGGCCTGGCCTTGAACGAAGGGCCCCATGAATAATCTTTTATTTTATCCTTTCTTGAGGGCCCCATGAAACACCCTTTGCCAGATCTGACAGTCCATGTCCCTGTGCGAGGATCTGGGTCCTCGGCAGGCCTAAGGGGCCCCGGTTGCAGTAGTGCCCGCCCTAAGTGAAGGCGGGCCTAACATATCACAAGAGGGCTTTGACTGTCAATTTCATATTTGGGGTACAGGCAGTTGCTACACGCCAGTTGGTTGAGAGAAACACAGGCCGAGCAACCAAGACATTTCCACGGCCTTCTGGGCCTTTCCGAAGAATGCAGGCCCTGGGGGAGAAACGCAGCGTCATACACTGACAGTTGGGAGGCCCAACCGAAAGCGGCCCAGTAGCTGCAAAATAGCACGCAGCATCCTGGGGCCTACCGGAAGCTTCTGGGCCCAGGCCCAACCCAGCCAGGTTGCGAAGCAGACAGGCTCTTTCCATAAAGGAAAGAGCTCGCCACTCTCAGCCTCATTCAGGCACTCGCATGCTAGCGGCAGCGCTGCTGGAGCAAAGGCTCGTGGGCTGCTGCTGCTGCTGGCGCTGAGAGGCGAGGTGCAGCACGTGCGGTTTGCTCGTGGGCTGCTGCTGGCGCTGAGAGGCGAGGTGCAGCACGTCCGGTCGTGCAGGGAAGAAGGGCGCTGCTGAGGGCAGTGCCATAGCCCAGCCACCATAGCTGGTGGGCTTGGACTACAGTGAGGCGCATGAGTGGTCTTCGGGTGTAAGGTAGGCAGACGTGGGTGAAAAGTCAGGGAAGGGTGAAGGATGATGATGATGATGATGTGAGGGCACATACCTTGTATTGGCGATGGTCTGCATTTGGGCGACATCTTCAAGTACTTCGGGTTGCTGCTGATGTCAACAGTTGCATTGTCAATTAGTAGGCTGATCGTAGCTGTGTAGGAGTAGACTGGGCGCTGAGCGCCAAGTAGGAGAGTGAAGGGACTGGACTCTTGTGTTGCTGTGGAGAGAGAAAGCTCTCCTTGACATTGGTTTTCAGTACTACGAACCTCCATTGGTGTATTATTGGTGCAATGCTGCTCTCTGGACACGGTGTGACTATCTGGTTTTTGATGTGATGGTGTAATCTGAATTGTCATCTCGCTGTTGCTCATTTTCCTTGCAATTTGGTATTGGAGCTGGTTCATATTGCGCTTCATTGGTTTTTCGCAATAGCTGTTCGGTGCTTCGCATGAGGTGCGGGGCAGTGGTAAGGCTTGGGCGTTGAACGCAGGGCGGCCCAGGGTCGTGTAGGCGCGCCAGGAAGCTATGTGGTGACATTAGGGATGTATGCTGGATGATGAGAGCTCACTGATGTGGCATTTAAGCCAAGGTGGAACTGCATTCTACTGTTGGTTGTGCCGAGGCAAAGACCGGTCATTATAAATGCACATCAGGTTGCCGGTGAGAAATCTGCGGTTGGGGGCAGCATTATAAGGTATGTTGCTCTCTTCCTTATCTACCCTCTTCATTACTTCTTACCATGAGGAAGTAAGTCTTGTCTTGAGAGTCCTCTCAATGTGAGGTGTCGCGAGCGCTCAACCTTGAGAGTCGACATTCTTCCTGGGCAGCAAGCTGGTGGGAGGCGGGCAAAGCTTCTGAAGGGCCCTGGACGAAGTACTCGTGTCATGATCACCATGCCAGCCCGCTGGGACTAGTACACGCATGCTTTGCCGCAAGTCCTTGGTTCTGTTGTTGCGCAATAGAGGTCATGCAGGGCATGCCAGCCCTTTGAACAGACGCTTACCAGACCATCTGTAAATATTTCTGGCGGGGACTCGGTGTTCATTCTGGCTGTGATCGTCCTCCTGTCTGCGACGTTAAATAATTCCTGAGTTACAGGGGATCTCCTTAAATGCCTCCCAATCAGCCAGATCAAACCGGGTGTAAGGCTCGCTGCATGCGAGGGTAAATAATGTGCAAGGGCTGGCAGGTTCGGCGTTGGCTTGGGACACAGGGGTGGGCCGGATTGCACACCTTCAGACACGCTGTTCAACCAGATGCTCAGGGCGTTGACACAAAGTGACAACTCAAGAAGGATACAGGGGGAGGAGGGATTCCAGTAACTGTTCACAGTGGCAATCATTAGGCAATCTGCCATCCAGTATACATCTCCAACAGGAGATATTATTTTTATTTTTTGATTATTTAGTTGTTACAGACTTGACTAACAATTGACAGACAACTGCAGACAGATTAGTTTTTTGCTGCATTGCAATCTGTTATAGAGTAATCTAAAAATAGATGTGATATTTCCTGTAGGATCTAACATTAGTTGTTACTACATCACCTAACTGTTTCTGTTCAGGCCGACCGAAATTAGTTGTTACTTGTACTTGGTTGTGTGTCAGGCTAAGATAGGATTCAGTGTGGATTCTAGTTTAGATCACATACACTGTAGCTCATGAATGATGCAAGCACTAGTGAGGAGGAGTTGTTGGTGGACGACTGTAGGACTACTCGTGGAACTGCTCGTAGTTGACCCTTGACTTTCCTAGAGCTAGGTCCAGGAGACGAGAGGAGACTGCGGAGAGAGGCTAGAGAGAGAGCAGCGGCAAGAAGAGTGAGGGTGGATGAGGATAGCGCGAGGTCTATAACTATAGCTAGTACCGGTACAACCATGGCTACTTCCTCTACCATGTTGCAGACTTCTTCACAGGTCATTTCCTCAGGAGTTGGTCAGAGTGATTCTCAGGGGTCCATTAGCCAGAGTGCTGGCTTGCGAGTCAACCAGCAGACTCAACTCACGCTGGAGGATTATGAAATCCTCCAAGCGGAAGAACTTCAGGATGAGCTACAGCGGCAATTGGATAGAGTGCAGGGATGTCGGTCCGGGTACTTTACTAAGATACATCTAAAGTCCGGATACCATAAAAATTGATCAAATTGCTATTAGACATGAGGATCAACACAAAACCGCATTTCAGACCAAGTACGGTCTGTACGAGTTTGTGGTGATCCAGGTGATGCCCTTCTCCTGGGACATTCCAGCACGCAATGAACAAGATCTTTCATGATTACTTCGATAAGTTTATCGTTGTGTACCTCGACGATATCCTCATCTTTAGTAAGATTGTAGAGGAGCACACTGAGCACTTGAAAATAGTGCTAGGTCTCCTAAGACAGCACCAGTGCAAGGCTAACTTGGAGAAATGTGAGTTTGGTCGCACAAAAATCTTGTACTTGGGTCATGAGATTTCAACAGATGGGTTGAGGTCAGACGATGCAAAGGTGGCCAACATTCGAGACTGGCCCAGACCTCAGACTGTTACTGAGGTCAGATCGTTTTTGGGGATGACGGGGCCAGACGGGCTATTATTGTCCGTTTGTGAAAAACTATAGTACTATAACTTCCCCACTAACAGATCTAACTTGGCTTGACACCCCTTGGGAATGGACAGAAGAGTGTGAGGCAGCCTTCAAGAAATTGAAGTATGCTCTAACACACTATGAAGTCCTCCAACTCCCGGATCATGATCAACCCTTTGTCGTGACCACAGACGCCAGCCAATATGGCATAGGTGCGGTCCTCTCGCAAAAGGAGGGGAAAAAGTTGAGACCGATCAAGTACATGAGTAAGAAGATGCCATCTCAAAAGCTAGCAAAGTCCACGTACGAGTGTGAGCACTATGCACTATATAAATCGCTGGTTCATTGGAGACATTATCTCCTAGGCAAATTCTTCTATGTGAGATCTGACCATGAGACCTTGCGCTGAATCAAGACACAGCCCGTGCTATCTGATGCACTCAAGCGATGGATACAAGTGATAGATATGTATGACTATCAACTTGATCCCATCAAGGGAGAGTACAACAAAGTGGCTGATGCATTATCTCGTCGGACAGATTATCTGGGCGTGTTAGTTACTGAATTTGACATATCTAACGATCTAACTCGATCATTGGTGGAAGTCTATCAGCAAGATCCACTTATGTCTGAAATCATCCGTAGATTCCAAGCAAAGGACAAAAAAACTTTGGATGAATTTACGATGATAGACGGCTTACTGTTTCTTGAGAAGACAGGGAATAAGAGGTTGTGTGTTCCTGATAGTGAGTCTTTACGTAGTTTATTTTTAGGAGAATGTCATGATGCAACTGGTCATTTTGGCTATAGAAAAACATCAGCGAAATTAGTACAGAGATTTTGGTGGCCCTCTATGATTCAAGATGCTAAGAGATACGTTGAAACCTGCCAGGTTCGCCAAAGGGACAAACCTAGGACTCAAGCTCCGCTTGGGTTGATTAAGCCCTCGCCGATCCCTGAAGGACCGGGTCAGAGTGTGTCCATGGACTTCATGGTATACTCTTGTGACCAGCAGAACTGGGAAAAGACACATCTTTGTTATAGTGGATCGCTTTTCTAAGTATGCCAAACTAATCGCTATGCCCGAAAATTGACTACGTCATCCAACTCTTTATGGATAACTGGGTACGGGACTTCGGTTTGCCCACATCTATTGTTAGTGATAGGGATGTGATGTTCACCAGTGAACTGTGGCAATTAACTGCTGAAAAGATGGGTACCAAGCTCCAAATGACGTCAGGGAATCACCCTGAGTCAAATGGCCAGGCAGAACAGATGAACCGGGTAGTACAACACCTGCTTCAGCATTATATTAAGCCAAGTCTGGATGAATGGGACGAGAAGTTACCTCTAGTCGCCAGCCTGTATAACAATGTTATGCACAGTACTACTGGCATGACTCCTAACCAACTTGACCTTGGTTGGAAACCCTGAACCGCACTTGACTTTCTGCTACCAGAACGAGAACCTGCTGCAACACCTGGCAGCATAGAGTTTGCTGTCAAATATGATCAGATGTTGCAGCAAGCCGTTGAACACATCTGGAAATCTCAGGATGCAATGATCGCATCTGAGAATAAGCACAGACGCCCCTCTAACTTTCAGGTAGGTGATAGAGTCTGGGTTAAGTCATATGAACTACGTCAGCAGTTAGGCATTTCACGTAAACTAATGCCACAATACTTTGGGCCCTGGGAGATCTTAGACATTGTAGGGGATCAACTGGATGGGCCTTCATACGTGATTCACATCCCTCCACACTTGCGCACTTACCCTGTTTTCCATGCATCCAAGTTGGCACCTTTCGCTACCATTGATCAGTTTCGCTCAAGGAGATCAATGCTGCTACCAACCATGGATGGGGAAGTGGACATTGACCAGATCGTGGAGCATCAAGTGATTTTAGTACCTCAAGTGATTGGAGGCTACGAAAAAGAACTAAAAAGGAAGATGCCTGCAGAGTAACAGACTTCTCAGAGGACTAACGGAGTAAAGGAGGAGGAAATGCGAGGATCAAGGTCCTCGGCAGGCCTAAAGGGCCCCGGTTGCAGTGGTGCCTGCCCTAAGTGAAGGTGGGCCTAACATATTACAAGAGGCCTTTGACTGCCGATTTGGGTACAGGCAGTTGCGACGTGCCAGTTGGTTGAGAGAAACACAGGCCGAGCAACCAAGACATTTCCATGGCCTTCTGGGCCTTTTCGAAGAATGCAGGCCCTGCGCGAGAAACGCAGCCTCATACACTGACAGTTGGGAGGCCCAACCGAAAGCGGCCCAGTAGCTGCAAAATAGCACGCAACATCCTGGGGCTTACCAGAAGCTTCTGGGCCCAGGCCCAACCCAGCCAGGTTGCGAAGCAGACAGGCTCTTTCCATAACGGAAAGAGCTCGCCACTCTTAGCCTCATTCAGGCACTCGCATGCTAGCAGCAGCACTGCTGGAGCAAAGGCTCGTGGGCTGCTGCTAGAGCAAAGGCTCGTGGGCTGTTGTTGATGCTGAGAGGGGAGGTGCAGCACGTGCGGTCGTGCAGGGAAGGACCCTGCTGAGGGCAGCGCCATAGCCCAGCCACCATAGCTGGTGGGCTTGGACTACAGTGAGGCCCATGAGTGGTCTTTGGGCGTAAGGGAGGAAGACGTGGGTGTAAAGTCAGGATAGGGTCTTTTGTCGACAGTTGGCGGCATATGTGTGGACGTTCGATGGGCGGGATCCGAGCATTTCGATTTGCCGAAGTTTCAGCTGGTTGATAACTGATTCACACCTGATGGAACTGATCGAGGGCTTAGTCCTTCGGTCTTTGATATGGAGTTGTTGCGGGGTTCTCCTGTCTATGAACAATTGTGGGCGGCTTGCGGCGAAAATTTGCCAGAGCTGCATGACGATAGAGTGTCGCGGTGCGATGGAGCTGACCGCACGAGTTATGCTGCGTTGTTGATTTTGTTGTGCTATAGAAACTAGCTGCTGTTATTGAATTTGTTGTGTGGATGAAACTGTGAAAACTAGGGTTGGACTATCAGGGTTTGCAGCTAAAATTTAGTTTTCGGGATTGCAGACACGAAGAATATGATTTTGTAGGTTTGGTGGTAGAAATAGTAATTTGTCAAGTATTTTGTTGTTTAAACTAGGGCTTGCTCTACGTCTGCTGCCTTTTGTGTTCTTCGCAGACAATAGGAATTATGTATTGAACAATTGTTGCTTTTGTTGGCTTATAGAAACTAGCTGTTGTTATCGAATCCTGCCGTGTGTTGAAACAGTACTAGGGTTGGATGATTGGGGCTTGCAACTATCTGTTAGTTTGTAGGTTTGGTGATAGAAATAGTAAATTGCTAGTATTTGTTGTTGAAATTAGGGTTCGTTCTACATATGTCGCCTTTTGTATTCTTCGCAGATAATAGGAATTATGTTTCAACGATTGTAGAAATTGTGGTTGCTTTGGACGAGGAATACTATTATGCAAAGAAAATAGTTAGATCGTGGGATTGATATTTTTTAGGTGATTGTCAGTTTATGGTTGGTGGAAACTAGGGTTGGACACCTGACTTTTGCAGCTATGGGGAATGAGGTTTGGGGGATTGCAGGTAGTAATGAGAATAGGTTTATCTTGGATTGTTGATTTTGTTGGCCTATAGAAAGTAGCTGTTGTCATCGAACCTGCCGTGTGTTGAAACAGTATTAGGGCTGGATGATCGGGGTTTGCAGCTATTTGTTAGGTTTTTTTTTTTTTTTTTTTTTTCCCCTCCCTTCGATATTAGGGTTTGCAGTGACACAGTGGTCCAATTTTAGGGCTTGATCAGTGATGTCTCGCCCTTCAATGGGGCCACCTTCCTCTTGTAAGGGATGCCAGACCCGTTTCCTGACTTATTGAAATATAAGGGACGCCGGGCCCGGTTCCCGGCTGCCTTTTTCAAAAAAAGAAAAAAAAAAAAATACCAAATTTGAATTAAAAATCAAATACAGAAAATAAACATTATGATAAAAATAAGAAAAAATAAAAAGAGAGTTAAAATGAGTGAGTGTGCCAACACTTTTTTGACACCGCCATCTTTGCCGATTTTTAATTATTTTTTAGCACTGACAAATGCCCTGAAAATTTACAGATATGTAGTTTACATAATCAATAACTCATTAAAAAGTTTTCAAAACATAATAATTTTTTTTAGGCCCCAAAATAAAATGAAAACAAAAAGTTAAAAGTGGAAAAAAACTAAATAGCGAGTGGGCGAGCACGTTTTGACACCCCCATCTTTGACGATGTTTAATGTTTTTTTGGCTTAGCAGAATGGCTTCAAAATTTATGGGCGTGTAGATTACATCATAGAGAACTCACAAAAAAAAATCAGAAAACAAAACTTATTTTTAGGCCCCGAAAATGTTTTTGGCGGGGGCCGAACCTGGAGGTGTTCGACCCTCGAACGGACCCCGAACGCGCGAACGTTCAGGGGCCAGCCCGGGGGCCCCCGAACGTTCGGTCAGGTAACCCTGGTAATAATAAAAATGATTGTAATGTAGAGGGGAGCCTTTTTTTTTTTTTTTTTTTTTTTTTTTTAGGGGGGGAATTGAGAAGGTCATGGGAAAAATGGTAAGGAATTTGGATGTAATTCTCAGGCAAATGTTGTTTATTTTATTTTTTTGTTTATTTTTTTTTTTTTTTTTTTTTTTTTTTTTAAGGGGGGAGCCTTTCCCACCTTGGTTTTTTCTGACTTCTTTTTGTAACTTTTGAACTTGTAATATGAAGTAAATGAGAAGTTGAGATTTTGTGCACATACGTGTTAGTAGGTGGGATGAGGAGAAGTGTATGATGATGTATAATGGTAGGTCATCTCAGTGGATGGTTGGGTTGTGGGAGTTTACACAATTAGTTAGGAGAGTGTTGTATTTTACCACAATACATAGAAGTGTGGACTGAGTAGCAGAGTAATCGAGTTGTTGAGTGTTTGGTTACTCAGATGGTATAGAGATGCTAACTTGCTACTATAGAATGGTAGCCTTTTTGTGCTTTTCTTTTTAGTTTCTTTTATTTTTCTTTCATTTTCTGTTACTTTTGCAAACTTGGATCCTGTGGTACGGGGGGTTTGGGGTCTCACTGGTTGGACGACTGTGGTTTGGGATGGGACTGGCCGGGAGTACCTCTCTTAGCCCTATTCGACCGCAGAATTCAGGTGAGGGACGCCAGGACAGTTTCCCGGTCTAAATTGAATACAAAACAGGTCTCTTCTGTAAAAAACAAAAACAAAAGCAAAAAATAAGCCAATTTAACCAATCGAAAAAAAAAAAAAAAAAAAACCAATCTTAATGGCCCTCTGTCCAGGACTTGTTTTATTTTTTTTTCCCGGATATCCCCAGGTTGGCTGTGATAAACCCAGCCTTGATACCTGTAACTTCTATAAGGAATGGATTAAGGCTTGTTATCTGTTTGTTTCTTGTTTGTTTCTTGTTTGTTTCTTGTTTGTTTCTTGTTTGTTTCTTGTTTGTTTCTTGCTTGTTTCTTGTTTGTTTCTTCGGATCAGGCACGAAAACAAAAGGAAGCCAACAAGAGAAGCTAAACATTCCAAAGCCCTCCTGTCAAGATGGCCAGCCTGATCGCTAGTGAATGGGTCTCGCTGCACTACTCTCCACTGTCCGAAAATTTGGATAGTAGACGCCGGAGAGTTGTCAAACTCTCGGAAATAGGGTTTTTCCCATCACAGCTGTTCTTACTATCCACGCTCCCACTCTCCGATTCCTGAGTCCACTGGCAGACACCGTGACAGCAGATGAAGACACGGGGTCATCACCATTTTGTCTGCCTAGACTCTAGGCACACTGTCCTATGGTGAGTTCCTCAAAGGTCTATCCGCGGAACCGATTTTGCAGGCTGGGCACTCTCCGCCCACGGAGAGTGCTTTTCTATGGTGGTTTCTGACAGGTATCCGAGGGTTCTTGGGTGGTGGAATCGGGTAGTTAGTGCAGCCATGAAGAACTCTCCGAAATCGGAGAGTGGAGAGTAGTTCAGCGGGATCCGATTTTGCCTAAAACCAAAGTCATATGCTACGACACTGACCCCAGCTAAGCAGTGGGAGCTAGAACACCGAGAGGATGTAGCGGTTTATCTGATGACGGAATCAATTCTCAAATAAAAAACGTGGAGAGGGATTCTCAAAGTTCGAAAGATGAACAAACTGAGAAGAATCCAGGAACCCATTTGCAGAGATGAAGTCTTACATCACCAACTATCTTCTTTCCCTACTGGCCGGGATTCTCAAAGTTTGGAAGATGAACAAACTGAGAAGAATCTAGGAACCCATTTGCAGAGATGAAGTCCTACATCACCAACTACCTACTTTCCCCACTGGCCCGCATACAACGTACGGTCATTATAGTTGTATTTGGGGTATATTTCAGTTTAAATGCAGCTATAACGACAATACATTGTATTCGGGGGAAACAGGTAGTTGAAAACCGGTTGATCATCAAGGAGAACAGAGACAGTGCTGAGTGTCTAGCGGAGTGTAGAACGGGGGATCCCCGCTCTAACCTTAGAGTGGCGTCCTACCTCCGCCCTACCCCCATCCTATCCCCAGTTCGACTGGGGTTAAGCGGCCCCCTCCAAAGAGCGCCGTGCCAAGCAGGGAAGGGGCAACCCCGTTTCGGGGGCATGGTCGGGTGCCCCTGGCAGTCTGGAGCCCCCCCGCGCCACCGATTTGTTTTTTCAAATTTTCCCGTGGGGGTTGGAAAATCGCGTTTTCGGCCGTCAGACCCTTTCATGGGATGATGGGACCGACGGCTAGAGGGAACCTGCCCGGGGGGTTAAGTTTGGGGCCCTACCAGGAGGCACTTCTATTCGGAAGTACTAACTGGTGGAGGGCACGGTGATGTGGAGAGAGAGAGAGAACCTGAGGGAGAGAGAGAGAGAGAGAGAGAGAGAGAGAGAGAGAGAGAGAGAGAGAGAGAGAGAGAGTCGGCGAGCGGAAGGAGGGGTGTTGAGGGTTGTCGGGGAGGCGGGTCGGGGAGGGGTGTTGAGGGGTGTAGGGGAGGGGAGCTCAGGGGTGCAGGGCAGGGGTGTTGAGGAATGGAGGGGGGGATGGCGGTGTGTTGAGGGAAGTCGGGGAGGGGTGCAGAGGAGGGGTGTTGATGGCTGTAGGGGAGGGATGTTCAGGAGTGTAGGGGCATAGAGGTGTGTTCGACTGGGGCGCCTTGTGACGCCCAACCTCATGCCCAGCGCGACTTCTTGTTCGGAGTGAGAGTGGGCCTGGAAGTGCGAAAAAGGGGGTGTGCCAAGGATTTTAGGAAAGTTGGGGTGGAGTCCCAAGTCGGAACTAAGATCTCCTGTGCCAAGCTTCAGGGATATGAATGCAAGTGGATAGACGAGGGACGGGGTTCTGTTTTAGGCTTCGAGGAGTGAGACAATCGCCTCCGATGGTCCCGTCGTCTATGGCGAATCCGTATTTTGTGTACCTCAGGGACGCTATGGCTATCGCGTTGGTTCAATACCTGACGCCGACGAGTATCGCAGAGCTCTGAATCAGATGCGGCCGGTCTCAGCCGAAGGCCGTGCTTCCACCGTTGAGCTTCCGAGCGGGTTCGCCGGATGAAACCCGACACTCGGTAGGAGTGGTCTTGCAGGCACTCAGAGACCGGGGGTTGGGGCCAGTATGTGACGCTCAACCTCACCTTCTGTGCTGCTTTCCAGCTGGAGTGTTTTCATTCATGGAAAAGTCCAGGAAAAACAACCAAAATGGGGTGTGCCAAGGATTTTTGGGAAAATTGAGTGTGGGGACATAGAAGGAACTGAAATCCCCCCTGTTGGTCCGACTTTAGTAAGAAAGGGTCCGTCGCCGTGCGATCTAAGGGAAAAGGCGCGTGCGGGGCTCACGGCGATGTGGAATTCAATCCAAAAAGTATCGCTGTACTTCCCAGCGAGCCGTTGCCCTACGTTTCAAATGAAAGGGGGAGGGTATACACGTAGTATCCCGTTTTCGGATGAGGCCTCATCGTCGTTCACTACACAACTCTCAATCCGACGAGGAGGGTCTCCATCGAGTGGCTCACTCCTTGTGTTCGTCCTCGCCACGTGTGCGGTAATGGAAGCCTTTGGCTCGGTAACGCTCAGTGCGACGACAGTCGCTATACAAGTGTTAGGCCAATGAGGCGCCACTGCCACCCACGGGATGACGATCAACTTATTAAACGGCAACAACAACGAATAAGGTGGAAAGTGCGTATCGATAATTACGAATCCCGCAGCAACGAATCCGGAGCACCGGGTCTCAGGTGGAAAATAATAACGCCTGCTGATCTTGGCGACGACTTCTCGTACTTCCCACTCGGATACACATGTCCTTTCCTCGTTGTACGGGAAGGGGCGCGACGGAGGCACGGGAAGTCGGCGCCCAGTTGGATTGGGGCAATCGGTCGACATGGCAAAAAACACAGGATTTGTGGAAACCATAAAAAACCACAAAACCCAATTTTGTATAAAGTGAAAAATTAGAACTCAAACTTATATTTCTGGTATAAAAAAAAGATACATTTTTTACCACTTTCCAAAATCAAAGCAAAAAATCAGCCAAACAGTCGAGCGATCCTCAGAATGTGGAGGAAAAATCTTGCTTGCAAAGATCCTGTTATATGACTATAAGTCATTCACAATAGATTGGCAAAAAAAGCAGAGCTCCAATAAATTTTAACAAACCTGAAAGCTGTAAAAAAACAGTTTCAGTGAATTATGGCATATAGGGCTACATGTCGTTTCCAACATTTTATAGACTCTATAAAGCAATTTTGAAGTTAACAATAAAATCCTTGCCAAAAACTATATGTTATGTAAAATAATAGCACAAACAACTTTTGTCTTGGAGACATCTTCAAATTCTTAGTCAAACGCAAGTTAAAAATGAAAAACTGAAGAAAAAAAAAAGTTAAAAAAATATTAAAAAAGAGGAAGTTTGTCCACAGACTATACATACGATCTTTTGAGATAATAAAAAAATGTATATTTCAATTTTTAAATATACAATACCTCGCCTAGTAATGATTTATTGTGGAAAAAACTGATTTTTCCTCGCCACATCCAAAGGTTCTCAAAATTCATTTCTTTATTCTTTTTTGTGTTTTTTTTTTACTTTGCAAAGAGTCTTGCTCCTAGAGAAGGCATAAAAACCATACGCTCAGAATCCTAAATAAATTTTGTTCAAACCCAACATTTTTTTTTTTTGGGTTTTCACGAATCCTTTGTTTAAAAGGCAAAGCTTAAGATCCTTCCTAATCATGCATCCTTCATTCAGCCAATCCTATCCCGCATTTTATCAGATCCATCAATCAATATGCGTGTCATGCTCACACAAGTCCTCAGACGCAATCCTCTGCACGCATATATCAAAGTGAGAGGACATAAATCATCATAGTCCATCCATTATAGCAGAAATATAGCAGAAAGGAGATGCGAGGGAGGAGAGACATGGATCAGAAGAGAGAAGAAGGCATAAGGTAATTACACAAGAAAGTCCGATGACCTTGACGAGAAATGATGGCTTAAATGCCATGTAAACGGAACTCACGCTCGAAAACTAGACTTGAAGCAAAAAGAGGCGCACCCATCATGAAATTCCATTGTGGCCTCGGCCCATACATTCACTCAACCTTCGATTACGATCCTCATACAGACACTGACGATCCCAACCGTCACGTGTTACTCCCACCATAGAGATCGTCAGAGTATTCTGGCACAAGGTTTAGAGCGGGAAGAAAAAGAGCACGAAACGAAACCAAGATTCGGACGATCAAGAAAGAGAAAAGGTGCGGGAGGCGAGGGAGAGATGGAAAACTGTTACAGAGAGAGAAGGAGCGTGAGCGCGAAGAAGAGAGTATCGAAGGTAGCGAGGGAAGTGGGGAGGGGAGGTTCACATGCATGGCGCCTACGCGGGAGGCAAAAAGGGCACCGAAACACTTACAACAAATTCAAAATTAAAAAGTATCATATCCGCGCATAGAGCGAACGTGGAAAAAAGTCATATACCTTTTCAGATTCATACGAAAATTCCCAGAGTTTTCCAAGGCGAAGTCGAGAACATTCATGCACAAGAAGGGACACGTCCGATTCCACTCATTCCAAAATTCCTTACCGTCGACCTAAGTTCCTAGCGTGCTCGCTAAGGCGCGCATATTTCGCATGTATTTCTCGAATTGCAAAAGATGGAATTCCAAAAAGTGGCCCAAAATAATGAAGGTCCTGAGAAGACGGGTCTCCCCGATCACGAACAATGCGCATTAATTCATGGAAATACAAAAAGGGGCCTCTTCGGCCTGTTTGAAAGACAACAAAAATTCAAAAAGTGGTTTGGAAGATGGCGCAGGTCCGGAAGCTGGTGCATCACATCTGTGACGCTCAGGGGGTTCCAAAATTATTCGATCTCCTGATTGCATGCACGAAAGCTAGTTTACATGGCGGAGGGGGAAGAAGGGGGCGAGGGAATGAATGAGGAACCCAATGTATCATGAATGAACAAAGTCTCGTATTAGCACATGCTAGAGTACTGCCAGATCGAGCCAGAGTCTGTGTTGATTGTCAACTTCAATGGCAATGCCCTCGTGAGTCTTCTGGCTTCGGGTGCAATTTCGAGCGTTTAGAATCTCCACCATCCAGTCCTGCCATGTGCAACTCCCTGCCTCTTTGATTGGCGGAGGCCGTCCAGGTGACGTCATCAAGGTGCCACGGTGACCGGATCTTGCTTGCCTCCGCTCAGTCACTGAAAATCTGCTCGGTGGTAATCGACGAGGAGAGGGTTGTGGAGTGGTCTAGGCCATTCAACTAGGAGCAGAGGGAAGTAGTCGGATGCTTCGTCGCCAAGATTAATGAAGTGGATGATCCGGTGTGCTCGAGGAAATCGGTGGTTGGGTGACTGGGTCGGGAGAGGGAGAGAAGATAGTCAGGGTATAGGGTAGGGATCGTGCGAAGGATATTATGGCGTAGGGACTCATAGTCATCTACTAGAGGAAAGGTCCCGCGGCTGATGCAATACAATTCCATATGGTTGTACTGCCTCCAGGGGACACTGAAGAGAAGGATGTTGAGAGGGAAGGAGGGGGAGCGATGAGGGAAGACTTGGCATAAGAGTCGCACGACAAAGTGGTGGCAAAAGAGTTGGTTGGCGAATATGCGGTAGGTTAGGGGGAATTTGACGTGGGGAAGAGGAGAAAACTTAGAAAAGGAAAGGTAATCAAAAGGGCGGCGGTAGATGGGACGAGGACGGAGTCGTGTGGGGAGGAGGACGGCGACGAAGGGCGGAGGGGCCGGGTGAGGAGGGAGATGGTGAGCGAGAGCGGCGGCGCCGGTGGGAGTATTTCACGTCATCGTGTCGACTAGCGATGTTAGAAGGGACGTCGGGGTTCAGAGCAGATCCTCCTCGTGCAGGAGGTGATGCTCGGGCCTCCTCTTCTTCCTTCGTTGTCGACCTGGTCTCCGACTCTTCTTCTGCTGACTGTCCCCAGATGGCTATGCGATTTGGGTCATCGTATGATGGCACCTCTCCATATGCCCGATGAGCGTTCCAGAATTTGTCTCGATCGACATTATCCGGCGTGAGGCCAACTTGTGGGCTCGTCACTCAAGTATCGGCCGAAATCTTCCATGCAATTCACCCAAATTACTGTTGGTGTCAACGTCCTCTCCAAAGTGATAGGTTCGGCTTGGCTCGGATCGCTCGGATTGAAGAAGATGATGTTCGTCGGCAGATCGTCGACGAGCTGAGAGAGGAAAGTGAGGAGCTCGTAGGCGACAGTCGCCCTACCTCCTTCAACAATTTCCCCACAGAGAAGTCTAACCAAGGAGCCAAAGGTCTCTGTCTCCGCCGACCACACTTGCGCTAACAGCCGCGATATCTCGTTGTAGATCTCCAATTCTCGATTGCTAAAGTATCGTGCCCGATGGGCTTTCACTGTTAGCATACACTTGCTGACTGCCGCGAATTGAGTCCACTTGCGGATGTAAGAAGGATGGAAGAGAGAGATCGTGGCAGGTCGAATTTCCAAGGTTAGAAGAGGATCGGCCCAAGATGGCTAGAGAGTTGGAAGATCTGAAGGGAGGGAGAAGGGAGAGAAGCGATGCATCTGCGCAAAGGGTAAGGACGAAGAGGGGGAAGGGGATGAAGCGGGGATCAGTGCTGCTAGTCCGGAGAGAGAAAGTATCGATACACTCGGTCCCCACCACTTGTCTGCCTGGTCGGGCCAGCCACTGCCGCCAATCTGCCACCAACGTTTGCCCCCACTCGTAAAGGCTCGTGACCAAAGCGTTACGTCACGATGCCACTGAAGGCAATGATCACCGTCATGTCACTCCGAAGCTTCCACCAAGATGACCGCTGCTCCCAGATCCGTTGAAATCATTACTTCTACAAATGCATACCAGGCCCGGTGACTGAACAACTGCACAAATCGGAGGAGATCGGAACTGAGACGAGGATGCAAGACTTGGCGAAACTGCACTGAAGGTCGAGGTTGAAGAAGCTGCGGAGGAAGGGCCGACTCGATGGCAAGACTCATGGCGAAGAGCGAGGAGAAGTTGTACTAGACGAAAGGGAGGAAGCAAGGTCTTCTTTTGGGCAGGAGAAAGAAGACTGAGGCGAGATAAGGTCCTGAGAGGGTGGGAGAGGGCGGAAGTAGGAGGTGTGACGGACGATAGGAAGAGAGTTATGGCTGGCACTGGTCTCAGGAGCAATGCGCACAGTATTGGCTCCGTTAGGGCCGAGTTCCACTACACGGTAGCCAGGGTTGTCGAGCCCTGGCCCCGGGGCCCCAGCTGGGATCCGAGGGTCCGGGGG
>BFEA01000130.1:1472756-1485910 GCA_003427395.1 Chara braunii
GAGAGAGAGAGAGAGAGAGAGAGAGAGAGAGAGAGAGAGAGAGAGAGAGAGAGAGAGGGGGGGAGAGAGAGAGAGGGGGGGGGGGGGGGGGGGGGGGGGGGGGAGAGACAGGCGAGAATATCACGCGAGGAGGGACGAGTTACACTGAGATCGTGAAATGCAAAGAAGGTCCGGTTTTACCGTAGTGAGCTCACACCAAAGAATGGATTCGCAACAAGAGGTGGGGGGCGTACATGCCACCAAATTCCAACATGGCCCCGGGCCAGTTACCCATTCAACTAAGATCACTCATCCTCATCCATGCACCAACGATCCCGGTCGTGGCGTGTCACCATCCACCACTGCGATCTTCACCCCGCCAACTTAGCCTCGACTTGGCTTGCCCGGATCCCACAGTCCGTCGTGGCGATCTAGCGCACAGCCAGCCAGTTTACAGTCAACCCGTCAGGACTTTCAGACTCGTACTATACACATCATCTAGCCACTGCTTCCCGAAAGCTGGCTGACGAGTTGAGAGTGAGATTTGCGGGTGCGCCGACGGAATTTATAGTTGCGAGAAGGGAGAGAGATGCGGGGAAAGATAAAGAGCAGGGTAGAGGAGGGTAAGGGAGGGCTTGAGAGTAATCGCCCGTTGAAAGCCATGTCGATCCCTCACAACTCGATCTCAACCAATCAGAACCGACGCGCAGTAGGAATCTCCTCTTACACGACGCTTCTCCTTGGCTAGATGGGAATAGAGGATCGACTGGGTTTCTCGAGCGCGGGTCTTAGAGCGGGAAGAAAAGGAGTGCGAAGGATAGCGCAAAACGGGTCCAAGATTCACATGCTCAAGAAAGAGAAAAAGGGCGCGCACGAGGAAGGAGAGAGAAAAACAATTACAGAGGCAAGGAGCGAGCAAGCATGTGCGCTTGAGGTAAGGTTGCTGAGAAGGGTGCAAGAAGGAAGGAGGAGAGAGCTCGTTTGCATGGCGCCGAACAGCAAGAGAAGAATGGGCACCGAAACAGTTGCAGTTTTTCTAATCCTACGCTAATTCAAAAATTGAAACCACCATATGCGCGTGAAAAGTAGACGCAGGAAAAGAAAGAAGTCCTACGCTTATCCGTATTCCTACCAAATTCCCAGAGTCTTCCATGTTGAGGACGAGAACATTCGCACACGAAAGGTCGTGCCGCGTTCCGTTGATTCCGGAATTCCTAACTGTCGAGCCAAATTTCGAGCGCGCTCACTAAGGCGCGCGAAATTCCCATGCATTTTTAATCAAAAGAAATGACAGAATTTCAAGAACTTCTATACAGATTTCAAATTGAACGAAGTACCTTTAATCGAACAAAAACAGAGGGGGAGGGGGGGAGGGTTCTCGGAGGCCGATCAAGACATATCTAGATGCAGAGAAAATACGGGAAGGGAAGGGGTCCGAAAGATGGGGCAGGTCCGGAAACTGGTTTGTCACGTATATGACGCGCAGGGGGTTCCAAAATTATGTGATCTCCTGATTGCATGCCATAGTGGAGGAGGGGGGAGGGGTAAGAGAGGATGAATGAGGAACCAAGCGTATCAGGAGAGAAGGTGTCCGCATCAGCAGAGATAGTTGAGCTAGAGTTCATGTTGACGCCAACGTCAATTGCAATATCTTTGCGAGTCTGCTGGCTCGAGCTGTGGGAATTCCTTTTGGCCCTTTGATTGTCAGAGATCGTCCAGGTGACACCATCATCGTACGTTGGTTCTCCGTTTGCTCTGCGGCCCTGCCTCGTCATTGGAAGTCCGCCCGCAGGCAGTCGACAAGGAGAGGATGATGGAGAGGTCAGGGCCACTCAGATGGGAGCGGAGGGAAGTAATCCGCCGCTTCGTCACCGAGATCAACGAAATGTACGATCCGGTGCACGCGGGGGAATCGATGATTGGGTTGGGACAGGGATAGTGTGTAATCGAGGTATAAGGAAGGGATGGTGCAGAGGACATTATTCCTTAGGGATCTGTAGTCTTCCACGGCGGGAAAGGTGTCAGAAATGATACAGTACAACTCCATATGGTTGAACCGTGTCCAGGCGACACTGAAGAGGAGGATATTGAGATGGAAGGAGGGGGAACAATGGGGGAAGACCGTGCATAGGAGTCGTGCGGTGAAGTGATGACAAAAGAGGCGGGTGGCGAAGATGCGATACCAGGGGGAATTCAAGGTGGGGGAGGGGATGGAGGGAGAGGTAATCAAGGGGGCGGAGGAAGACGGGACAAGGACGGTACGTCCGGGCCGGGAGGAGGACGGGGACGAAGCGTGGAGGGGGCGGAAACGGAGGGAGATGGTGAGCGAGAGCGGCGACGCTGGCGGGAGGTTGCTGCGCCATCGTGCCGACTAGTACCGTCTGAGGGAACGAGGGGATTCAAGGCGGATCCTCCTCGTACGGAAGGCGGAGCTCGTGCTGGTGGGCCCCTTTGGAGCTCAGGTGCCGACGCCTCTTCTTCCTCCTGTGTTGTTGACCATGCTTCCGACTCCGCTTCCTCCAATAGCCCGGTGATGACTATGCGACCCGGGTCATCGTCGGACGACAGCTCCCCGTTCTCTCGATGTGCCTTCCAAAACTCGTCGAAGTCGGAGTTATCAGATGCAAGTTCGTCCAGGTCCAGGTAGCACCAAGCCGTAGGATCGTGATCGCTCAGATACTGCCCGTAATCCTCCGTACAGTTCGCCCAGATTACGGTTGGCGTGAACTTCCTCTCCACGGTCACAGGTTCAGCCTGGTTTGGATCGCTCGGATTGTAGGAGATGATGTCTGTCGGCAGGTCGTCGACGAGCTGAGACAAGAACGTGAGGAGCTCGTAGGCGACCGTTGCTCGTCCTCCTGTAGCGATCTCACCGCACAACAGTTCTACCAACGTGCTGTCGGTGGTCAACTCGTTCGGCCACAGCTGCACCAACACCAGCGAGATCTCGTGAGTGTGCTCCAACTCCCGATTACTGTAATACCGCGACCAGTGACACTTTACTGCGAGCATACACACACTAACCGTCGCGAACTCGGCCCACTTGCGGATGTAAGCTTCACTGAATGGAAGGGTTGAGGGAGGACAAATTTTCAGAGTGAGAATGGGGTCGGCCCAAGATGGCCAGATGATTGGAAGGTAAGAGGGGAGAGAGAAGGTGGAGAAACGATTCATCGAGATGGAGATGGGGAAGCGGGCGAGTGGGGCGGTCAGTGGCGTTGGTCCGCAGGGAGAAGGTATCAATACAATCAGTCCCCACTACTTGTCGCCTTGGCTGGGCAAGTCGTTGCCGCCAATCAGCCGCCAACTCCTGTCCCCACTTGTAAAGATCGGCCACTACTGCATCGCGCCGCAGCGCGCCGATGGTACATAGATCGCCGCTGAAACCCACGACTACCGTTACGTCGCTATGAGTAGGTAACAAGTAGCAATGAAATCCTGACGCCTCTGCTAAGATGACTGTCGAGCCTCGATTGGTGGATATAGTTATCTCAACGGCGGCGCACCAAGCCCCGTCACCGAAGAGCTGCGCAAATCGAAGAAGATCAGGACTTAGACGGGGATGCGTGACTTGGCGAAATTGCAACAAAGTTAGAGGTTGAAGAAGCTGAGGAGGAAGGGCCGGCTCAATCATAAAACTCATGGCGAAGGTGAGAGGGAGGTAAATGCAGATGAAGGAAAGGAGGCGAGTTCCTCGTCCGCACTGGAAGAAGAAGAAGGAGATAGGTTGAGGCTCTCAGAAGGAGGGAGGGGACGGAGGTAGGAGGTGTGACGGACAATGGGAAGGGAGCTATGGCTGGCACTGGCTTCGGGCGCGATGTGCACCGTGTTGGCTCCGTTGGGACCAAGCTCTACGACGGGAAAGCAGCAAGAGAATTTGAGAGCGAGTGTACGGTCACGTGCACATCTGCGTACCTGCACCAGATCCCCTAGCTTATATTGGTGTTGTGGGCCCGTATTCCCATTTCGGGCCTCATAGCTACTGACTTGTCTGTCGTGGGCCAGTTCGGTCATTTTCTGCCTTTTCCGGGCGGACCGGGCCAGCTTGGGAATGACCCTTTCCATTAAATCCGCATATCGCTTGGTTTTGGCCCTAAGGGCTGCATGCGTGTCCCAACCCCCTTTGTCGGCAATTTCTGAGGTACTCCGATTATAGACACATGGAAGGCTGTTGGTTTGAAGCTGGAAGGGGGTGAACCCTGTGGAGTCATGAGGGGTAGCTCGATGGATTCCGACGATTTGATAGACAATCTCAGGCCACGGACGCGTGTCACGAGCCGCTAAGTTCTTACGGAGGGCGGTCTTAATCATGCGATTCGCATTCTCGGCTAATCCGTTCGACTGGGAAACATGGGGAGCGGTGTGTCGGAGAGTTCGCCACGGGGCATAAGTAATTCCTCTTCTCAGCCTTGAATTCAGATCCATTATCAGTTAGAATCTCCTCTGGATCTAGATGGGTATTGAGGAATCGATCAATGTATGTGGCTATCTCTAAGGCCTTACGGGTCGTAGACGGATAGACTTTGATATATTTCGAGAAATGGTCGATCAACACCAAGAGGATGGAATATTCGCAGTGGTTGGGGCCAGGTGGCACGCCAATATCAGTCGTATCCATACTGACCCGCTGAAAAGGTCGTTCTACCTCTCTGGGGACTATTGTATTTGGTCCACGAATGGGCACGCGGTCTGCTACACAGACTAAACAGTTAGCGACCACGTGCTTCTCATCATCCCGGATATTAGACCAGAACCATCGATTTTGGTTGATAGTTGCCTCGGTGACACGTATTGCGAAATGAGCGGCCTATTTTTCGTGCGCCGACCTAGTCCAGTCCTATCTCAGGAAAGGATGGGGAACCGTCAACCATAATCCCGACCCGTTTGTTTTACGCTTCTCTAGATGTCCGTTGATCCATCGATAATCTCGGGACCTTTCGGTAGCCCGACTCGTGTCGTGCTTAGTGAGATGGTCCAATGGTTGGCCAGCTAATTTTGCTAATAATATTTTATCCGTCCATACCTCCGCTCGTCGATATTTCTCATCGTACTCAGGGTCGTCCGTTCGGACAGCCTGGAATCGAACTTCCGTAGGGAGTTTGTCTGTCCTGCACAGGGGGCATCTTCATTCCTTACTACTCGTTCTGTATCGAACACACGCGCCATGTGCACGATTGACACACGTGGCGCACTCTACCCAGTCAGCAAATCCAGACTCGAAAGGGTAACAGTCTACTTTGTAAACTCGAGAAATACACGTGCAAAAATAACAAAATTTGTCCGGGAGAGTGGCGAGAAAATCCGAATGAGCGAGGGGAGAAGAAGAGGTGGGAGAAATCGAGCGAGGGGGTGTTTCCATTGTTCCGAAAAGGAAAGGGAGAGTGGCGAGAAATTCCGAATGAGCGAGGGGGTGTTTCCATTGTTCTGAAAAGGAAAGGGAGAGAGAGGGACAGGGTTGGGTACACGTGTTCACTTAGCCCTTCGGCAGGATCTCCACTTGTCCGTATTCAGGCTCGTTCTTTGGTTCCGGGTCGAGCCAGGAAATCACTTCCTCACTCTTGGGTACCTTGTTAGGATGGTGGAGCCGTGTCAGCCCGTCCACGTTGCCGTGTCTCTCGTGTTTTCAGTCACGAATGTCGAAGTCCATGCTCTGCAACGTGGTGGCCCATCACCCGATCATGCCCGAGAAATCCTTGGACTTCTTAGTGCCAGCAGTGGTTCGTGATCGGTCACCAGCGTGAACTTCCGGGCCATATAAGTACGCTCTGAAGTGACTGATCCCCTACAAGGCCGCGTAGCATTCCCCTGTCGGGGCAGAATAATTGCGTTTACAGGATGGCACACGACGCGTATTCCACCAGTGGCACGTGTTCGAGGCTGTCTGATCCCACCTGGGCCAAGATCGCTGAGATCACCTCGGGCTGCCAATCGGTGATGAGAACAAAGGGTTTTTCCGGGTCCGATCTTATGAGGACTGGAGCCGAAATCAAGGCCGCCTTGAGTTTTCCGAAAGCCCGGTCGCCTTGCGGAGTCCAGATCAACGGCTGATCCTTTTTCAGCAGATTCGTGAGTGGTCCCGCGATCGCTGCAAACCCCTTGATGAACCTTCAATAGTACGATGCCAAACCCAAAAAGGTACGCACTTGTGTTACGGACGCCGACACTTGCGCATCTTTCACGGCTGTCACTTTCTGGGGCTCCGGCAGCAATCCTTGGTCCGTAACCACGTGGCCAAGGAAGGCGATCTCAGTGAGAAAAAACTGACACTTCTCAACCGCCACTTTGAATTTTGTGTCCTTCAATGCGTGCAAGGTCCATTCAATGTGTTGCACGTGTCCTTCGTAGGAATTGGAAAACACTAGGATATCATCCATATACACAATCACAGAATAATTGATTATGCTCTGCGCCAGCCGCGTTTTTCGCACGAAATTTTGGAAGGCCATGTTCATCGCGCGTTGAAATGTGGTTGGGGCGTTGCAAATCCCCATTAGGCATCGGACCCATTGCCAAGTTCCTTCGAAAAGAATGAACGTCGTTTTCGGGCGGTCTTCTTTTCTGACAAGGAGATGGTAGAATCCATGGCGAACATCAAATTTACTGAAAAATCTAGCACTAGCTGCACTACCGATAGCATCCAGCAACTCATCAATTCAGGGAAAGGGATACATATCCTTGATCGTGATATCGTTCAATTTTCGGTAATCAATGCATATGTGAATTCCTCCCGCCTTTTTCGGTACAATCACCACCGGAAACGACCATGGTCCGATAGCGGGCTTGATCCAACCATTAGCTTCGAATTCCTTGATCCTCTTAAATGCGGCCGTTCTTTGCGCCGGTGAATACTGATAAGGAGCGCAACTAATCGGCGGATGATCCTCCATAAGGATCGCATGCTCAATCACATTAGATAATCGAATATCGTTGTCATGCACACTCAACACCTCGGCATACCCATGCAAAACATCAATCAGGGATTTTTGGATGTCTCGGGGGACATGACTACGTATTGTAATTACAGTGTTACTCGCGATGTTCAAGGGAGTTTCGATCCAGTCCATCTTTCGTGATTGCCTGTTGTGCACACAGGAGAACATGGAACTACTAGTTCGAACCGAGAAGACGGTGACGACTTTTGGGATTCAGCCGGGCTGATCATCTCAGTCTCCTTAATCTCAGCGTCGGTTTCAGAGTCGACGATGTTTTTTGTTATTTCCACCCCTGTTAACCCGGTCATTTCTTGCATGAGATCTGGAACTGTTACATCCTCTATCGGAGCCGCTGCTTCTTGCTTGATCAAAGCGATCATGGCTCCTGGCGTGAGTAGTGATCTAGGTGGAGAGACAGAAAAATCTTGATATTGATTCATCTGCTGATACCTAGCCCGGAGTGTAAGCGCGCCCTCGTATATCGTGCGGGGGGGTTTCAAGAGATTGGCTATGTCTGAGACTTGTAAGATCGGTTCTCCCAAGAATGTCGTGGGGGGAACTAATCTTTCTGCGGACAGAATACGGCTCGACTCGCTGTTTTCCGAGCTCGAATCGAATGTTCGAGCGGTTGCGGGGATCATCCGAAATTCTTCTTTAGTCTCGCATCCGAACATTTTAACTAATTGTTCTCATTCTTGTTCACTAGGCATACCGCTCAGTTCCTCCTCGTAATCGCGTTCGTTGAACTCGTCTTCCCACGCAGGGTGTTGGTCTTCATTATTGTTTGGGAGAGACTCTTCCGGGCCCGGGATCTGGATCATTCCTATCTGGACAATACTGGGATTTTTCTTCGGCGTTCGATTAGAGACTCGTGGTGGTAGTGTTTGAGGTTTCCCCCCGTATGGGTGAGGACGAGTTGCTTAAAATCGAAGTGGATCCGTGCGTTTGCCGCCATCGCCCAGGGCAGGCCTAACAGTACCGAATAAGACTGTCCGTCGATAACTAATGCGTTAACTAGCACATGTACTCGGCCTACCTTGATCGTGACGTTCTCAATGATTCCTACAATATTCATGGCTTCTTCATCGGCGACAACAAAAAAATTCCCACGAGAAATGAAAGTTGAAAAAACATTCCATAAAAAAAAAATCCTTCATATTTATAAATTATTATTCCAATGTTCGTCCAATTCTAAAATTTTTAGTTTTAATTGATAAGTTCCCGTCTAAATATTAGTTTTACCTTCCAACTACATCTATTTGTTCAAGATGGAATGAAAGTCTGGACGAGTTTTTGAAATGTTTTAATTAAATTTTCATTCTACTCCAACAAATATCTTCTAATTTAGATTGGATTAACCTATTTATGACTGAAAATCCTAACTTAGAATGAAAGTTCAATTAACATATTTCATGAACTCATCCAGACTTTCATTCCTTCTCTAGCATGCAGTCCAAATAAGAAGGGATACCATATTCTTCGAATGAAAATTTGCAAATAAGATGAAAATTTTTAAAATTGGAATGACATGTTTTAAGATGGAATGAAAATTCGAAATTTAGATTGTAATTTTACTATAGAATGATTATTTAATTCTGGGAAATTTTTCCATTGTAAGACATAATTGTCCTTCCCTGGTAGAGGGAGGATAGAGTTCAGTCGGCCTGTCTTTCTAACTGTGTTCAGGGATATAGCTACGGCTGATGATCTCCTGTCAATGAGCGCATCAAACGGTTTACCCCAGACCTCGCAGTCACATTCAGCGTTTTTCCATAGGACCAATCGAACACGCACAAAATGATCTCTCTCGGCGTAAGAGATGGCGGTGATTCTCGCCGTTTCAGGTGCGTTACATTCGGTCGCAGGGGGAGGACCGGCCTCGTTCTCATCTTCTTTCCTTTTCTTCAGCACACTTTGAATGCGCTGGTAGGTAAAGCGCTATTGATTCTTCTGGCATTGTTGCAGGAGCTTGTAATTTGCAGCTTCGGATATCATCATTAAATGTACTACGGCGACCGGCACTCGGATGTCCAACTGTTTGAGTGTCTGTAGGACATCGATCTCTCCTGTTTGAAACTGTGGCCCTGACTCTGATGTGCGCTCGACCCAATGGAGCTCGTCTTTGGCAGGTCGGATTGCTCCGATTAGTCCGGCCAAATAAAGGTACTCGGCGGGGTTGACGATATCGGCGGCTTCGGAAGATGATCCCGATGTAGTTGCCACACGATCGGTTGAGGGTGGTTGCTCAACCATGAAGGGTGAAGCTTCCGTTGCGTGTTCTAATACTGCGGCCACCCGACCTTGATTCAAGGTCACGGGCGCGGCTGCAAGGGAAGGTTGATTACGTTTAGGCTGAGGGCATTCTCACGCGAAGTGTCCCGGCTATTTACAGTTGTAACATTCGATCCTTCCTGTTGGATTAGCCATATGAAGGGGAGCGGCAGGAGGAGCTGGTCCCCCTGTGGGAGGGGCGGTTAGCAGCGGGTAATGGGAGGGAACAGGGCGAGAAGGGATGGAATTAGCCTTCACTAGTTTCATCATGATTTTTTCGAGTCGATTAGTCGATCCATCTGGAAAGCCTGCATCTGAAGCAGATTATTCATCCACTCAGACTGTTTAGTTGTAGCAGTATGAATCATCTGGGCCAGATGCATGTTGGTGATAGCACTGATAGGTACCGTTGCGGCATCTTGGGTCATGACTGCATTTACAAGCACCACTTTGGGGGGAAGAGGAGGTTTTGTGAGAGGTAGGGAGTGATACGGGGAGAGATCCGGGGCGGGGCCGTCCTGATAGTCGTGATCGGGACGAGGGTAAAATCGTCCCACTGCTTTGAGCCATGACCGTCGCTTAGCGGCCACGTCCTGGATTGTATCTGAAATGTCTTCGTCTCCCAGACTAATATACTTACGCGTGTCCAGCAGATCTAGCTCGAGGGCTTTAGCTATAATGACGGATAGTTGGTTTGTCTTGGGAGAGACCTTTTTCTGCAACTTCGCCTTCAACACAGGATTGCGGAGATGATAGATGAACAAGTCTCAGGCATCGTTTTCTTCCCGTCCTGATTTGTCCAAGGCGGTCTGAAATCGATCCACAAAGTCGGGTAACCGTTCCCCTGGTTCTTGTGGACGGGTTTTTAATACGAACCATGTTGCATCTTCCCTATCTGCGTCAAATCGCGCTAGGAACACTCTCTTAAAGGTATCCCAATCCACCCATCGGTGCCTTCTGAACCAATCGTGCACAGTATTTCGGAGTAACAGGGTGATGACGCGGGGAAGATCCTCGGCGCCATAACCCTGTGCTTGCACGGCTTCAAGCCATGCCTCCGGATGATTGTGGTTAGGGTAGAATGGAAAGGTAACAGGGATGCTTACCATCACCCGGGGAGGTGCTCCATTAGCATCGACAATGGGCATGTCTATTCAAGCCTCGGCGGACCTCTGCCGAGTGACAGGAGGACTGAGGCGATAAGATTGTTTAGCTAATCTTCCTCTCACCAACTCGTCTTACTATTGTCAGAATCGACACGTGTCGGCTCCGATACCAACCTCACGCCCTATGCTGCTTTCCGTTCGGAGTGTTAAGGGTGCGGAAAAAGGCCCTGAAAAACAGCAAGATGGGGTGTGCCAAGGATTTTTGGGAAATTGAGTGTGGGGACACAGACATAACTGAAATCCCCCGTGTTGGTCTGATGAAGTAAGAGAGTCGGTTGGTTGCAACGTGGGTTACGAAGAAGAGCGCGCGCGGGATTCTCGACGCGAGGAAGTTTGAATTCAATCCAGAAAATACTGTCGAACCTCCCATTGAGCCACGACTCTTCGTTTGGAGTGAAAGGCAGCAGGCACATAGTTAGTATCCCGTTTTCGGACTAACTCCCGACGTCGTACGTTGCACAATTCTGAATTTGACGTAGACGGCCTTAATCGCGTGGCCCTTTCCTTATGCTCGTCCTCATTCCGTACTCTGTAGTGGAAGCCCTTTGATTGGTAGTGATCGAAGCGTTGGCAATCACTACACAAATTTTCAGGCCAATGGGGCGCCACTGTCGACCACGGGATGACGATCAACTCGTTAAATGGTAATAGCAACGAATATGGCGGAAAATGCGTACCGATAATGACAAACCCGGCACCGACAAACCCAGAACACCGATTTTCAGGAGGGAAGTAGTATTGCCCACCGATCTTTGCAACGGCTTCTCGTACGTCTCACTCACACACACGCGTCCTTTCCTTGGAATCCTCGCTATACGGGAAGTGGCGAGGTGGGGATACGGGAGGCCGGCGCCCAGTCGAGTTGAGCCCGTTAGTCGACATGGCAATCAATCAAGCGTCAAAGATATCCTCAATCATTCATCGTAGGCCCAGAATCCCAACCAGAAAGGCAGAAACGAAGCTCCTAAAAACGAAGAAGGAGAGGGAAGTCCAGAGTGAGAGAGACAAAAACTCATGTGTGGCGAGACACGGCCACTGTTCACGTGTACCGATCGCACGTGGCTTTGGAGTTCCTCATTATTCTACGAGGTTATGCTTGCATATGTTGTGCAGCATAAGGTAGATGGCCTGCGGAGTGCGTCCCGAAAGGCAGCTCCGGGGTAATCTTCCGTAATCACGGCATCAACAGATCTAAACACTCTTGCATTTTCGAACAAAATCCCAACAACATTGCCCCTGTCATCGATCCGTCCGGACAGTATCCAAATCAAGACGAGTTCCGTGCTCGATCATTTCCATTCCATATGCATACATTCACTGGGGAAGGTACGAAAACGACAGACATGCAATACCCCATGGCCTGTTGTGTCAAAGGCAAGTAATCACAACACATCCACCGTTCACAAGACAAGACGATCAGATCTCAGTAGGTCTGGGGATTACCCAGGAAGCTAATGGAAGAGTTCCGGAAGAAGTTCTTCCGAGCACACATTCACAAATGCTCATTCCATCACAAGCAAAAGATTGACTCATCATGCATAGTTATTCATATCAGCGAGAGAGGGGAAGGAAGGGGGGGGGGGGAGAAGAGAGGCGATAATATCATGACAGGAGGGACGAGTTACACTAAGATCGTGAAATGCAAAGAAGGTCCAGTTTTACCGCCGTGAGCTCACACCAAAGAATGGATTCGCAACAAGAGGGGGGGGGCGAACTTGCCACTGAATTCGAACATGGCCCCGGACCAATCACCCACTCAACTCGGACCACTCATCCTCATTCATGCATCGGCGATCCCGACCGTTGCGTGTCACCATCCACCACTGCGATCGTCACCCCGCCAACTTAGCCACGAAGTGGCTTGCCTGGATCCCACAGTCTGTCATGGCGATCTAGCGCACAGCCAGCCAGTCTACAGTCAGCCCGTTAGGACTTTCCGACTCGCATTATGCACATCATCTAGCCACTGCTTCCCGGAAGCTGGCTGACGAGTTGAGAGAGAGATTTGTGGATGCACGGGCGGAATTTATAGTTCCGAGAAGGGAGAGAGATGACGAGCAGGGTAGAGGAGGGTAAGGGAGGGCTTGAGAGTAATCACCCGTTGAAAGCCATGTTGATCCCTCCCAACTGGATCTCAGCCAATCAGAATCGTTGCGCAGTAGAAATGTCCTCTCACACGACGCTTCTCCTTGGCTAGATGGGAAGAGAGGATCGACTGGATTTTTAGAGCGCGGGTCTTAGAGCGGGAAGAAGAGGAGTGTGAAGGATAGCGCGAAACGGGTCCAAGATTCAGATGATCAAGAAAGAGAAAAAGGGCGCGCGCGGGGAAGGAGAGAGAAAAACAGTTACAGGGGGAGGGAGCGAGAAAGCATGTGCGCGCGAGGTAAGGCGCTGAGAGGGGCGCAAGAAGGAAGGAGGAGGGAGCTCGTTTGCATGGCGCCTAACAGCAAGAGACGAATGGGCACCGAAACAGTTGCAGTTTTTCTAATCCTAAGCTAATTCAAAAATTGAAATCACCATATCCGCGCGAAAAGTAGACGCGGGAAAACAAAGAAAGTCCTACGCTTATCCGTATTCCTACCAAATTCCCAGAGTCTTCCATGTTGAGGCCGAGAACATTCGCGCGCGAAAGGTCGCGCCCCGTTCCGTTGATTCCGGAATTCCTAACTGTTGAGCCAAATTCCGAGCGCGCTCACTAAGGCGCGCGAAATTCCCATGCATTTTCTAATTAAAAGAAATGACAGAATTTCAAGAACTTCTATACAGATTTCAACGAAGTACCTTTAATCGAACAAAAACAGAGGGG